>KV751317.1:13315709-13339999 GCA_001698575.1 Mola mola
GATCTCTGCAGAGTTCTTTGCAGGAATATACAAATGTGCTGACAGTCAAAGTTTTTAAGCAGATGCTCTTGGAAATTGTTATAGATGGAACTTGAAGGCTTTATGTATCCGCAGTTCTGGACTTGATTTCATGGATGGGTAGTTGAGGCAAAACTGCCTGTGTAAATTTAATGCAGTTTGCCTTGGTTGAAGCTTTCTAGGATTTCTTTACATTGAAATCATCTATTTAAATTGTGAGTTTTGTGTATGTAATACGTTAATACTCATGCATCTTCAAAAATTAATATATCAAGATTTTTCATATTATTTCAGAAAGTGACTAATATTTTACACATAATATCATTACATATATACTAAAATATCAAGCATGTTACTATCTCACTATGAGTAAGAATGACCCACAGTTCAAAAATAAAAATGCTTATTTTTTGGAGATGCACTAGTATTGTCTAACATTGACATTTGCCTTCGGCGCGGGTAGGTTAATTTGGTTTTGCATAATAGTTAATGCACGTACAAAACTAATACTTTTTCCTTCTAACTCTCACTTCTTTTTGTAGGTTACAAGTCTCCAAAGAGTAGATAGATACAACCCCTGTTTAGGCTTGCAGCATGATAAACTTTCTGTTTTAAGTTTGTTTTTATCTTTTTTTTAAGAATTATTACACAAAGTTAGCAGCAAAGGAATGAGTATTGTGCCAAACCAAGTGAACCATATGTCTATTGAAATACTTGCTTCTTACAACTGCATTTTTTCATGCACTTGAAGTAGTCAAGAATGACTTTAATTTAGTGCAAAGTCTCAGACAGCGACTAAAAAGGGACTGGGCACAGAAGTGTACTATTTGGGCTCTTATCTGCCACTGTATGTCCATTCCATGTAATGTTGAAACCTTTTAACATCTGTATCTTGATTCTCCTGCAGACTGATTCTTCTCCTTTGTCATTTGACCAAGTCTTCAAGGTAGTGTTTCTGTAAATGCTGACTGTGCTTCAGAAAGTGTTATCGAAGTTGTTTAAGATGTTTCCTTTTTCTTGTGGAGTTGGCCAGCTTGAGTTTTGTGGCTGTAATATTTTGATAGTAGTGCATGTCAAAAAATTAGAATATTGAGATTTTGTTCATCTCTTTTTTTTTTAAGAAAGTAACTATATAATTACACCCATTACATGTAAACCAAAACCTCCTAAGTGTCTCGGTGAATAACGTGCTAAGTCAAGTAAATATGTCTGAAACGCTCAATCCTGCACATAAATTTTTTCATACACTTGAAATACTCAACAATGACTTTGAATTAGTGCAAAGACTCAGATGGCGACTAAAAAAGACTGGGTGCAGATGGGGTGGGGAACTGTTTGGGCTCTTGTATGCCACTGTATGTCCATTACATATAATATATTTAGATCTGTATTCTTATTTTCCTCTAGACGGATGACTTTGTGACACGTGACCAAGTCGCCAAACTACTCGACAAGGTAAATGATGGTTTACTTGAGCAAAGTACTTTTTAGGTTGTTAAAGGTGGGTTTTTTCTAATGGAGTTGAACAGTTTGAGTTTTGTGAATGTAATATAATTTTAACACTAGTGCATCTCTGAAAATGAAAAGTTATTCCACAATGTAACCATATATTTTATACTTATAACACATAAACCAAAATGTCTCATGCTTTTAAATATTTCTATTTTAATAAGAACCACAGCTAAAAAAAAAATAATTTTGATTTAGTCTAAAGACTCAAATGGGGACTAAAAAGGGATTAGGCACAGTTATTTGGGCTCTTACATGTCCGTTACAGCTGTGGAAAAAAATGAACTTGCCTAAGTGTCAACTTTTTTAATGTAACAATTTAAAAATTTTTCTCCCCTGAATTGCAATATTTCCACATATTTAATATAGTAGTGCAGATTGCAACGTCAAATCCAATGTCAGATGGTTTACAATATTGAGCTGCAGTACATTATTCTGACAAGGAAGGTTCCTCATTTACAATTAGGTGATGTCAGTCGAAAGCTGAGCAGAGCTGAATGAGTTGCTCTTATTCATTTATATTTATTATCTTATGGTGCTAGCCCTAATGGGCATAACCAGCTAATTAGAGCTATTTACTTACATAACATGTACAACATAATGTTTTGTAACACTTTTCTACACACCTAAAGACTGTCAAAGACTGACTGACTGATGTGAGGCGCATTGTTTTTTGAAATGACTCATGAAATATTGCAACACGATTTGAAACAAAAGCATATCGTCCTAGTTGTAATGTCCATGACATATAATAATGACCCTTTTTAACATCTGCATTTTGATTCTCCTGCAGACTGATTCTTCTCCCTTGTCACTTGACCAAGTCGCCAAGGTAGTGTTTTTGTACTTTAAGTATTTTGAAGTTGATAAAGATGTGTCCTTTTTTTTCCTGGAGTTGACCAGTTTGAGTTTTGTGTATGTGATATATTGATACTAGTGCATCTCCAAAAATGTGAATTTTGAGATTTGTTGTTGGTTATTTAAGACGAACACTACATAATCATTACACATAAACCAAAATGTCTGAAGCATGTCACTATTTTAAATCCAGTAATGAATATTTGACTGTAAGCATATAAGCAATAATCATCAAAACAATAAGGGGCCCAGAACACAACTACATGCAATGAATACATAATGCATATGAGTTAAACTTTTTGAGTTAAATTACAAAAGTGAGTGTGGTTTTGTCTGCCACTTTGAATGTCCACCACGCATTTTAACATCTGTCTTCTGATTTGCCTGCAGACTGATTCTTCTCCTCCTTTGTCACTTGACCAGCTTACCAAGGTACTGTTTCAATAAAAGTTGGCTATACATTTTAAGTTGATAAATATGTTCACTTTGTTCTTGTTTAGTTGACATGTTTTTTAATACCCCCTCTCTCCATTATGTGTATTAGACTGCTAACCTAGTAGACGCAAATGCAACAGAAGAGGACAAGATTAAAGCCATGATGTCTCAGTCCAATGTCGAATATGACCCAGTGAAGTTAGTATACACACGTCTTGATTTTAGACTTGATTAAAGTCTTATTTTCCATACAAATTTCATTAGCCATATGTTGTTTTTAGAAAATAATTAAATTTGTCTAAACAGTTACTCCAAGAAGGCAGTTGGACCACCACCTGCTCACTATACCTGCTATCGCTGTGGAAAGGCTGGTCACTACATTCGGCAATGCCCCACACTGACGGTCATTATCATTTGTCTTTGTATTTGGTTGTAATTTTTAGTACATTGTGACATCTAGGAAAGTGATTTTTTTTGCTGTTTGAGTAATTGTTTTGATTTTGCTTTTTAGATACAAGATAAGAATGTGGAGGGCCCCAAAAAAGTCAGGATTAGTAAGGGCATTCCTCAGAGCTTCATGGTGAAAGCAGAGCCAGGCACCAAGGGGGCCATGTTAACCAGCACTGGAGAATATGCTATACCTGCTATAGACGCGTATGTGTCAACCAAGGACACCAAATGCACTCACAATATTCTTAAGTAGCACATTAGATCATGTAAAACACACAAGCTTACTGTTGATTTCTTCTTGCTGGCAACATAATCCTAAAGATAATGGTCTGTTAATACAGGGAGGCATATGCACAAGTTAAGAAGGAGCGGCCGTTTGTACATGAGCAGTCACCGTATGAAGATGAATCAGACCCCATCCCAGATGAACTCCTGTGTCCCATCTGCAATGACCTGATGACCGACGCTGTCGTTATACCCTGCTGTGGAAATAGTTACTGCGATGACTGTGAGTTTTTACTGTGAATGTGAACTTTAATATGAATCTGAATTGGTATAGATGTGCATAAAAAGCTGATATCTTGTCTTTGTCAGGTACAAAGTGGTCTCTTTTCCATTGTGTGTGTACATTTAGCGCAAATGAACATTTGTTTAGCTTCTTGTATGAAAAGTGAGACTCTTTTGAGTTGTTGGCAGATTTTTTGTTTTTATGGTTTAAAACTGAAGGCAGTGTCTCCCATACCTTTTACCTGGTGACACATTTTTTTTAAACAAACCAAACCATGGCGACCTAATTCACATTCAGCCTTACCAATGAACCACGAGAAGAAATAATTTGCATATAAATAGATGTTTATCACAATTTGTACGTCATCCTCTTTTATCTTGAATAAAAGAAACCAGACACATGTATATCAGGGCTATGATGATACATTCCGCTCACAAGATGAGTTGATACATGATATTGGGTTCACAAGAGTGAGAACAGATGATATTTCATCATCACTTTTAAGAAAATTACAATGATAAAACATATAACTGGAAAAATAGCTATTTATGTGACTGAGTCACAAAACAATGCAGGTGCATTTTTAAATATTTTCTAAATGTCCCAGACAGCACATGACTGACCTGATAATAAAGTTAATTTGTAAAGGACTTTTTAAAATTTAGCTAGTGCTTGTAGATGAAATAATGTCATCTGGTTCTTCAAAATTGAAGCAACCCGGATGTAAAAACAAAATTCCCCTAAATTAACATTGACTTTTTAGCCAATCTGCCAGTCTTTAAGCCAAACATCATGTAATGTCCTTAGCTTAAAATTTTTGCACATAATTTTATCAACATTTTATCATATTTTGCTAATAGAGCTACTTCAAAAATGACATTTGTTTCTGAAAACAATGTAATAGCAATATCAACATTTATTGACATTGCAGCTCAACTGTAACAGTTTTGTTTTATAATCTGGAGTTAAATCTCAACTCCAGCATTGACTCTGACTTTTCAAATTCAAATAGATTTTGAGTCCACCATTTGTCATGTAAAATCTAATGTCTGTCCTTGGGAAAATAGCTATCAAAGTTATAAATTAGTGTGATTAGGTTTGCTTGTCTAAGTTCAGTCAAATGTTTGTGTCACTGACATTTTTATATGTACGAGCTGCCAGTAGGTTGAACATTGGCTGGACTCTGTTCTCTCTAGGGTGTTTCTTTTTCACAATGCTTGTGGCTGCTGTTTGATCTCTGATTATTATTGTAGTGGAAACGTGTGGTACAAATAAAAATAAACTCCTCTGGTGGCTCAAAGGTGCACTGCACTTATAAATCTTTTTAATTTTTGTAATTTATTTGGTATCATCCCTCAAAATACAAAACAAAAACAAAATCCCCTGCGACCCACGTTTGGGCTGTGACTTAGTCTCTGATATGGTTGAAATTATGTAATATTATGCTGTCAAATATATGTAGACTAAGTGGAGGAGAAGCTATTTTCCAAGAGCAAATTACCGCAATAAAAGAGGTAAGATTTAGTTAAAGGAGCAGATTGTAATATATTAAGTCATCAGATGCTTAAGCTTTGGGTTAATAGGGCAGAATGGCCTATAACTCAGCATGTCATAAACCTTATAGCATGAAACTCTACTGTTGACTGAATTGAAAAGGACGCCTTTATGATTTTTGTCTAATTAAAGATGGTTTGTTTTCAGGTATCAGGAGTTTCTTGTTGGAAACGGAGGAGCACATCTGCTTCACATGCCAACAGTCAGGTGTTTCCCCTGATAATCTTATCGCCAACAAGTTTCTACGACAGGTAACCTTGTCAAATGCATGCATTTTGATATGTTGCATTGTTAGTTACTTTTTACTTTAGCTCAAAGCAAAACTGAAAAAGTACATTAGCTTTTAGTGATGTCATTCAATTTTCTTCATGCAGGCTGTAAACAATTTTAAGAATGAGACTGGATACACCAAATGTGCACGTAAACTGCTCCAAAATGCAGTGCCGCCTCCACCACGCCCTCAGTTGGTCAGGCCTTTGCCCTCTAGACAGCAGGACCCGCTGCTTGCCAATGCCGCACACCTTTCACATACAAGTGCACCCTCCACAACCCCTCCCCAGACACAAGCCCCAACACCTGTTCCTGCACCTACTCCGCCTCCTGCTCCTTCACCTGAACCTGAACCTGCTGCTCCAACACCTCCTCATACTGCTACTGCTGTTGAAGGAAAAGATGCTGTTGAGCACCACTCGCCACCACAGTCCACCAACCATGGTGAACCTCCCCCACCAGGGTAAGTTTAGTTTAAGGTACAGTCTAAACACCTGCACAAAACACAATTACACAAAAAGTAACATTTTTACATTGTTATTAATTGGTCTTAATGTCTGTCTATATTGTAGTGAAACTGAGCCTGATCCTTCTACAACACCAAACTCATCAGTGAACTCGGAAAGTGGATCACAGGTGAGCCTTCTGTCACTTACTTTTATCTGTTACATACAATTAGGATTTGTCTTTACCTCATTCGCAACCATGAAATGTTAACATAACCCTGTGTGGTTGGGCAAATAATTGTGGGAGAGGAGATCCTGCATTTCTGCAAGCTTATTTTCTTGTTTACATTTTATTAACTGCTGGATATTGTTCAGAACTCAAAGTATTGCAATCTTCATCTCAAAAAAAATCAACCATAATTATTATTAAAAGTTTGGGTTTTGATTGTGAAATTCTCTTGGAGGTAATTATATTTTATTCCTTCCTCCAACAGAATTACCGTTTAAGTGTTGTTAGCCATTCACCTCCTCCAAGGTCGTCTAACCCCTCAGGTAAGGGATGTAATTTGAGTAAGTCAAGGAGATGAAGTGAACCGAGCTTAAAAGAAAGGCATTCAGTTGCTAAAAGACCCTTTGTCCAATAGGTCACCATTCACGTCACCACCATTCTTACAGAGGAGGGAGTCGACACTGGGAGAGGTAGGAACTGTCCATTTTTGTGATATATGAAAGGTTTGTGTTTTAAGAGTCTCACAGTGGTTTTCATTTTTGTAATAGGACTTTTAGAGGTAGAGGAGACCATACCTCCACTCACCTCCAGGCACCTCCACCTCCTGCACCTGTTCCCCCTCCATTCCCAGCTCCATCCCTGTACCCACCCCCCTTACAGACCTACCCCCCTCCATACACCTCTGGCCCTAGCTTGGTCTCTGCTCCTGCTGTCAGTTACCAGCCCCAACCTGTTTATGCTCCTGGACCACCAATGCTCAACCCTCCTTGGGTTGCCCCTGGTACCCAGCCCCCTCTTGTGCCTCTTCCAGCCTCTCTCTCTCAGCCCCCCCTCTCTAAGGAAGATTTCTACAGACAGCGGCACCACCGACAAGACAAGTGAGTGAATCCTTTTTCTTTTGTACGCTGTCAAACAGATCAAATGAATACTGATGATGTGTGTGTGATTTAAATGTGTAATGAAAAATTTTACCAAACACTGGGTTAGTGTAAACAATGTTAGAATGAGAAAAAAGGAGCAGATCAAAATGCTGCTTCCTACAAAGCACAAGCAACCTGTTGTTGGACTGATTAACCTGCACCAACTCTTTATGATTTTGCCAGTAACATGAAAACATTTCACACTTGACACACTGAATAGTCTTTAACTTTCAGTGTTTTGTCTTTGTGTCCACAGGGTTCCATCCAAACTCGATGAATTTACTAAAGACTTCCACAAAGAGCTTATGAAGTACAGAAATGCGCCAAAGAGACGAAGACCTTCTTATTCCAGGTAACTTCATTAAGAGGGCGTTGGTTCTAGTTTCTACTTTAATCCATGTGCATTATCCTCAAAGCCATTTATGACATTGTTTGCCTAATCCATTTACTTTCTCTGTCTTTTTTGTTTTTTTTGCACTCCTCTCTTTTCTTGTCTAGGTCCCGGTCATACAGTCGCTCTCCATTCAGCCGTTCTTACTCTCGCTCTAGATCAAGATCTAGATCCAGATCAAGATCGAGGTCCTACTCTTATTCTCCCAGTCGATCCCGATCCCGTTCTCGCTCCCATGGCCGGTCTTATCCCCGCTCTCCTTATTCTAGACGTAATGGACGAAGTTATGGACGCTCACGGACCAGGTCCCGGTCTCGTTCCCGGTCATACGCGTTTAGGCGCTCTGCCTCACCTCGGTCTCCTCCCTCCTATCGGGGAGGCGGTTGGGAAGGAGAAGGAGCAGGACCTTACAGGTCTAGGTCACGAACTCGCTCCCCTGGAGGCTACCAGAACCGCAGCCCTGGTGGACGCAAACCACCTCCCCGGGAGCTAGGACCATATGAGCTGAAGGGTCCAAGTCCTGGTAGCCATGATCGCTGGGAAAGAGAGAGCTATCGACAGTGGGAGAAGGAGTATGCAGATTGGTACAACAAGTACTACAAAGACTTTGAAAACCAAAACCCCTCACTGCATCACAGAGGTCGTGGCAGCAGAGAAGGAGAGAGGGAAAGAATGTCCCCAATACCTCGAGAATACTCCCCTCAGGGGAGGGGAAGACGGGGGAGAGAAGAGAGAGGTGCTCCACCTCACCATCCTCTATCCTCTTCCTCATCAGGGACCAAGACCACTGCGAAAGTTTTGAAGACAAAGAAAGTGAAAAAGAGGAAGACTGGGGAGGATCCTGAACCATCACACCAGTCTGTGGACAGAGGTGATGCTACGCCCGTCCGAGACGAACCAATGGATGAAATCCCCTCACCGGTTAAAACGCCTCCCATCTCCTCAAAGCCTCAAGTGGGCGCCACAACCACTAAAGCCCCAGCCTCTAAAAGCACTGCCGCAATCAAGTCAACATCAAAGACTCATTCTGATAAGACAAAGAAAGAGAAAAGTCAAAAGATAAAGGCCAAAGTTAAGACAGATGGTGTGAATGTAAAGAGTGACCAGTTAAAAAAGAAGACTGGAGAAGGACCCTTGACCAAAAAGAGAGACTCATCGTTCTCTCCTTCTGTCGCTAAACCATTAAAGACCATTAAAGCCAAACCAGAAGATGCCCCCAACTCAACTACCCCTAAGAAAGAAAAGGCTAAAAGCTCTGGAATAAGGCCTCCCCTGCTTAAGACACCTCCACTGTCCTCCCAGAACCTGCCTGTACATCATCCCTCTATTCATGATGGCCATCGACCCAGCCACGACATTCGGGGAAGAAGAGATGTTCCACAAAGTAGTGGGCTCCTTCCCCACCCCCATCACCATGGACTTGGACTCCTTCCACCTCCCCCCTCAGTGGACAGGCGGAGAATGGGAGAGGAAGGTCGGTCTTTACTTGGTCCTCCTCCTGGAAAGCTGAGGAGAATAGATGGGCTAGGTGTTGGAGGTGATGTCATCCCTCTCCCCCACATACCTCATCAGCCCTTGCTCCACAGACTCCCACACTCATCAGACAGGCCTGGTCTTCTTCCCTTACCTGGGAGCCGTGAGATGGGCCGGGGAGAGACAGATCGTGGAGCTATCAGACCACTAATAGACCTTCAGGTGAGTTTAGTGGTTTAGCTCTCAGAAAAACAGGCAGTTAAAAGAAGATTTATGTTTTCATAGCAGATATGGCATTAAACTGGATTTGTAATTTAATATAATTTGATCTTTAGTTAATGTAAATTTAAGTTGTTGCTGTTTCCAGCTCTCGGATGTTTACTTTTTATTTTTGTGAAATAATAGCCATGTAAAATTAAAGGATTTTTAGCGCATCACCCTCTTGAGTGCCTCAGACTTCCTCAAAATGAGAACTACTGAGATCGCCAAACAGAAGAGCACCAGAGGAAAGCCTTTTTCCACACCCAAGCAGCATTCCTTTTCACGCTTTTTGTTCATTGGAGAGTGTAATGTTTTCTTGAGACACCTTTGAATATGTGAACTCTGGTTTTCCAAAACTGATGTGAGAATTTATCTCTGTATCTGAATTTTTGTAAACCAACTGAGAAAAATTAAGTGAACTCATGATGAAAATTTATAGTTGCAGCTCCAAATTTTATTTATTTTAACTAATTTGTGTGGATGCCAACTCAGCATGATGTCATTGTTAGAGTAGCAGCTGAAAAAAACAAACTTGCCAGGACTCCTCAGTTCCAGCCCCCATATATAATATTACATGGAAATGTTGTCACACATGTGTTGGTACTTTTTAATATAGATTCATGACCACCACACATACTTGAAATGCCTTTGAGATGACAAATTCAACAGCATAAGCAGAAATCGGCTCTGTTATTTTCACCCCAAAATAATCAGGGAAAGCTCTTGACATTTTTTTTAGCTTATTCTACACAAATTGTATATTAATCAGCAACATCTTGGAATGCTCAGAGTATGGTCATTTCAACCATACAACCTACAGTTTTGTATGAACATCACTTTTCTTAGGGCTAATCTTTCAATGTGTATTAGACAGCAGGCAGTGTCAGATGTAAGATTTGAGTAGCTGTTGTTCATTGGCCGATTTAAACATGCTGTAAGTTGGCAATGAATGTTCCTGGAGATACCATTGGAAACATAGTTTGCAAGCTCAAAGGTAAAAGAACACTGAGTACACTAATTGGACATGGCAGAAGGAGAAAGCTATTGGCGGTTGCCACCAGGTCCGTGAGGAGAATTGTAGTCAAAAACCCTTGAGTGACTGCGAAAGACCTCCAGGAAGACTCAGTTTGCACAGTATACTAAATGCTGAAAATATCCATGCCTAAACAAGACGTACATCACTACTGACACAAAAGCATGAGAAAAGTCAGCTCCAATAAGCTCAAATATGTAAATAAGCCACAGAAGTTTCATTTTGTGGAGCAATGAAACAAAACTGAACTTTTCAGGTCTATGGATCAGCAGTATGTATGCAGGAGGAAGAATGAAATGTGCTAAAAAGAACACTTCATAAAGTGAAGTATGGCTGATGGATTTATTTCAATCAAGTATTAGGAAATCCTAAGGAGAAAACTTAATGCTCTGTGACAAAGCTGAAGCTTGGGTGTCATTGGACCTTCAAAAAGGACAGTGGTCCAAAGCAAGTCCACCAAGGTGTGAATTCAGAAGAAGTTTGGAAAATTTTAAGAGTGGCCATCAGCCTGATTTGGATCCAATAGAAAATCTCTGGTGGGATTTGACAGAGGCAGTTGCAGCACGCAATCCCAAGAATATTAGTGAACTGGAGGCTATTGTCAGGAATGGGCTAAGATTCCTGAGGAATGCTACGAGGAGCTGTACTCTGGCTATACATTATGTTTGCAGCAGACCATAACAGCAATAGGGTGCTCTACTAAGCACTAAAGACAAGTGTCATGAAAGGAGTTAATAATTTTGAGACTGCAGTAGTCAATAAAAGTGGTATTTTGTGTGCCACCTACTGGCCACTGGAAGTAAATCTTACCTGAAAATTCTTTAATTTGCATGCAGCCTACCAATCTCAGAAAGCTCCAACCAGGAGCTTTAATTTAAAATGAACTCGTGCCAGTTTTGTTTCCTTCTTGTTTTCTTCCTTACCGAAAAACCATGTCCCTGACTTATCTTACAGCTTGAAAAATGAATTAATGATGCCTTTTTCTTTAATGCATTTTCTGCTTTCTCCCCCTGTTTTATAACAGAAATAATGAGAAATAGCCGTTTTTGCAAAGAGACTCTGCTTCAGCCCTACACTGAAGGCTCGCTTAGTCCCCATCATTAATCAATACAGAGAAACAAGCAGACCTGGCTTTAAAATGCTTCAGTTGATGGTCAGCTGACTTATCTGTTAACATGAACACCAGTTTGTGCCTGATGTAAAACTCACTGGAAGGGATTCAAATTTCATTTGTAACTTTACAGTTAAATCCACTCCAACAGTCAGTTGTAATAGCTGCCATGTCTGAAGCGTTTAGTTCGTCTTATCCTTGTACCAGTTCTCAAAACGGCTACTAATTGTAGCTATTGAGGGGATGCAATTGCAATCATTATAGTTGAGTAACTCACAAAATCCCTCAAAGTCCACCAGGTTTATTAGCATCATGTTCTTTCCATCATAAAGCATATCCTCAGAGTTATTGTCTCTGAATGCACCCCAGTATAGCTTCTTTTAACTCCTTAGTTTGGGAGTAAGACATTTCACTTTAGTTCCCTGAATGGTGACTATTGCTGTAAGAGGGTTTGTGTGAAATGCAGGTATTCCCTCTGCTGGCATAAAAGTTAATCACACCACATGTGCGTTCGGAGAAATGATGCTTCTTAATACAGTTGGTTTATGATTTTTAATCATTCAAATTCTTAACAGCAATTACCCAGGGTTAATCATTAACAACCCTACTCACATTTCAATAGCACGTCAGTCATCATACAGCGTTATATAATGGTTATAGAACCACTACATATCTCAGTCTTCTTTTCTCTATCACTACAGCCAAAGCAACAAATGCAATTGTTTATTCTAGCAGGGTCCCGTGAGCTTGTCATGATCGGTAGATTAGTCAATCATAACTGATTGGCTGGATGGCCGTTCAGTCCATCTAACTGGATCTATAGGTTGTCATGTATGGGCAATTCTGTTTTGTGTCATCATTGCTTGGACTGCTCCATTTTAGTCTGTTGGTTCACCGTGAGGGTTAGCAAGATGGTTAAGTACCAAAGGAATAAATGTGGGGAGTAGAACCGTGTTTCTGTTCAAGTGTGGGAGTCACACAATGTCCATGGGTGGAGAAGGCTATTTGTATTGCACATAATGGGTTAAAAAGAAAAATCTCAGATAACATCTAAAAACAAGTGTTCATACTATTGACCAAATATGCCTTTCATACAGTCAATTAGAATAAAGACCTGTCTCTTACATTTAATCCCTTTCTGTGTTTCTGTTGATATTCAGATGAAGCCACTGGCACAGAGGAGGATCAAATTAAATAGAGATCTGGGTAGAAAAGGCAGTACTGAGACAGCTGCCTCAGACGGAGCACCTTCAGGTCCTGAAAACATCACCTCTGCGTCAGACCGATCAGTTCCTGCTCACCTATCTCAAGGAGAACGACCAATCAGTAATTTGGAAGGTACTGTGAGAAAGGAGCGGTCAGCATCTGCTGACAGGGGAGTATCCAGAGAAAGACCAGGAAATGCTGGAGAGCGTCATCAGGACTCCGACAGGGAGCAGAACAGAAGCTCAGGACTGAGCAGAGAGCGAGACAGAGCCTCAGGATCAGACCGTGACAGGGGCCGTGACAGGGACAGGGGGAGGGACAGGGTCTCAGGGTCAGGCTCACAGAAGGTAGCAGTTATAGTGGATAAAGAATCTGAAGGCGACAGGTCTGTCAGGACCGAACGGAATAACTCTGGTGGTGGGGCAGCAGGAGCGAGGTCCGTGTCTCTGGATAAAATGACCATTGGAGAGAAATCGGCCATCACTAGAAGAATTGGAGACCACCAGGAAAAACCAGTCACATCCTCCAAGGAAAGAGGGGAAGGGTCAGACAGACCTTCTAAATCTAACAGGTCTGTTGCAGTTGTTTCCCATTTATCTCCATGATTGAGACAAAACATGTTTTAGTGGTTATCTAAAATTGTTCTCTAAACACAGATGTTAATACATGTAATTACATTCTTCTATTTCCTAGGAGCATGTCCAAGGACAGAGCAGAGCGAAGTGTTCCCTCCGGAGGAAAACCAGCTGCAGTTCACAGAGAAAGTAATTTGAGTCTCTGTGTACATATGTAAAATACTAATAATTAATTCAGCATTGGTTAAACACATGTTTCCTTTTCTCCTTCCTTTATCCGCTTCAGCAGTGAAAGATGGAGAGGAGCCTGTTGTGAGGAGCAGACCCAGGATCAGCCGTAAGGCCCTGACAAGCCACGCTGGGAGCTCCTCTAGGTAAGTCGTGTATTTGATGATTTTGGATTTGTTGTTCATGGTGATTGTTTATCATTTTTTAATAAACCATTTTATTTATTTTCAAAATTAAGACAGCGACAATATAGCACAGCATAGAAGCAAAATATAGCCAACGCAACAAGACAAAAAGAAACAAAAAAAACAGATGGGTGAGACAATGTCATATACAAAGACTGATGCGTGAAAGAATTCTTTTGATTTGCACACTGTATTGTATACAGTTGCACTCAAGATAACATAAGAGCACACATTTGCAAATCAGGTGTTGTCTCAAACACACCTGGTGCATCGAGGACTTCACTGATTGCATCAGTGCTTGAAATGGAAAATCTTCCACAGGTAAAAGATCATTGCCCTTCACAAACAAGGAGAACAATACAAAAAGATTACAAAGACAATGAATGTACTTGGAGACATAATTGGAAGCGTAGTTGTCATGTTCGAAGTTAGAGGAACAACACCTGGATGTAGCAGAATGAGGAAGTTATCAAAGGGTGCCACCAGATTCCTGTATTTGGAAAGAGAATACCCTGCTTACAGTGAAGCATAGCAGTGGCTCGATGATGCCCCATGGCAGCTTTGCTTCCTCTGGCAATGATAATCTTTTGGAGGCCAGGATGGATTCAGTCAAGTGTCAGGAAATCCTAGGAGAAAACGTCATGCAGTCAGTGAGGACACTGAAGCTTGGGCATCATTGGACCTTTAAGAAGAAGTTCTAAAAGATTCTAGAGTGCCCATCACCATCGCCTGACTTGAATCTCATAGATAATCTCTGTTGGGATCTGACGAAGGTGTTTGCAGGGTTGAGGGTTGCAAACCTAAGAATATTAGTGTACTGGAGGCCATGACCTATCAGAGATGGACTAAGATTCCGCAGGAACGCTGCCAGAAGGTGTGTGGCAATGTATCACGTTTACAGCAGGTCATATCAGCCAGAAGTGCTGAGTACTAGGACACACTTCCTGAAGAGGTTGTTGAATAATGTTCAGTGCAATAGCCATTAAAAATGGCATTTTGTGTTGAATTTGGAGAAATCACTTGTAATTATGTGTTATGCTATTTAAATTGTTCTTGTTTGATTTATTTATTTATTGCAGACATCTGAAAGTTTGTAAATCTTGCCAATAAATTTCCAATGGTGATTAAATAATTTTGAGTACACCTATATGCCTTGCAGTGGCCCATGGAGCCAAAGGCCGCAACAGCAAATACTGATGCTGATGTTTCATTTTTCCTTTATCTTTGTTTGATAAAATACTGCAGTCTATTAAAACTGTTGATGTTACTATGTGTTCATGCTAGCATTATTTCGTAAGACGTCTTTCTAAGAGAGTCGAGCTTCTCTTTCAAGGGAGGTCTTTCAGAACTCTTTTGAGTATTTGAGGGCAATTTTGAGCACTAAAACAGTTCATGTACATTTAGTTTTAAATTCAAACTTATTCAACCCTTTTGCCTGAGATCTGTCACATAACATGACAAGTTTTGGGGTTCTACATATCAATGACCCCAAGCTCTCCTCCATACACCATAAGGTCCACCCCACAGTGGCTGTATGATGGGACAGTTCCACAGTACATGAGGGAAGGAGCCATGAGCCCCTCTACACCTCCAGCATCACTTATCCTTACTCAGCCCCATCCAACATAATTTAATGGGGAATGAACTCTATTCATAAAATGCCTCTCCCCTTGGCTTCCTTTATGTTCTTCCTATTATTTTAACAATGTTTGACCATGTTTCAATATCATTCACAGATGGAATTTATTTAGTTTGCGTCACATTTATAATATTTTGAAGCCTTATGCTTCATGCTGGAGTAAAAAATTTTAAGCATATTTGTTCTTTCATGCATCTCTGTTGTATGGACCCTTTTTTTTTTTTTTCCAATATCCATGCAAACAGGGTACAGCACAATTGCTGTAGGTAGGTACATCGGTAAAATTTTAGAAAAAAAAGGTATATAACAACTGCGTTCACAGCAGCAGCTTAGGCCTGTTACAAATGGGTCGCCAGTGACTTCGACAATATCAACGTTTTTTTTCATTGCTCAAATCTACAAATCTAATGCAAGTTGTCACATCCTTGTGTAAGATGTACATTTCATTTTTTCCAGAAAGCTTCACATTTGTCCTTCTGCAGGCTTACATACATATGATTCTAACTATCTACCCATTGATGAAAAGTGAGTAATTCCTTACAAAGGCATCACTTCGTTGTGGAATTTTTGTTTTCTGCCATTAAGATTTTTAAGAGTCACTTTTAGGTAATTAAAAAGCCATGTCCCTAAATTAAAAGAGTAGGCAAGTGAATTTAATATTGTAGCAAAGAGTGGGTCAACACCAGAATATGTGTATATGGTCTGCAGTACTATGATCACATCCTCTCCAACAATTGGGTTTTGCACTGAACCGTTTGGACTTTTGTTTTGGAGTCATAAATCGCATAAAACACAGCTCTTCCATGGAAAAATCCTTCCACAATTGTGAGCCTCTGGTGGTGATTTGGGTATCGCTTTTATTTGTCCATTCCTGAGGGGCAGTAAAAATTCTTCTTCCCCATTTTGCCTTCACTTAATTCAACTACATGCCTTTACAACTCCCCAATTTCTGGGCAGTTTTGTTTTATAAGGTCTGAACATTTATGTGACACCTGAAATGTTTGGTAGCATAGGTGTTATCATTCTTATTAAAATAATGTCTGAGTTGGAGATACCTGTAAATATCCTGTTGAGCATGGGTATGTGTTTCTGACATGGTTTTAAAGTCTATGAGTTCATGATATCAGCTAACAGACACTATTGTGACTCCTTGTCTGGCCCATTGATTGAGCCCTCTGTCATTAGTGCAGATTTAAAATCTGGGTCATGGATTGGCAATATTAAGATTTGGATTTCTTTCCAAATGTTGATTTGTTTCACTAAAATTGCTCCAAGATCAAATACAGTAAATAAAACAACTCATTCACTGGACAGTTATATTGTTTGTTAGCCAGTGGGCATCCTAGCAAACTCTGTAAGGACCCATCCAACAGCAACAGCTCCGAAGCTAACCATTTTGTTTAATTTTCTTCATTATACGATAGTATCAGTGGTCCTATCTGTGCTGCTAAATAATAATCTTCAAGGCTCAATAAGGCCATCCTTCCGTTGCGTTTTGGTAACTGCGAAGTTTTGTATCTTATACCAGAGGTTTTGCTATTCCAGATGAGTAGGGCTATTGCCTTGTCCCATTCTCTAAATTGACAAAGAGCGAGCAGAAACATGAATGGATAAGGACTGAAACGAATAAAGCAGTTGAGTTAAAATATTTGTTTTTATCACTATAATTCTGTTACCAATATCTAGGGGTAGGGAAGCCCATCCATTAAAGCCCTCTTTTATTATACCTCCGCTCCAGCAGTGCTAAGGTCGGAGGCACTATGTTTTGCAGTTGTCCATCGGTCTGGGCCAAATTTGCCACCACAATATCCCAAAAGGTCTTGGAGGGATTTAATTCAAACTTTGCCCAAATGTCCACTCTGACTCAAGGATGAACTGATAAGATATTGGAGGCATTTACCAAAGATCAAAGTCACTGCAGCCTCATGTGGACCACACTTGTACACATACAAAAAATAACTCCTATTAAAGCCACAGACAACAGCTTTGATCAGTAGACCATGTCCTAAAATTTGAGTGCAGTATCTTAAGAATACATTGAGGGATTTTTGTCAAAGATTTTAGCGCAAATAAGATTTCTAATCACACTACCACAAAAACCACCTCAGCCCTTCTTGCACTACCACTTTACTTTTGCTGTCTGCTTTGTGTGTCTTGTGGATGCATATGACCATCAGGAGGTAGTTTTGTTTGTGTATTGTTTTTAGAATAGAGTTAATGTACTGTACATCCCTTGTTAATTTTACACCTAAATATTTACTAAATGTAAAATCCCAATTATATTTGTTTTAAAGTTACATTGATGGGTTAAAATTGAACACTAGAGCTTGTTTATTTATCAATGCTAAAGGTATAGCAGCACAAGGCTCCTTACACCTGCAGCAGATTCATCCAAATCTAGTGACTCCAGACTGGATGTTTTTTTATTATGATACCTTGTAGGCCTAAATCTTGTTTTGTGGCTTGAGCTAGCAGCTATATAAATAAAGTAGAGAAATTGCATTTCCTCTAAAAAAAATGTAATGCTAAATTGCAGAAATGTGAAGTGAAGAGCCAGAAAAGCTTGAGCAAAAATGTTAAATGCCATTTAACAGAAGAAGCATGGTATCTGAACTACAAATATACTATGCTAATATATATATACACACACAAACATACTGTAATAAAGTAAAAGAAAAAAACTGTTGCTCAAAATGAAACAGTGAATGCGTTTACATGGACTTAAGTATCCCAGTTATGCAGTTATGCACCTTATCCCAGATTGTATTTGTTATAAGCAGTTACATGCACTCAGAGAATCTGGGTTTATCCCATTGTATGATAAATACTATTATCCTGGTTTTTGATTGCAAATTGCTGGCATTTAGAATTCAGAGAAAAATTAGTCCACTGTGGCTTGTTGAATGCTTAGCACTATCAAATGCCTACATTGTGTTGTAGATATTGCTTATCCGCTTAATTTCCAGCAACAGATGAATAGAGTGACAGCAAATATCCTCACCTTTGACTGGTGTCAACCTGTCAGTGCCACCACGGAGGACAATGTAGAAATGGGTGAAGGTCCACAGCCATGACTAAAGGAATAGGGTCAGCATCATGGAGTTTACCAATTCCAAGTCAAGAGAATAGTTTTGAATGAATAGGGCATCCTTCAACTGGCTGTGTGACAAAGTTGGACCTTTCATCAGACCAGAAACCACAGTCCAAGCGATACTTCCATTACCCATGAGAGTGGCCATAGTATTGCACAAATTTGGCAGTCTCTCCAAAAGTAAGACACTCATTGCTGGCACCATGTTTGTTTGCTGAAATGTTGCTTGGATGAGGCTGTGCCTGGCAGATAGTTGCCAGCTGTCAGAAACAAGGGTAAGGATAACATATTTACATTCACAAAATCAAAACCAGCATACTTAAAAGAAAAATAAATAAATAAATAAAATGAAAACTGGGATATTCAAGTCCATGTTAATGCACTCGGTGGCAGCTCTTAGCCAAACTGCAATAGACTTAAAAAGCTACAAGGTGAAATCCATTGTTCCAAAAGCTGGAAAGCTAAACTTTGGTGCCGAAAATGAGGGCTCAAAACAACTGACTGAAAACTTAAATAAGTGCAGACAGACGGGAGGGTCCAACAGGAGGAAAGAAGGAAGATAGAGAGGGAGAAGTTGTGTCTTTAATGTCTTTTATGTTACATGAAAGACTTAACCCATCATCAAAGAAAGTCTTTGGTCACAGCAGCACCATAGAAGATAAAAAAGACTATCATTTTAAATTAGTTTAAAAGATAGAATAAAAATAAAAGTAAATGTCCTTAAAGAGCTGAAGATTTTGATAGTTGAATGGTTTCACTTGGTGAAAAAAATGTATCCAGTTCCATTCAGACATTGCTTTGGCCATGGTCTTGCTAATAGCATCACATAGCCTAGTTGCCACAGTCTGCATCTTCCATGTCAGTGTGTTAGTTTTTAATTCTTAATGCTATACGAAGGCCTTTTTCTTTTCCCCCGTCATCATTATGTACTGAAAAACACTTTGAATGTAAATCTTCTTAATTGAAGGAGGGAAATATTAGTTCAGTCAGGATCTGAATTTTTACGCTGTCATCTAAATCCTTGTGCAACCACTAATCCCTCTTTTGTAGACCTTTTGTTACAGAACTTTAAATTTGTATATACAGTATCTCTGAGCATCCTTACATTCCTGATCACACATCCCATCAAAAGAGAAATAATTCATCTTTGTGAAAACGTTTTACCCAAAGAAATCTCAGAGTTATACCAAATTGATGCATATTGTAGAAACAAGGATGCATTCATCATTTTGTGAACCAAATGCCACACCTGTCTAGACTGGTTAAGAATTGGATTGGTGTCCTTGAATGCTTGAGTTTTAATCTATTTTTTTTTCTTTTAGATAAGAGCTGCAGTTTTTTAAATTGTACAGTTAGTCATTTGATGTTATCTCCCGCCTGTTTATCCAATGCTTAGGCAATTTTGTTATTCATTAAAAAAATGTTTTTAGCGGTATATTTTGGAGCCCTAGCCCCCTTTTTCTTTTGGGGTCTTAATATTTTAATGATGATATGGGGCCCTTTTCTTTCCCATATAGTTTAAATGTCTTGCTCTTTTTTGGAAACTTATATATGAAATTAGTAGTTTGCATTTTTCTGTTTTATTTTCTGTAAGACTGGTGATACAGTCACAGTTACAATTGTGTCCAGTTTTGGTGTTAAAGATAAACCAGGTATTTCAATCCAGTTTGATCACATTTAAAATTAAAGGACATAACCATATCTGATGTACAACTTGCAGATACAGGCATTGCCTCTGACTAATATCCTAATATCTTAGAGTTCTGAACTGTTTGACAGGAGGAATTGAGGTAACAGGGTCCTTTCAATTCAACAAGCTGATGCTCATCACTCCCGCCATCTACTCTTATTCCTGCATTTATATGAACAGAGATAGCTAATGATTCTAGTGCGATAAGAAATAGGGTGACAAAGGGTTCAGTGGTAAATCTGCACTTTAAAATTTGTCTTTGTTTTCCCAACATTAGATCGGCTCAAGACTCTAAGCGGGAAGCAGACAAAGACCAGAAGATTCCAGCCTTCAAGGCTACCGAGAAGCCCCCATCCAGTCCTGTCGTCAGCCGAGGCTGCAGCCCGTGTGCCAGCCCGATCAGGGAGGAACCACTCATTCAACCTCCTCCTCGCTCAAAGTGGGAGAGAGAAGATGATGAAGAAGGGCAGGAAAATGAACTTGGTGCATCCAAGGAGCCCTCACCAGTGCCACAGAGGGGCCGGGGCAGAGACGTGCTGCCTGAAGCACCTAAACCTGTCAGACTCGAAAGTCGGGATGCAACAAGGGAGGACAAGAGAGGGGTAGTGAGAGAGTCGAAGAAACGGCGAACAGAGCGAGATGAAGGCAAAGATGGTAAGGCAACACAGACAAGCTCTGACAAATCAGCCAGAACAAAAACTGTGAAGGAGGAGGGAAGAGGAGTAAAAGATGAAGGGCGGGATGTCATGAGAGAGGAGGCTAGAGGAGGAGGTGGAAGAGAGGAGGGGCGAGGACTGGCAGGTAAAGAAGAGAGAGTAGCAGAAGGCAGAAGTACTGGAGGACGAGAGGAGAGTCGAGCCCCCGAGCCCAGGAGACAACGGTTGTGCTCTGACCTGGGTCGTGAGACGGACGAGGCGTCCTTTGTGCCTGACTACAGTGAAGGTGAAGGCTCTGAACCGGAAAGAGGGAGGAGCGTCAGCGCCAGTCCATCCCACAGTCCGCCCTCCCACAGCTCCACCCTGAGCAACAGTGACTCAGGAACCACAACAGCAGACAAGAAGAAAAAGAAACACAAGAAACATAAGAAACACAAAAAGCACAAGAAGCATGGCAGCCAGGACAAAGGAGATCACAAGGAACACAAGCATAAACACAAGAAAAAGAAACACAAAAAGAACAAAGACAAAGACGTGGAGGAAGGGGAGGAGAAGACAGAGGGGCCAGAGGAAGGGGCTCCATTTTAACAAGCTTTGACTGCAGCTTTGTTAAGGATATAATGATCGACCCAAATATGTGAGCTGACACTGGAATGTGACCCCATGTGGCATTCAAAGGGAATGGATGAAATGTGTTTCTGACTGTCCATGCCATTGAAGAGCTCTCATTCTAACGCTTGATGCCCCTGCAGGTCCCTAAGCTTAGATGGTACTTTGTTGTGCTTAGATTGCTGAGATATGACACTTGCGCAGCAGCGGGAGGTTCTAAAATGTTCAGCATCAGCCTCTTTGGTGACTTTGGGTCAGGAAAACATTGAGGAAAACTGCTTCACTGCCCTGATCAACCAAGAGCTTGCAGAACTTGGACTCTAACAACGGATCGTCCAGTCAGTCCAGAATAATTGAAATGAAAAACACTACTCAGGGATGTAATGGCTTCTGTGCAAAGGAGGAATTGCTTTTTCTCTTAATGTGTAAATAGTGACTGTTACTCTATGTCCTATTTTTTTTCCCCCCTCAGTTTATTTTGCTTACATCCTTGTGTACTATTAAATGCTTCATTTCTAAATACCTTCCATTGCTATGAAAGCTGCTATAAGCTGTACTGAAGTTTTGTATTTTTTAGCACGTTACCTTTCATTTTCGACGTTCACAATTAGTTCATATGCAGCCGCTGGTTTTGAATCATACCAGTGAAGTTTTTTTTCTTACCCAACTTAACATGAATAAAATGCAGTAGCCACATGGAAATAAATGCTTGTTATTAGAGTGCTAAAACTTACAAAACCATAAGTATGGCCCTTTAAATTAAAACAGTTTTATGCATCTGCACTGCACTGGATTATATTGATTTATTGATGTTCATTAATGATGAAAAATCAGTCTGCATGACTTGTTCCAAAGATGCAGTAGCTGTCTATCACGTTGTGAATGAATGCTTGTATATAATAATTGCTCATTTCTTTTCTTTTAATTAAAATGTTTCACCATTGTGAAAGTGTCATTTTCTTCTTTTTTTTTTCTTTTGATAGTGTTTGTGTTTGAAATTCATTGCCCCATTAAAATGTTTAAGGTTTAAAGATGGATAACAAGATTAAAAACTTTTCATAAAAGGTCAGGTGTAAAGTTTTAAGGCAGTAAAAACATGATCACAACCAGTACTGAAATAATACATTCTGTTAAATTCTTGTCATAATTAACATGCAAATGGAGAAATCTTGGAATTGTTTTGTATTGCAATCCACTCACTCTGGACTGACTAATAATCATATTATTTTAAGAATTTTAGTAATATTGAACAATCAACTCTGGGTTCAAACAATTCTCAATAACTGCAAACCTTGAGGGTAAAAGCAAATATGCATAATGGTTCTAATGCTGTATACTGTTAATAAAAGTTCACCTAGCAATCTAACAAAGTGTAATTGAATGATTTATACCAAAATGTATAATTAAATAATTTAGAAATTTGAGTAGTCAACCATGCTTTGTTTCCTTTACAGTAAGCATACAATAGTATCATTAAAGAAGAAATGTGCCCATAAGTTCAATTTTTGATAGCATTCATAATTTTACAAGAGTGCACACAATTGATTTTAATTAGCCCAAATGCATAGTATATATACATTTCTAAAGTGCATTTTAATAAGAGTAATGCACCTGTGGTTATACACTGTTCAAATAAGGAACCACATATGTTGTGGAAAGCTGGAAACTTCAGCCAAACTAATATAAATTAGGTCTCATCTAGTAACATCAGCACTATGAGTACCTCATCTTTAGATTAAAACTAAGTCAAACATTACCATTAACTATTTGAATAAAAAAATCTTCCATTCAAACTTTGGCTCTTTGAATTTGAGCTGACAATTAACTACAGCGATCCTGATACAAAAATATCGGAGAGTAACTTTTCTATGTTTCTATGCTTTGACATCATTTATGAAATTACAGCAATAAAGACACCTGACATGGACCTGAAAGTGATTAATTATGTGCTGGTGATAAAAGCATGGACTGGTGTCAGATAGAATTTGAAATAACAGTACTGTAGTCTTGAAAGCTGTTCCTTAGTCAAAGCGGTGACTTTCAGGATAACTGAGAGCTCATTCCTTTACAAACGTGAATAATTCAAGTCAAACATCCCAGAAGGGACCGCTGCAGTGAGACAGGCCGAACACTGAGTGGAGCTGTAAGTCCTACAACTTTTCACCAAGGAGTGAATCAGATTAACAATAAAAATCTTTCCTTTATGTGCCTCAGCCTCCACATGCCAGTGCCACTCCCACGCAGAGCACACTCTAATAACCTTCATTGCAGTTGTTTGTCTGCGTGTGCGTGTGTGTGCTCTGAGGGTGCACCTAGTCGGGGCGGGGGTGCGTGACTGGTGGCTGACAAACAGAGGAGGCTGAAGGCAGAAGTTGGGTTCACAGACAGGGCGAGGGAACACTGAAGAGTGACACAGCAGCACATGAGAGCATCTTCCCAGCTTAGTACATGCATTGGAAATGAGTAGGTGTGTGTATGTATATATGTAAGGTCATCCTTAATGGACGCACATCAGTGAAACCATTATAGGAGATTAATATATTGTTTTAGCCCTTGCTCGGATTACCATCACAACTCTTTCTTTCTGCCATCCACCATTCTGCCTGTCTCTGTGTGTCTGCATTTCCACACGTGTGTACCCGTGTGTGCACCCAGGGCCAGCCATAAGGGTGGCTTTCTGGGTCCCATCCTCTAGACGGGGGGGCAGTGACATCATATTTGTCCTAAGCTATGAGCAATAATAACCAAGTTTACTTTTGAAAAATAATACTAAAGTTAATAGTAATAAGTATTTAAGTAATATTCGTTTCGTTTCGTTTCGTTTTCTGCCGCTTATCCGGGTCCGGGTCGCGGGGGTAACAGCCTGAGCAGGGACATCCAGACGCCCCTCTCCCCAGCCACTTCCACTAACTCCTCCGGGGGGACACCAAGACGTTCCCAAGCCA
>KV751317.1:13347244-13357860 GCA_001698575.1 Mola mola
TGAAACAGCAATGACGCACACACACACACACACACACACACACACACAGAGTCTGGGGTCCCCGGCTGGTCAGACAGCCAGGCTGAGAAATAAAGAGACGTGTTGGGATGGGGCGCAGGAGAGGGGACGAGTCAATTGCGCTGTCTTGCTCCATCACAGTCAAGTTATCCACTTTTAAACAAACTAGAGGTCTCAAGGCAAAACTTTCAAAATAAAACCCTTACGCAAGGTGTCGTAGCGCCGTTAATAAAATTCAATCTTACCCGACTCCTACTCTGATGATGTTCGGGTTGTTTCCCACTGAAATGACGCCATGGGGATAATACAACAGCTACAAAAGGTGATGTATGCCAACACCATGAATTAAAATATACAAATCGTAAAGTCAAACTCAGATTTTGCTCTACTTTTTCTATAGTTGGGTATTGATAATACATGTTAGTATGTAGCCGAGCCCAGTTTAGCTAAAAAAAAAGTGTGGCTTTGTTGAGTCCGCTATTTCTCCAAGAAAAGAAAACATTGGATATAATTCGGTCTAACTGTTTATATACTGTCAAACTAAATGGAAATAGGAGGTAAAAATCCCCCCAAACATGAAATGAGCTACATACATACTAAGAAGTAGAGCTCCTAACCTGGACAGCTAACGTAAACTAGCTAAATCCTCGTCTGTGTAACATTAGTGTGTGTGTGGCTCAGGTGTCAGCCTACGGGCTTATTTTACTCGCGTTTCTCTAGAGGTGCTTTGTGCGTTTCAGGGCACAACTTCCGGGACCGGACTGCCTTATTTTGAAGGTAAAATCCGAGTGGCTCCGGTCCGGTCTGCCGCTGGCTCGACGCGGCTCTTCCTCTCCCCGGTGCGCCCGAACTCCGGTACCTGGCACCGCAGAGTGTGTCCAGCGGCGGCAGGGACGCCGAATCACGGGGTGCCGCTTGTCTCTCCCCAACTTTACTTTTCCACATTATTAAAACTTCTGCGTCACATTTCACTCTCATTTTTGTTCTCCCTTTTCACCCCGCCGACCGGCGGACTGAGTTTGGATATCGCAGGGGGGGAGGAGGCAGAGGAGCAGCGGGCTGCTCTTAGATGGAGCACCGGGGCTCCTGGAGCTCAGGACGCACGGCGGACGCGGACTGAATGACGCTAGTGGATGGACGCTGCTCCCCGGTAAGAACCGCAGTCAAACTTTCTTTTGTTTTGTTTTTTTTACCGGCTAATATGTGGTTGCACTTTTTATTGGCGTTTGTGTTCGGGGCGCTGCGCCAGGTGAATGTCCGTGGGCCTGAAGGAAAAACCCAGATCCGGTGATGTCGCTCTCTGTCAACGGCAGAGTGGATTCTTCAAAAAGGAGTAAATTAAAACGATATTTCAGCCAGTTATATTATGCCTCTATTATAAGTCAGTCACTTTATTGTATATTTAGTATAATATAATAGTATATTTTTACAGCATATAATGTTAATGAATATTTATACTTCATTTAAGATGTTTTTTGATATAATTTGCCGTTGTGTTTTGCTCCAAACAAGCTCGTTGTTGATGATACTGCTTGGCCTTTAGATGGATGTATATCACTGCAACACTGAGAGCTAAAGAGCATGTTTAAATTCCTAGAGATCTCTTGAAGCTGGCCTCAATTCTGAGTGAAGATTCATGCATTCACAATGGGTGCACAGTATGAAATTAATCTTCTATAAAGGTCTTATATGGATATTTTGTTTTGGCGACTGGTTTAGGTTTAACGTGACGATTCAATTAACTGTTAGTAAGGGAGGTTCATATCTGAGTCATTGAAATGTTTTTAAGGTACTCATCAGCAGATTTTTAATTGTACAGCAGAACAGCTTTCTTTTTCTCCAACTGTTAATTGATGTCTGTCCAACAGCTACTATTGTATCACAACAGAAAACATGAAACTGTGAAGTGCTGGACTTCTCAGACAGTCTGGGCTATGTGCCCAATATGAAAATACACACGGATGAATGATACTGGCAGATTCAATCTCATTATTTTCATCAAACGTCAAACATCAAACACAGCTACACTCCTCACTACACGATGAACTCATACGCCAGCTCTCCTGTTGTCCTGTCACATCGAGTCACACTATAGATTCCTGCATGGACTAAGGGATGGCCCACACTTATGTTGTCCTGGTTTTTCTTTATGTCCAGAGCACAAGGTGATCCAGTGAGGAGCATTTGCTCCGTGCTCGTGACAATATGTGTTCCAGCTCCACTCTTTTCCTGCCAAACTCTGTTGCACATTGCTAAATAAAGCAGAAAATGTGACGAAATTTAAAAAAAAAAAAAATCCGAAGCCAAGAAATGAATCTGCCCTTGTGATCACGTTCTTCATTTAATTTTAGAGTATCATTCAGTCTGACAGTTCCTGCATGACATTCCAGTGCTTAAAGAAATTCCAGTCATCGCGCTTACGAATTAACCACGGGCTGCTTGTGGGCTTAACAATGTCACCGTATTTCATTAGATTTTTATCTTCAGTTAAGATCCAGGAAAATGATTTGTAAGTAACATCACAAATGGAAATTGTAAATGAAACAAAAAAGAATTCAAAGGACTGACTATGTCAGTACCCACACTTCATTTTCTGTATGGCAAAAAAATACATCTAAGCCATCTCTATATGTTCAGCTTGTTTAAAGCCAGTCTGGATTAAGAACATCAGCCGTGATGGCATGTTGTCATTATTAAATTGTACAGCTGTAGGATTAAAACAAAGGGTTCTAAGTGCTTCCTGTTGTGTACACTGAGTCTGGGTTTGCACCTTTGGCTGTGCCTGTTAAATCATTCTGTTTGCATTTATTTTAAATTATGTTTCCTGCTCTAGACAGCTAACCGGCTGTGATTCTTCCCCAGAAGGTCGTTTATTTTTTCAGAGAAAAACACTTTGCTTTGCTAGAGGGTGAAGTGTCTCTCATACTGAGTGACAGCCTCGACAGTCTGGGCATTTCCAGTTGGATTTGTGGGGCTGCAGTGAAGGCACCAGGCAACGCAGCACACACCTTTCTCATAGATGCACGCACATATAAGTCCATATGTTGCCACGCTGCCCTGAACTGTCTGTTGGTACCCTCACGTCCCCTTTTAGGTTGAGGCTGTTCACGGCACAGCCATGACAGGTGCCCAGGAGCCAGACCTGCATGAGCAGCGCGGAGGACTGCCGCAGGAGGATGGGGATGAGGAGGAGGAGGGGGAGAAGGTGCATGTGTCAGCTGAGGGAGAGGAGCTGGAGCAGGACAGGGAGGAAGAGGAGGAAGAGGAAAAGGAGGAGCTGCCATACCCCTCTTTAGCACCAGTGGTTCTTTTGGCTCTGAGCCAAACTAGCCCACCCCGCTCTTGGTGCCTTCGAGCTGTCTGCCATCCATATCCTTCATGAGCGGGAGCGTACCTGAAGCACGGCCAACATGCGTGTTTGTAACGTCAGAGCCACATTGTCTGTTTGTGTTTCAGCTCTGTACTTTCTCAAAGCCATTGCACCTACAAGGCACCTCGGGCCTAGATGTTTACTTTACGTCTAAACACAAGGGAGACGGGAAGAAGGTCAGCGTCATTCATATCCGTGCGCATTTGTTTGGAAGACATCAGGTATTTCCTTGGACCCATTAGCTGAAGGAAAAGATGGCTAACATTTTTTTCCTTTATTGGAGGTTTCCATAGTGACAAGCTCAAATGAATCTCCAGGGTTACAGTCGCCTGTCTGTAGCATTGTTACTGACCTCCGTTTATACAGCACAAGGAGTCGCAAATTGTTAAAGCTCACGTCACCTCCCAAACCTCTCTCTGCCTCTGTCCTCATCGTTTCACCTCCCATTCCCCTCCCTGTCTCTCACTCTTCTGCCTTACACAAGAATGCTCGAGTGTGTAGTTTTCAGCGCTGTAGCGCGACTGTGTGTGTGTGTGAGTGGCTATGAATACTCTGATGCATGCATAAACGTCAGCAACACCTCGGGGATTTGTCAAGGCTTTCCAAATTGAGTATTTCCACTCTTTATGACTCTGTGTGCGTGCCAGTGTTTTTGTGTGTGCATTCCTCTGATGTCTGTGCGGGTCGGAGGATATTTGCCACCCTCAGCACTCTGTGTACTCTATAAAATATAAATACATAATTGCTGAATAAATAAAATGTACACCAAGAGGAAAAGTACAAAGAAGCTACAAATGCCATGAACGGAGCTCCAGTGAAGCCTGCTGGGCTGCTAGCATGGTCACTTCACAGAACATTGTACGCTCACTGTGTCAGCACTAACTTACAGGACACACTTAGAACAAACACTCGCAGAGGCGCACGAACGCACATACAAACGAGTGAATGCCCTCACACAAACTAGGGAATCTCCCATGGAGAGGCTCTTTGGAGGAATCACCTGGTTGCATGGCAACAGCGTAGTTCTGCCCCGACGGCCCGGCTACTTTCGATTGTTTGTTTGTTTTTGTGTGCATCTTTCTACTCTCCTCTCTGTGTGCGTGTCCATACAGCATGGCTCCTGTCCTATTTTGTGTTTATTTGTATTATTTAGAAACGTCGTAGTTGGTGTCTGTGTGTGTGCTACAGATAGCGAGTTACGGAGGCATTAATGTGGTTGGACGTTGTTCGACAGGGGCATTAATGTGAAAACACTGGGAGTGGGGTGGGGTTGATGTTTGGGGGGGTTAGTCCCCCAGAGCTGTAAGTCGCATTTTTCCTGAGGTGACCCCGCCTTCCTGTCTGCTTTTTTTTTTGCACTCAGTACATATTAAGAATTAATTTCCTATCTCATCTGCTTCCATTTCCTCCCTCTTAGAAACACAGCCACCCTCCTTTGTGCCATGTTTACAACATACTGTACATCTCTAAATCCTGCAGCACATCCCACAAAATTTTCCGCAGCAGCAACAAGATTGGCTGTATAATGTGTTCTGGTGTTCCTTCCGAGCTACATCGATGTCTGTTATTTGGTGTTTCTTTTGGTAGCTCTAAGTGTGAAACAAAGTGCCTACTTTGTTAAGTGCTGACCTTTCCATGTGACAGTCATCACACTTCTTTTAAGTGTAACGTATGACACATGCAGGAACACACACACACGCATGTCGGTAGCACACCCAACACCCACCACCCACCCACCCACACACACACACACACACACACGCACACGCACACGCACACACATGCGCACACACGCACACACACGGGACATAACTTATTCAGCAGTGCATGAAACATTCAAAGCATTTCCTTTTGTTTAAAGATGAGAAAAGTATGTATCTGTCACCCTTATACAAGTACTTTTCTCTGCGTGCCTTTCTTCTTCTTTTTCTCCTCCCTCTCCTTTTTCATTCTCTCATCCCTCTTGCCCTCCTGTTATGCCTCTCTTTTTCCACTTCCTAAACTGCCTCTTAATTGGGTTGAGGAGATGCTAGGGAAACAACGATAGATATGAGGAGGACTTACTCAAAGTAGGATGAGCTGTCAAAACCATTTCAGCCAACTAACATGATTCCAGCATGTGTTTCCATGGTTACCATCTGTCACACTCACAGGGGGTGGGGCCAGCGGACTTAACAACTTGATTGTAACTTAACTTGGCCCTCTTTAGTTTAGACACTCTCTCCCTCTCTCTTTTTCACTAACAAACACACATGAAAGTTGTGAGCTTAATTTAGGTTATGTTTAACCAAGTCTGTGTGTATGGATTCCAGAGCAAACCTGTGTGTTCTAGCAGCAAAGAGCATGAGGAAACTAGTGAACAGGTTGCTCATTCATACACAGCAGTTCTCGTTAAAGGATTGTCACCCAGGTCACATATTTTTTTAGATCAAGACCACTTTATTCTAAGTTTGTACACTTGTTTTGTTTTTGAAGCCTGCTTTCAAATTCACTAGGAAGAGCTCTATTAATGACTTACTGCTACATAAATGGCTGACTTGATGGCTTATAAGAAAATGACTAACTAGAGACGTATTGTCAATCGCTTACAGGCATTTTGGAACTGTTGTTATGCCATGATTGTGGCGCGTCTCATGAGTTTAAATTCCAAAATGATTTCTAAAGTATACAGTATATAACTTAACACAGTTTTTTTTATTCCAGTTTGTTTGTTCTGACTTACAATACAAGCAGAAAAAAGTTTATAAACTGAACTTTAACATTTCCAACAAAGCACAAGCAGCGAGGTATTTAAAATCCACGAAAAAACTCCTCAATGGGCTTTCCCCTCTATCATAAAACGTTCATTTTTCAATAGAAACCCTGCTGGATAGACATGTTACACTGACTCCAAACCTATGTTTTAATTCAAAGTATGTGATTATATTTTCCATTAAAAGAATTGTTTGAGTATTGGACGACAGAAAGTGAAAATGCTGAAGGAAAGGTCAGCGTACTTATTCTTTATTATGTAATGTGTACCAAATTCCATAGTAATAATTCAACTAGTAATTGCTTTGACTTCTTTATTTCCCCTAATCAGATGGAAGGGCCCTGCGATGAAATGATGACCTCTCTAGGGTGTACACCGCCTTCGCCCAATGATGCTGGGATAAACTGTAGCCCCGTTGACCCCGTATAGGATGGTCAGTGATAGATTAGGATGGATGGGTAGAAGCCAATAGTGGAAGACAGCAAACAAAGGGAGAGAGCGGTGCATTACGTTTAAAATAGGTTCTGGAATGGAGTCAAAGTAGGTTCACATGGTTGTGTGTGAATGTGAACAAGATAATGACCATACAGAAAATATCAGAAAAAGGAAGTTTTCATGCTCTGGGTGCTGTTGGTCTCTGCACAACATTTCACATCGATCCAACCAGTGGTTGTTAAGATATATCAGTTTGGAAAAAAGTGGTGAACCAATCCACTGAACATCTTACATATCGATCCATTGAGCTGTGCCACTTTCACATCTCATAATATTAATAATATACCAACTCCAAGTTAATAACCTTTTCATAAGAACTTGTGGGTATCTAATCGTGTAACAAGTAATGTAATGCTAGTATTTATTAGTAAAGATCTTCATCAAGTTGATTAAGCTTTGATAAGATGTTAGTAAATGATTTTTGGCGACCATTCTCTCCAGAATGGTCAAATGGTCCACTGTGGTTACAAGCAGGCAACCCAGAATGTACACTGATCAGCCACAACATTAAAACCCCCTGCAGAAGTGCCTTGTTAGCCATTTCTTATAAAGTCAAGAAAAATATAATTTAACTTTAAATCGTTGTGTTGCATCGCTTTCTAACCTGTATTTCATTTGTCTTGACTGATTGGGGCCAGCACACGAGCAACACACAACTCAAATTCAAAGTCAAATTATACTGAAGCTGATTCATGTTTGTACAGATTCATACAAAATACCCGCTGATGTAAGAGAACACACAAATGAGACGTTGATGACAACTAAGATTAATTTCTGTCTAATTTTTATGTTCTTTTGTACAGATTTTAAAATGAGGATTATGCAAAAAGTGTTCCCTTTTCCCCTACTTTTACCTATCATAATATTTCTCCTCAAGAGGTTTTCATAAATGCTAGGCCTGGGTGACAAAATCTGATAGCACAATATTTTTTTTACTAGAAAGCTTGATATCAATACTGTAGCAATATTGCAGGGATGACTATACTTTGAGAAAGTATTAACGCAGTGAGGTTTTTGATAAAAGTAAGTACCAGTATAGTACCAGTTTTAATGACTGAAATTGGTGAAGGCAACTGTTAGAACAGCTCAGAAAATTACATAATTTTACTGTAATGCAGCCTCTAAAACCAGGAAAAGACAACACTTATGCCATATCATGTATGATATCGATGATAACGATGAATGATGTCCCCGGGTGGTATGTGTCAAAGTGTGATGATCATTGTTATTCACTTCTCTTGGCAGTGGTTTTTATGTTGTGGTTGATCTCTGCATAAGGCTGATTGCAACCTCTGATTTATTATAGACCATGATATGAGACAGCACTTCCACTCTGGAAAACCTTCTGCTTTAGCATGCATTAAAAAAAAAAATATCTGGCCACATCCTCTGTCCAGACGGCCTGTGTGTCCCATTGATGTGAACCTTTTAAGTTAATGAATGTTGCGTACGAAAATGCTCCCACATGCTGTCCTTAGCATGCACATCCCAGCCAAGGATGGGGAGTGATGCCAGCTAGATCAGGCTGATGTGATCTGATTTGATTTATAATGTCTACCTGACCTTTATCACCTGTGTTGGCACCAGAGGAGAAAGAGTTTGAGAGGGGGAGCTCATCGAAAATGAGGAGGGGTGATGGTGGTGGTTCTGGGAGGGGGAAGAAGATGACACGATGAGGAAGTTGTTTTGACAAGACAACGATGGGGGCCATTTTCAGTTGTTTACGCTTTACACGCCATTTTTCTCCGCATCAAATCTAATCTCTCCTGTCTCTTGCCTCCTCTTTTATCTCCTCCAAATGTATCTCTATCTCACCACAGCCTATCCATCTCTCTAACAATGGTTAACAATTATTAATCTAACAATTATTAATTGTTGTTTTAGTTAATCTGTTGGCTGACAATTGGGTTTCTGAGAGAGACTTAACTCTAGCCAAGGGCAGTCATATGTGGTGATGGCAGAAGCAGACGGGGAAGAGCACAGAGGAGAATACTATGGGGAGAGAAAGTAGAGTGTACAAGCACAGAGAGGATGAAGGAGGCATGAGAGAAATGATACGGAATGAAGATGGGAAATTATACCAAACTATATAAGGTGGGGAGCGGGGACAGAGAGCAGAGAGAAAAATAATTGGGCCAAAGAGAGGGGAAAATGGCTGTAGAGGAAAATGAGAGACGATAGAGGCTGAGTGTGAGGGGAGATACAGGCAAAGCTACCGAGTGAGTGAAACGGAGGAGAGGTCGCTCCCCTTGTGTTTTACCACTGATGTTGAATGATGGACCAACTGTAGTAATACTCCCATCTCATCCATAGCTCACACCCTGACCCGGGCCGTTCCCTTGTTTAACTATGCATGCATGCATGTGTGCGTGCGTGTGTGGGTTTTATGGAAACACAGGATTATTTCAGCTGCTGTGATTTATAGAGCTGGAGCAGAATTAAAAGACCCCGCCTCAGCATTGAGGAAATGATCAGCGGGAGTTATGCTCGAGGACATCATTTTCTATTATTTGTGTGCGTGTGTGTATTAATTGTGTTCCAGTCAAGACAGGATGCAAGCGGATTGTGAAACTCAGAAGTCAGTTCCCACGGTGAGATAAGGGTTCCCATGGCAACCACAGCAAAGGGAGGACACTGGATTACTCTCGCTCTCCCTCTTTTTCTCCCTGTTTCTTTCTCTCTCATTCTCTCAGTCTTTCTTTTTGTCTCTCTCTCTCTCGCCCCCTTTCCTCCCTGGGTCCTTCTCTCTCTCCGTCTCTCTCTCTGTCTCAAGGGTGATAAAGGATTGTACTCTCATTAATTTTTTCCGCCCTCTTGAGAGCAAAGTGTCCAGGAAGGGGACTCGGTGTGTGCACATATGTGTCTATGTGTACGCTCCTGGCTTTGTTATGTATGCGTCCTTGGGTGTTGAATACATCCCTGTCAGCCATTCAGCAGTTTTCACATTCATGCACCAGTGTGAGTGTGTGTATGTGTGTGCGTTTGTGCACCTCTCTGTGTTTTTGTTGAGTGAAGCGTACACAATCTTTCCTTTCACTTCCTATTTCAGACTATTTTCCCTTTTAAACCCTCCCCGCTTTTCACTTCTGAGCTGTCTTACTCTGTCTTCCAATTTGGCAGCCAGCAAGCAACTGAGGTGTGCAAACACTTGCTATATGCAAGTTTACACCTAACCTGACTTAAAGTAACTCACTGGCTGTCTCATAGTAGCTGTCTTGCTTTTGTACTTGTGAATTTTAAAAAGTCAGCAGTTATGCTTGTAAATTAAAGTTGATATATTTAAGCTAAATAATACATCCAAAAACACATTTTAAGGTTATTTTATTCAGTTCTGTGCATTTGAATTCAATTTTATAATCAGTGAGATAAAAAGACAAAGATTTTGTAACATTATTCCTCTAAAGTTTTGGACAGCATGAGATAGTTGCGGCTGGACCTTTAACATTTAGCAGTCAGTTTCCTTCGGGTTGCTAAAGAGAAACATAGTGAATGCAGATGATTCTGCACGGGGCACACGGCTCACTGAGTGGTTTGACAAGAATGAAAGTTTGTGAATCATTTCCTGTCTTCTTCACAGTGAGTGACATTTTAGACTTGGCTCTTCATCACCATCGTCAGCACACCTAATGATGGAATATGTTTTGGAAGCCTGGTGTTTATCACCCCGGTTGCAGAGAGTTTGTGACACAGAGCTTTGGAACTATTGTGGCAAATTTGTGGTGGTGCAGCACCTTCCTGAGACACTTAAAGTTATTTTTTCTTTTAAGTTGTCTCCCACCTGTCATTCCATTAGTCAAAGCCTAAAACTCAGTCACCCTCATAGATCTAGAAGAACATGGGTGAGACAGCTGTCTCTGGAAACTAATGGTGGTAAACAGTGGTAAATGATTCTGATTGTCTTGTGAGACTATTTCATGAGATGTGTGGATATGTGACACTGAAATTTGAAACTCTGCTGTGTGTCCATCCTTAACCTTGTGC
>KV751317.1:13357921-13382380 GCA_001698575.1 Mola mola
CTGTGGACACACCCCCTTCCTGCTGCAGGTAAAGCAAACGCACACACACGCACATATGCACGAACACATTATTATAAACCAATTATGTTCAGCTGTGACACTTTATTATCAAGAGTCTGAAAAGTTTTTGCTTTAATTTTTTCCCACTTAATCAGTTTACACTAATCCTCTGGACTTGTATGTGTATGTGTGTGTGTGTGTGTGTGTGTTTATAGGCTCTGGATGATGGGATCTTTGTGTTTTTTGCCGGGGAAATGGTGGTGAAGATGGTGGCCCTTGGGGTCATAGGTCAGAGCGGTTACCTAGGTGACACATGGAATAGATTGGACTTCTTCATTGTTATAGTGGGGTGAGTTTGACAGACGCACACACCTGCGTGCATGCACGCACACCCATATATGACATTAAATATGAGCCAAGTGTGTGTGTATGTGTGTGTTTTGTGCAAAGCTCAGACACTTGTTTAATGCCAGTTAAATGTCAAGCGTGTGTATGCGCGTGCGTGGATGTGTTTAGACAGAACTGTGTGTGTGTGTGTGTGTGTGTGTGTGTGTGTGTGTGTGTGTGTGCGATACAGCTCTGTAGAATGACAATGACATCATTTGGTCCTGAGAGACGGAGCCCTCGGTGATTGGTAGTTAAAGGCTATGTATCCCAGAGAGAGTGCGCTGCGTTCTGCTGGAGTCCCTGCAGACGCTCAGGGTTTGCCAAGGTCAAGCTGATCAGGATTCCAGTAACACAGCAGTGGCTTTCCCTCTCCCCGCAGAATGTTGGAGTACTCACTGGATGGACACAACGTCAGCCTATCAGCTATCAGAACAGTCCGGGTTCTCCGCCCACTGAGAGCCATCAACAGAGTTCCCAGTGAGTTTTTTTTCCATCTCCACTCAGAAAGCATTATTCATTTTTGCCTCTCGTTGCTCTGGATTTTTAAATTAAACAGCAGCTGTTAGGTTAAAATGCTGATTTTAATATTTTCTTAAAAGAGTCTTAAAGTGTGTTCACTTTTCTGACAACAGGACACTGCTGTAAGTCAAAGATTATAGAGGGAAAACAGAAGGCAGCATGCGAGATGTTACAGTCAAACTATGTAATGGTCTTGATTTGACAAGTTGCTGACTTTACAGCAATCTTCCTTGTGTGTTTGACTCACTGATGGCAAGACTGAAGGCAAAGTCCTTCTTAAACAAGCAGGTCATAAAGGTACAGTCCTGGCAGAGCATCAGCAGTGAGGATACAAGGATACCAACTGACTTAGCAAAACATTAAATATGATGACTGTGCAAGACTTGATTACAGGTCAGTCAACTTCCTAGAATGGACCACGTGTAAATCGTATGAAATCCCTACTCTGTTTGTCTGATCCCCTCAGTGAAAGTCAGTACGCTCATTAGTCACAACCAGCCAAGACAATGAAAAATGTTTCACTGTCCCAGTATTCTCTACACTGTAAATTAATTTCTCTAATTTCTCAGGATGCCCAGCTTTTTGCAGCAGCAGGTCTCCTTTTGTTGTACATGTGTATAAACAAATCAGAGCACAGTGAACAAAGTTGTGGGAATCAGCGACACTCCTGTTTTGTTGGCTAGCCAACATAACAGCTTTTTTTTTCTAACTACACTTTGTGACCTTGGCACAAATTGGAGAGCTTGTTTGAAGTAGCCAAGTGAAGCGGCAGTCAGGAGTAAGATGTTGTAACTGCACTCCTTGGCAGAGTGGAGTGCAAAGCCAATTATCAGTGTTTAAACTTTAATTATTTGCCATTCAATTAGTAGCACTGCTCCAGTTTTGTGCAGAATGCACTAAGGAATTCCTCCTGCCTGGCCAACGCCTCCTGTGACTGATATTAATTTTAAGGTTTTCATCTCTTTGGTGCCCACAGTGTGTTTTTGTTTGTGCTGGCAGGTATGCGTATCCTGGTGACGCTCCTCTTAGACACACTTCCCATGCTGGGCAACGTGCTGGCACTGTGTTTCTTTGTTTTCTTCATCTTCGGCATCGTTGGCGTGCAGCTGTGGGCGGGCCTACTGAGGAACCGCTGTTTCATGGGAGAGGACATCAAGATGTGAGTAACTATAGTAAGTGGCAGATGTCACAACATTAAGATTCATTGACTTCTTTATTCTAAAAAGCTCGTTCACCACTTATTACATTTTTTCATGCAGCTATTATTTCTAAGAGGGGATCAATATCACCGACAGCCTGATCTTGTTTATTCTCTGTCTGGGAGGAAGTAAATGTGTTTCCCGCTGTAACAATCAGCATGAGAGATCACAAATCAAGGGATTTTCTGTGCTGTTATTTAGGGACTCGACACATGGCTTCAATGTTTTACTTCCATCTCCATTCTGTGTTCCATGGTCTTTGACATCATGCCTAATCAGTGTCTGACTGATGCTTTTAGATTACTCTCAGGCCCGCTCACATGTTCACAAACACAATCATGTAATATCAGATACATCATGTTCACCCCCAGCTCTCATATCTGCTCAACCATCCCAAAGTAATGTTCCCTGACAGTGGTATTGTAGTCCAGAATAAAAACAGTTTAAAATGATTTCAACACAGCTCTATGTCAAAAACTGATAGAAACAGAAGCATCAGCAGTGAAAAAAAGTGATGAACAACCCTGAAAAACATTTTAATTGTTTTTCGTTTTATCACATAGACAGAAGTCTTTTCCCACGGCTCCAACAGGAAATGTGATATCATGTTGTAACTGGCTCTTGGCTTTAATCCCATGTGGTTGCATCGGATAACTAATTACTCTCTAAATTATATGTACAGCAATTTGGATTTGGATTGTTTTTTCTGCTTCATAAAATAATCAAATGACCTTTTCTAACAAGAAGTGCAGCTCCTCTTTGAACCCTCCCTACACCATCTCTCCCCATCTCTCTCTGCTTCTGCTCCCTTCATCTGTATTTCTTCCTGTTTTCTCATTGTTTCCTCATATACCATACTTCAACCTTTCGCACAAACAAAAAGGTCAAGAATATGATTTATCTTCCAAGGATATTGTCTGAACTTCACCTGATATTCTGCAGAGAAATACTGTTTTATTATAGCCACTTTTCTTTTACACTTAAATCCCACAAAAGGACCAAGCTATTGATAGATTTAACAAGTAGTATTTATGTAGCCAAATAGAGACTTTCATTAAAATTCCTTTTAATGAAAGCCACAACATTGTAAAAAGTACAAAAATGTTGATGTTTTTGTAACCCATTTACAAGGATTTTTATTTTCAGAATGACTAAACAGGCTCCTTACTGAGAAAGATAGGCAGGAAAACGAAGTACTAAAACGCAGGCTAAAAACCCTGATATTGTCAATGTTTTTAGAGGACTTTTTGACATCAAGTTGAAATCAAGTTGTGTTTGGTTCCTTTATGAAATACACATTGGTAACAACAAAAAATAATGAAATGTGTTTCATTTGGTTGGCTTAACATGCTTGGATTAAGCATATATTTGTTCTTTCAATCTTTATCTTATTTCTATTGTATTTTATTTTTATCTATATTGTTTTTGTTTTTTATGTTAGGTGTAGTGTCTGTGACACTTTTTGGTGTATGACAATGTGAAAAATGAATACATCTAAATCTAATCTTTTGCCGTCTTCTTCTCCACCAGGAGATACAACATTTCCTTTCTGAGTGGCTACTATCGGCCAGATGGCACCGATGATCACCCCTTCATCTGCTCAACAGAGAGAGAAAACGGGATGCTGCGGTGCGCTGACGTGCCTCACCGCCGTGTGGCCGGGACTTCGTGCTCCCTGGATGCTGAAGAGGCCCGCACAGATATTAGGCCAAGTGTAGATGAATCTGTGCCGTGTGTAAACTGGTACCAGTTTTACAATGAGTGTCGGGCTGGGGAAATAAACCCGCACAAAGGAGCTATTAACTTTGATAACATTGGATATGCATGGATCGCAATTTTTCAGGTAAACTTTAGAAGGGTTTATATAAACGGACACTTCTGATCAGCAACACTGATAGTAATAAAGATGGATGACGTATCAGCACTTTTTCCTATTGTACAAAAATGAAGGTCACATATTCAGAATTAGAGCTGGTGACATAATTTGGCGCCAGACTCTGTGCAGTAGTGACCAGGAAGTTTCATTCTGTTTTTATAGCATCAAATAATTAATTAAAAATGAACTGATCCGAAAAATGAACACTGTGAACATACACAGAAACCATCTTTGGGAAAAATTTATTTGAGGACTACTCTGGGTTTTTCCTTTGGCCCAAGTCCTACCTAAAATAATGGAGTGGGATGGCTTTGGGAGCGATACTGGAGCCAGCCACCAGGGGGTGATCAAGATGATTTGGCCTCACTTATGGGGAGTGTTCATGTTGTCCATCTTTATATACAGTCTCCTACAAAACACACTTTATTGTGATTACTCTGTGTGCGTGCTTTCATACAGGTAATTACTCTGGAAGGTTGGGTCGACATCATGTACTACGTTATGGATGCACATTCTTTCTACAACTTCATCTACTTCATCTTCCTCATTATAGTAAGTACAAACACACACTCAAACATGCATAACACCTAGATGTGACACTGATGTGTGTAATGCTTTTTTACATGATTAGGTGGGCTCCTTCTTCATGATCAACCTGTGCCTGGTCGTGATTGCAACCCAGTTTTCTGAAACAAAGCAAAGAGAACATGCCTTAATGAAATCAGAGCAGCGCGCCCGCCAGCTCCACCAGTCTGCTTCCACACTGGCCAGCGACAGTCAACCAGGAAGCTGCTACGAGGAGATCATCCGTTACCTGGCACACTTGGGCCGCAAGGCCTGGCGCAGATTGTGCCGTTCTTATGCTCAGACACGCACGCACTTCCATTGCGTATGTGCATGCCAGGGAGGCAGTGGCAGTGGGGACACCAGAGCGGGCGGAGAAATGAACGGACTTGCTCACCGGCACTCGGGCCACGCTCCCAACGACCTGTCGCACCTTCATCAGCTTTATCACCATCATCACCAGCGTCACCACCTACGGCGTCAGTCTCAGCCTGGGCCTACTGTCAGTAACGGAGGGAATGGACTTAATTATCCCTTCATATCACCCCTCTTCAGTCACTGGGATTCAAAGGGCTGGGAGCAGAAGAGGCTGGCTGTCAATAGACTGCCACATCAAGTAGTGGAGCACGGTGAGAACGAAGGGGTGTGTGTGAGTGCGTCACAAGGTTATTACTTGTCATCCCAGACCCTAGAGGGATGAGAGGCACACATTTGCAGGCCTTTGGTTAAAACCAGCATTGAGTCCCCAGTATTCGAACATGTTCTCAGTTTGTGTATGTCAGGAGTCATTTTGCTTGATATCTTTTAAGATATAATCTTTGACCGTCAGTTTTACCCACATATCAAGGGAACTTGAACCCACACTTACTCTCAGTGGCATTTAGACCTGCATATCACAGATTTGAGCTTGCTCCAACACAAAAGTAATTTTGTTTTTGTTGATCAAAGCATCTTAAGAATGAAGTAGAGTCAGCACAGTTGTATCATTACATAGACAAGCTTTCAGTCAAGAGCTTGATAAGGCTTATAAGAAAAACTAAATACAGAAACACTGGTGTCTTTATACATTTCGACAAATAGCCCCAGGGCAACGCATCTGTATATGTCTTACATAAGATCACACTTGGGATATTGCAATCCCATGACATTTATTGATCATAAAATCAGAGATTATGGGATGCAATTCATAAAACAAGGAGAATGCAAACAGTGTGTGCACAACTGTCACATGGGAGGTAACTCGGTAGTGTTTTAAAAATACTTTTTTACAAAAGTAGAACAAAACGTGTTTTATCTGAGGCACATCGAGGTAATATGGATAAACTGTGTTCCTTTTTGGCTTAAGAACTTAGAACATGATGAAAACTCTCAGAAATGGCTCCCACTGGGTCCTTGAGGGTTCAAAGATGTATATTTTGATGAATGGTTTCAAGAGGTAAATCCATAAAATCAGAGTATCTTTTAAAAATATTTCAGTCTCCAAGGCAGAGCTGAAATAAACCTGACGACATCTTCAAACTTTATAGAGCTCCTCCTGTCTGAGAGCACTGTTCACAGATTGAACAGTGCTTCCCATGTAGGGTATAATTACTTTTATGTGTAAAATCTGCTAAGTACTGAGACATGTCAATTTTTTATGTAGTTCAGTAATAAAACTCTAACTGTTGCTATGACAAAAAAATTTGTAGATATGGTTCAGTATGTTGTTAAATTCACCAGGAATCCTGTGCCCAAATTCGAAAAAACCCAGTTGTGTGTATTTTGTGTATGTAGTGCAGAGTCTTTTTAAACAAAGTTTCCTTGCAGCCCACATTATCTATAAACACACACCACAGAAAAACCAGATTGGATTTACTACAGTATATCAGCCTCCAGTGGAACTTGAATTTGTTGTGATTGTGATGACACGTTAACTGCTTGTGCTGGATTAGTGTTTGTTGTTATGCCATTAGAGCATTCCACCCAATCTGCTAACTAATGATTATGCTCAAATCTTATGCTCAAGCAATGCTCCCTTCCCCCAATACACATACACACACACACACACACACACACACACACAAACATACATATGCACGTCCTGGTTCTAATAAAAGAACTCTTCCTCTGCACAAAAGCATCCAAACTGCACAGTAGCTTTCATGTTATTGAATTTTTGCCTTCAAGAAATGAAGTGAAGGTACCAAGCAGAGAATATATCGAATGGCAGACTGTTCGACATATAGATTCTTCACTTTACCCTTTTAACCATTTAGGTTTTTTGTGTGTCTACTGTTTATCACAGTCTCCTTATGTCCATGCAGGTGGGTGTGCTTTGTTACCACCGGCAGGTGAAGTCCCAGTAGAGTCTTCAGTGTGCCCCTACTGTATCTATTACCAACAACGTAGGGACAGTGAAAATGCCAATGAGCTGACTGATGACCGGCACCATGGGTACCACAACTCATGCCATGGGAACAACAGCCCCAGTCATAGTAACAGCCCCTGCCGTGGTGATCTGCAGGTGTCTGAGCCAAAGAAACGGCTGCATGAACGCTGTTGGGCAGGACTCCGAGCTAAACTGGATCTTATTGTTGGCAGCAGATACTTCAACAGGGGAATCATGATCGCAATCCTCATCAACACATTGTCGATGGGCATAGAGTACCACGAACAGGTTTGTTTGTGCACATATTTGTAGGTGCACATACACAGCTCTTGCTGATTATAGGTGACTACGGTTTGATTGAAAGTGTATGTGCTAATCGCTGTGTGCGGTGAAGCCAGTGAACTTATCCCCCAATCAACACTTAGAGCAACGGGCATGTGGGATCACAAAGTGTGTGTGTGCATGCATGACCTGTGTGTACGCATGTTTCAGGAGATGCAGAAACTCAAAAGACCTGAAGTGTTAATTAAAGTGTGACCCTGGGACAGGAGAGAAAGATGATGGCAAGATGGAGCGAGCGAGAGGAGGAGCGAATTTAGCAGTAGGCGCTCAGATCTCACGATGGGATTGGCTGGAAGGCAGAGATAGATGGTGGGAGATGTGGGAAGATTGCATGTGACCCATTTCCTAAACAATATGAAAAATGTGGCTTGCCCTAACTTCTTAAATGAAACAGCACTCTTTCATCTTTTCATTATCAACAAAAACAATGTCTGAATGAATATAGTAATATATGAACAAACTACCAAAGCCTGATACAGATTTTTTTCTTCTGTGCCAGAGAAATCTGTTGTAATCTAAGAACTACTTAGTGCAAATAAAGTGCCGTATTGTCTTATTAGATGTCCCCTTGTGTCAGTGAACGTGACCAGGCTGAAACCCCTTAGAGATTTGATTTTTCTCCGGAGAGTAGCTGTGTCAGACACATGTCACTGAGCATGCTCAGAGACACAGTTTCATTAACTGCTTTGTTAGTTTAGGGAGCTCGGACAAATAAACCATGATGGTTTAATCAACTGTATTGCCGAAGCATCACCTGATACCATGGTAAAGCTCTTTTTGTGTATAGGTTTGGAATCACAAAAACTTGATACAGTCTTGGTATCAAAATTATACAGTCAGATGGCTGAGAGGAGTTATCTATTTTTAATGGTATTTAGTGCTATTTTTTGGTTGTAGAAAGTCCTTTTAAGGACAGTTTTTTAAAAGGGTATTACAATAAAGTAATATAAGACACTGTCTAGTCGTTCTACACGATAACAATTGGCAAAAACAATGATGCCTCTGCGCAACAGTAAAATAAGAGTATAGGAAATGACTTTTGGAAAAGTTTGGAAAAAGAAAGTTAGCATTGGTGCAGGTGTAAATTAAAACAGGTTCTATCAGTATCAGTTTCTTTCCTACATCAAAGGGATGGACATTTTCATCTCTATGAAACCTGGAGTGCGAGACTACTTTTTAGAGCTGCAACAATTAATCGATTAGTTGATTGAAAGAAAACTGTTATGATAATTGAATAATTGTTTCAGTCCTGTTTTGAGCAAAAATATAACATTTGTTGGTTCCATCTTCTTAAATTTCAGGATTTGCTGCCTGTCTTTGTCATTCCTGGCAGTAAATGAAGAATCTTTGGGTTTTTAACTGTTGGTTGGAGTAAAGAAGCAATTTGAAGACGTCACTTTGAGCTCTCATATAATGTGATGAGCATTTTTCATAATTTTTTAACAATTTATAGAGTAAATTATTAATTGATTTATCGTAAAAAATAATTGGTTGATTAATCAATGATTTAAATAGTCTTTCATCGCAGCTCTACTATATTTACATATCAAATGTCTGTTTCCTTCAAGCCCTCGCCAACAAAGTTCGCAGATTGCTGTTCAAGCTAATGACATTCAGGTAAATTGTTCGGTTCTTCATAGTTTTCCACAGTGGCTCCTCAGTAGGGCTGCGCTTTAGCAAGGATTGATTTTCCAAAGCAGACAAGTGATCGGAGCAAACTCTTAGAAAGTGTTTGTGTAATTTCTCTCACTGCAAAAAGAGAGAGACACAGGTTCATCAGGTTTAAAATAGACTTTATCGTGGGAAAAAAAATGAAAAACATCAGCGTAACATGTGATCCTATATTAGACTTTACAAAAGTGCAGAGAAAATGTTTTTATAAAGCGTTATTGATAATCATAAAAAACCTCCTTATACTCTTGTTTAGTGCCTGTAAACATGTGTATACCTGTCAAATATCTCTGCATCCATCTCTCCCTCTTTTCTCTTGACAAACGTTCTCAGCCGCAGGAGCTGACAGATATTTTGGAGATCAGTAACATGGTGTTCACAAGTCTGTTCAGCCTCGAGATGCTGCTAAAGCTCCTGACTCTCGGCCTCTTTGGCTACGTCAAGAACCCCTATAACGGCTTCGACAGCGTCATTGTCATCATCAGGTGAGATTCTGGGTCTTTGTCTGTACGTTTTTGTGAAGCCTCCTGTTAGATATTGATCTTGTCACTGGAAAGTCACCATTATGGATCAGCTGTTACAACTCCCAAACTGTCACAGTGATGCTAGGTCAGGTGGTGAGGTCATGTGGTTGCACTGTCCAGAAGCCCTGTATTCACTCTATTATGTAGTACTACAAGCTAAATTATGCATTTGTGGTTGAATGCTTTGCTTGTTTTCTGTGCCACTGCACACTAATCTCACCTTCTTTATTAGCTGGTCGGTTGCAAACAGAATTGCCCATTTCTTCTCCTCAGCTGCCACTGTAACCAGAAAGATTATATAGCGCTTTCCATGCCTTGAAGGGAGGCTTTTGCTACTGATGGTAATGCTGACTTCAAAAGAGTTACAGCTGAGGTTAAATGCATATTGATACCTTTGAGTTAAATGTGAATTTATATCTGCCTGTCCCTGGCTTGTGTTGCAGCGTGTGGGAGATTGTGGGTGAGGCGGAGGGAGGCTTGTCGGTGCTGCGTACATTTCGTCTGCTGAGAGTTTTGAAGCTGGTCCGGTTCCTTCCGGCCCTCAGGAGGCAACTAGTGGTGCTGATGAAGACGATGGACAATGTGGCCACGTTCTGCATGCTGCTGATGCTCTTTATATTCATATTTAGGTATATTCTGTCTTTCTTCACAAGCACAAGCAAAACTGCTTTGAGCTTTTTAATTACACCAATTAAACCCTACAAATATCACAATCGATACTACTGACTTTTGTTAGTTACAGGAAATATGGCCACTTTAATCCTCCCATTTTACACAAACAGTATTATTCATACAGTTAATGTGAGTGCTGCACAGTATCTATATTAAATTGCCTCAAAATGAAAGTCATTTTTTGTTTTGTCTGTGTGTTCGTTTGCGTGTCACAGTATCTTGGGGATGCATTTGTTCGGCTGCAAATTTGGTTTGCGACAAGACAGTGGAGACACTATACCTGACAGAAAAAACTTTGATTCCCTGCTCTGGGCGACTGTCACAGTGTTTCAGGTTAGACAAACGCACCAGAATTCACTCACTCTGTCACACAAATAGAGATGTGTATGAGCACACAAACGCCTCAGCAATATTTAATTCACAGGTCTTTCCCCACTGACGTCAAGTAATTGTACAATTGACGGGGATGAGACTCAAACACCAGTAGTAGTACTGATGATCTCCATGATTAGGGCACGCTCACTTTCAAAAAAATAATAAAACTCTCCCACTGAGCAGGTAAGATGCGCTTCACAAACAGAGGCGGAGGAAGAGTAATGGAACAGGCACGCTTGTAGGAGCTCATTTAACACTGATGAGCATCATTATAGTTCAATTTAAATTGAGATATTAAAGGAGGAATCCGCTCCTATTATTCGTACCATGCTGACAGCAGCTCCTAGCATCCTCCTTGCATGCATTCATTGTTTTGTTTGAGAGTTAATCATATGCTTGACTTCTCTTCGTCTTACATCTCCCATCTGCAGATCCTCACCCAGGAGGACTGGAACGCTGTTCTCTACAATGGGATGGCCTCTACCACGCCTTTGGCGGCACTCTACTTCGTGGCCCTCATGACCTTCGGCAACTACGTCCTCTTCAACTTGCTTGTAGCCATTTTGGTTGAGGGCTTTCAAGCTGAAGTAAGGGCGAAGGCGCAGTTGTGTTTGAGCTACTTTGAGAATGTGGGAGAAAGAATGAGACTAATTGAGCTCTGTTGTGCTGGTGATACCAAAGCTGCTTACAAGAGAATAATCTCTAGCATCCTGCCTGTGTGGTTTCTCCCTTCTCTCCTTTATCCATTGCTCTTTTTTTCGTTCTTTCACAGTTATCCTCCCTTCGTGTATCTCTCTCTCTTTTTTCTATCTTTTTTTCATGCTGACACACTCACACACACAATACTCTCCAGGGTAGGGATGTGTTTGATATCGCCTGCCATTCACAGCTGGTGAGCTTTTGTTGTTTAGTTTTCATCTTTTATCTCCAGCATCAGAGAGAGCACTTTCTCCCTCTCACTCTGTCGCTCTCCCTTAAACACACACACAGATACCCTTTTCCAAAGCCGCCTGCCTCCATCTTTCTGGCATGAGTCTTAATTAAATTCGCTAAAGCTTCATTGGCGTCACTACAGGAGATCGCTGCCAAAGCCATGCACATAACTCAACAAGAGAACACTGGAGATCCCCTCTGCCCGTCTGCCTCCCAGTCATTGTCCCTCAGTCTTTCCCTCCAGTCTTACTCATAATTTTCTCCTTTACAACCGTTAGTTGGAAATGACAAAAGGAAGGTGATGATAATTAAGATTACGATGATAGCAGCAATTTCAGCGCTCTGTGTGTCTTTAGGGTGATGCCAACAAATCTGAGGACGATGACGAGAGACAGTCACTGTCTTACGAGGATGAGGAGAAGTTTAGAGAGCTGTATGCCACAGGTACTGCATGGAAATACGCCTTCAGCACCCTTAAAGGGTCTTTTGGCCTTTTGAGTTATTTTCTAATAACAAAAATGTATCAAATTAATTCCTTTGGGACAGCAGCAAACAAACACAAACAATAAAATTATTACCTAAACTATCTAAGTATCAGTCACAGTTTACAGACCAGCTTAGTGGTACACAAAGTTGTATACTGCAAATAGTTTTCTTGTTTGAGAATCATAAGACCATGCAGACCGTTCCACCCTCTGATAACTTTGAAATTTAAAAAAAAATCTGTAAAATTTTACATTATTTTGGTTACTATTCCATGCTTATTAATTTAAAAACAGTAGCATGTTCCAGGGTTTCTCCATATGGAGGATTAAAAGCTGCCATCTGCTCTGCCAGAGATAAATAATGTCAATTATGAAATGTTCTTGTTAGTCATGTACTAGTATTACTCTTTATATTATGTATTTTTTTCTTGGCCTAAAAATTAATGATTTTTAACTCAAAATGTCTGACAAAATTATGGGCGTCTGCATTTTTAAATTTCCATATCGGTATTCTTGAATTCTAAGTTTAAACTTCAGGTCCTCAAACCCTCAATATACAAAACAAACCAGAAACTGTGGCTAAAAACAGGAATTAACTTCAGCTTAGTCATTTTGTTGTCCCAAATTGGATAATTTTTAGTCAGGGGAAAAAGATAAACACAAAGACACATAGAAAAACAGAGACAAACATCTATTACACACATGTTCCTATATAACAATAAAACAACACAATAATACAGCAGAACCAATCTTTAGAAATTACATATGTAAATTAAGCAGGTGTATTATGTAGGAAATAAATACTTTTTTAACAGAAATATTTGTGTTTACAGAGCTCAAGATCCAAGCCATGATGCTGAGCCCCAATGGTCTCCTGAACCCAAAAGCCTCCATGCCCCACCCTCCTCCTCCTCCTCCCCTGCCGGTTATCACGCACACTGCAGCCACGCCCACCATAAACTCCAGCCAGTCCCGGCGTGCAAGTGCAGCATCGATGGATGTGGGCAGCATCGAGCAGAGGTCAACGGTGAGCCTTGGATATGAGTTTCACCTGCGCTGTATTATCAGCACATTAACTCTCAGGCATTAAGTTGATTTACAGCAGCACTCACGCAGAGTGACGGAGGGTGTAACCTGTGGAAGACACGACATGTGTTACTGCTCCGTTTAACCCTCGCTGCATGTTAATTCAGTGCGACGCTGCTGCTGTCAATGTCGGTGTTCTCTCTATTAGGTCTGTTGCAGAATGACTGAATGCCCTTGAATCCATTATACTTAGATCCTTTTTAAAGAATTGAATGAATGCACTTGTGTTTAGATCTGTTTCAGTTTGAATGCAGCGTGTTGACAAAGCCCTTTGACAGCAGGAGGCTGTTGCCATTCTTTGTCAGAGCTGTCCAATTATTGTTTGGCAACGAAGATTTTCCACTAAAGGAAACTCTTTAACTCGGCAGCTGGTTGTACTCACTTTTAGTGAGTCATGTGTTACATGTGCTTTTGAATGTCATCAGCTACTTTGAATCCAGTTGTACAAAGTAATACATAATTTTTTATCATAATTCAAGATGTAATTCTGTCATATTTTTTTCTTTCATCTAATTTTACTTTTCTGTCACACAAGTACATCTTTAAATTGTTGCTGTCAGATGAAAAACACATATTTCCAATTTCCAATTTTTTTTAATTTTTAAACTACCTTTTTATATAAACCTAAAACTATGTAATTAGACCCATTTGGTTCCCAAAATGAATACCTGTATTTCCTGTCATCCGTTGCCTGTTTAATGTTTTAAATAGACTAACATGCATTATTGTGAGTTATAGTGAACTTAGGGTATGTGTGCTTCAGTGATGTCCAGTTATTAACAAGACTACTGTCTCCTGTTTATGTCTCCTGCAGTCATTGATAGCAGGCTATTCTACGTTTCCACATGGCACATTACCCTTATCAAAGCTTTTTTTGGCATTTTATATTGAAATCTAGGTGGACTGTCATCTTATATTATCTTGCATGCATGAGTCTGTCTCTGATCAGGGAAATCATAGAACTTACTGTTTGTCTTTGGCTAAGACTTGACATAATTTAGGCTATCCAAAGCTATCTTTCTGAACTCCCAGCACCATTTCTTTGTTACTACACAACACTGAATATTACATAGTAAAACCTCTTTCCATTGGCCATTTACATGTCCGACGCTGAAAGCTGCTAGGGAACAATGTGGATGTTTTGTACATTGTAGAAAGACAAAATCATTAAAAGTGGGGGCAAGTGGTTTCTAATTGGAAAGGGGATGGTCTGCAGGTTGGTAAAGGTGAGAATTGGATGTCGAAATATTGCTCCACAACACCCTTACTGGCCAAAAACAATTCATAGACTACCTATATTCCACAAACAATGTATTTTTTTGTGCACTTGAAAGCCTATTGTTTCTGTTGCAGGCATCCTCACAGTCTATGTGGGACAGTCGACCAGAGAACCGTCGCTCCAGCTGGACCAGTCTCAGCCGAGCCCCCAGCCTCCACAGAAAGAGCCAGTCAGGGGAGATGGAGTCTCTGCTATCCAACACGCACTCAGGTTCCAACCCCAGCAGCAGGGAGCAGTCTCTGGACCAGCCGGAGTGCCTGCAGGTGCCTGTGCTCCACCTGCCGGACTGCAACGGCACCACCTTTCCCCTCCATGACCACTGCTGCGAAGAGGCTCCCCTCACCTCGCAGTACCATATTGATCAGGAGGAGGAGGAGATTGAGGAGGTGTAGCTCTTTGCTTTTGTGTTATTTCTTTGCACAGATAGAAGCGATGTCAACGTCAGGCTGTTGAAATGGTTCTTGTTGAAATCGCAGTTAATTTGATGGTGTCCTGCTTCAGTTATTTTTAGTTTAAACAACTTGAACTTCTTTAGGCATCTTTAAAGGTTCTAAATTTGCTGCTGTTATTTATCTGGAAAAGGGATAAATTTCAACCTTACCAACCCTGCTCACTTATGTGACTTTGAAAATATTTAATCGGATTTTAAATTATGAGCAGGACTGAGGAAAAATATGTAACCTTATTTGAAAAACCTGCCCTGAATATTGTGCTTGTATCGATAAACATAAGGACACTGGTTTACACCAAGCAAAACGATTTAACTGATAAGAACATAAACACAAAATGGTTTTGGTCATTTTTAGCATGTATTATGATAAAGAATTATTACTTTACAATGCAAAAGAGAAAGTATATTTTATCATTTAAGTGTGTTTGTGTTCATTCCAGAGTTTATGCAAGAAGCTGAAGAGGATTCTGGAGCCGTATGAGCCTCAGTGGTGCCTGGAGCATGAAGAGTGGTCTCTCTATGTGTTTGCTCCACACAACCAGTAAATACACACTACAAATTCACAAGTAAAGTGTGAAGGATAAAGCTCAAGTTTAGTAACCCACTTTTCACTTTTATTCATTTTATCTGGTCAATTGAAAAGATAGAGCTTGTTCACACTTAGTATTAATATCAGTCCTGCAGATTAGTGGACAGCTCGCCCATCACTTACCTGGCTTTAGCTAGGACAACAAACAGACAAAATGTGGGTTTTTTTGGAAGAAAGAATTAAATTAATGTGTAACAATTACTAAATTTACAAGAATGCCCACATTTTTTTTTCAAAAGGTTGAACATTTTTTTAAGTCTTGGGACTTCACCCAGACTCAAGAGGAGCAGCCTATATTGGTTACTGTTTACTATATCTAAAATAGTTGGCATGTTTACTGACAAAATATTGTCTTATTTCATAAAATCAGTGCAAATGAGTTGAAACATTGTGTTCAAACAGCTGCTTAATGTTTGCAATGGTAAGATACACAAAGCAGCAGACAAGCTGCCTCAAACTGATGGTTGCAAGGAAAGAAACAACTCAATACATTGTATTTAATGCTGAATTTATAAGAAGGTGGATAGCATTTGAAATTTACCCAAAGTTTATTAGGTCTCTTCAACCAACAATTCTCAGAATTGTACAATACTTAATGGGGTCTTGAGATATTTTGATGACTACTGCAGATGGTTGTAAAGCTGAAACTAACTATTATTTTCAACTGCTGATTACTTTCACTATTAGTCAAGTGATCATTTGCTCTACAATCCTCGAAAGTTAAAATGCTCAAAATGTTTTTTTCAAAACCCAAAGACTCTTTGTTTTACCGTCAGAAATGATGAAAAAAAGCTTCAAATCCCGAGATTGAAGAAGCTGTAACCAATCAATATTTGACAATTTTGCTTGAAACAACATGGAATTAATTATTTGATTATCTAAATAGTTTTTGATTAATTTCCTTTTGATTTACATGTCGATTGATTGTTGCAGCTATAGTTGGATTAAATGGACACCTGCTGCTTATCTTAGCAACACAAAGAGTATAAAAATGTAATTTACATTACAGTGAACCAAAATGTATAATTAGTTGTTGATGTGGTTCTTCTCATTCTTTCAAAGAGGACGAGAGTTGAGTATGCAATCTTTGAATGTGGCCTAGGACACATTAGTCTTCAGACTGCTGATCTAATGTGGCCAATGTTATAAAAAGATGATACCTTAATTAAGCATATTGTAAAAGTGACTTAAAAGTTGATGTTGCAAGAAAATATTCATGTCAAAGTCTTAAAGTAGCTCATATAAGTGTACTTGAGTATATTCAGTGTTAGAATGTACTAATGAAATGTAGCAATGAAATGTAGCAATAAAAAGTAAAAGTACTGTAAGTAAAAAGACAAAAAACAGAGATTTATGTTAAATAATTTAAAGACTGCCTCCAATGACAATCATGTTTTTGACCTTGTTTACATGTCCATGTGGTTTTTATGTGCTACAATACACGTCATGACTGAAATAAGCAGTCAAAATTATGTCTGAGGTTTTCAGCTTTTATTCTGCAGTCCACCAATGACAGTCTCCAAGAATTTTGACAGCTCAGGAACCAATCCTGATGAGTTTCGAGGACAGGACTTAACATTGTAAAAATAAAAATTACTATTCTGTTCTAACCATGTAGGGGACGTTCCTGGGAATCTATGGCTGAATTACTCCCATGTTAGAACTTGACACTGTGCAGTTTATAGTAGACTAGTTTGAAATTCAGAAGCAGAGCAGGAAAGTTCTGGCTCGCTCTGGTTTCAGAGCAGTGAGTGGAGACGGGGCATCTAAAGCATTTAAAGCCTACAAAGGGATGTTTTTTCATGCCGTTGTTTTCCGAAGACTGTGAGGCTGCGTATGAACCTTGACTTGTCTTAATGAGAGAGAGAGAGAGCACACCATTTTTTTTCATCTTGCATGAGCATGCTAAATCCAGTAGACCCAATCCTGATGATTACAAGCTGACAACTATATCCAGACTTTATACTGTAATAAGTAACCTGATGTCTGTTATTAATGTAGAAGAATAAAACTCAAGTTGAAAAAAATTCAAAAGTAAAGTATAGTTTAGCTAAAGAAGTATTTACTACTGTAACAGAGTATTTGTACTGTGTTATTTTACTGACGTGGCCATATATTTCTCTGAATGTGGTGTGAACAATTAGATATCGAGTGCATTCACACCTGCAATCAGTTGTGAGGTGATCAGTGAACAGTGTTTGTGAAGTGTCCCACGGATGGTCTGCTGATAGAGGACAAATGAAATGTGAAAAGTACAAATCATATGAAACATAGAGGAGCACCTAATGATGTTTTGTCTGTATCTTTCTCTTCTCAGATTCAGGTTGTGGTGTCAAAGGGTCATAGGACACAAGATGTTTGATCACATCATCCTCCTCTTCATCTTCCTGAACTGTATCACCATTGCGTTGGAGAGACCTGACATACAGCCCAACAGCATGGTAACACACAAGCAAAGACATTCATTAATCAACAAACATTTGCTTCTTTTTGTTTCTCCATCCTTGTGAGGAAATGCCGAACCCCAACTGATAGACTGAACACTTGTCATTTCCCACTGAAGCTGTTTTCTTCGCCTCGTCCGATCTATTTTATTCTGCGTTGCTAATATTTCCATATTCAAGTGTTTTGTAAATCTTGCTCTAATGCAAATAAAATAACCTTGGTTCTAGCAGAACCAAATTCAAACCAAGGGCTAACCAACCAACATGATATCACAGCTGATGAACATCAGTCCTCACAAATACAGAAGTACAAGATCACATGGAGACACACACACACACAACACAAGCTTTCATCTGCCTGTGAAAGTCTGGTTTGGAAGTCATTACAGGAACATGTGCTGTCCTCAGTATGTCTTGACTGTGTCTCTACTACAGCCGTAATGGATTTGTTTTTAGCTCGTTATGTGACACGTCGCAGTTTGTGTCCAGAATCAAAGCTAAAGCCACAGGGGACGTGAAACACTTCAACTGACGAATGTTGTTCTCTGCATGTCCGTGCACACTCTCACATGTGCGTTTGTGTGTGTGTGACAGGAGCGGGTGTTCCTCAGTATGTCCAATTACCTCTTCACCGTGATCTTCGTGGGTGAAATGATGATGAAGGTAAGACACATATTGTGAGCGAGCACTTCGCTGCAAAACTCATTTTCTCATCTTGCTTTTAAAAAGCAATTTTCTCACTGGGTAGGGATCAGAATTGCTTTCCTTCTATGCCTCATATTATTTTAGTATTTGACTAGTTTTGCTGTGTGTCTGCGTGTGAAGGTGGTAGCTATGGGCCTGTACTTTGGACATGGCGTGTACCTGCAGAGCAGCTGGAACATCTTAGATGGACTGCTGGTGTTCGTGTCGCTGGTGGACATCCTGGTCTCCATCGCGTCGGCAAGTGGAAATCGGATCTTAGGAATCCTCCGCGTTCTCCGTCTGCTCCGCACGCTGCGGCCACTCAGGTAGGTATACTAGAGATTTTCTCCTGCATTCTCTCCCATTAGTCTTATCTGGTGTACTTATGTAGCATGACTTTGACTGTGTGCTGCAGGGTGATAAGTCGAGCTCCGGGTTTAAAGCTGGTGGTGGAGACTCTAATCACATCTTTGAGACCCATTGGGAATATTGTCCTCATCTGCTGTGCTTTTTTTATTGTGTTTGGAATTCTGGGAGTCCAGGTAAACATTTGCACCGTCTATTCCCAGTTTGTCCTTTGTTAGTTGAAGATAAGCCTCGTAAGTGCTCATTTGAGTATTTTAATTGTAAAATTCTCATTTTAAATGGGATTTTCATCTGTTTCATGCACGAAAAAACTAAGCACCACAGTCACTGCAAGTAATTAAAAAAATACTTTTTTAATTATTTAAAACAAACTGTCTCCCGTACAATGAGATCCTCTTGAGAAGGATATAAAACAGAGGATTGCTAGTTACTATTAGCATTGTAAAACAGTAGATCCTAGTCTGTTGGCCGGGACCCCCAATAGGTTCCCTTGCATAGATCAAAAAATGTTGATTTTTGTGAAATATTGAAATTCCATAGTTATTTCTATACTCCTCTAGAACGTGGAGTAGTCTCTGTTACAGCAAGTAATCCTCCAAATATTCTAATCAGTCCTCGCACAGGAAATGATGGTTGATAAATACCGGCGATAATATCAACACAGGGGCACATACATTATAGAACACAGTACCGCTGGATTTTCCTTTAATGAGAACACTCCACAATGGAGTGTTTTTGAGCATGTCATGACAGCGAAGCAGACTGGACCAGATGGTGCTTGGATTTCTTAGCTGGGAGTTACAGTGGGCTTGCTGGCTGTTCTAGAGTAATTTACTGTATGCATTGACCTAATCTGGCTCCATGAGGCTTTGTTTACATTACCTTGTGGTTACTGTGTTGGTATATTTTTATTTTATCCCTGTGCGCACACCTGTCTGTGTGTGTGCAGCTGTTTAAAGGGAAGTTCTTCTACTGTGACGGCCTTGATGTGAGCAACATCACCAACAAAACACAGTGCCTGGAGGCAGGATACCGCTGGGTTCGACGGAAATACAACTTTGACAACTTGGGACAGGTTGGTCTCACACACACACACTGGACTGACACCTGCCATTACAAATGGTTTGACAACACAATGGCGTCTCACTCTTCTAGGCGCTGATGTCCCTGTTTGTGCTGTCATGTAAAGACGGATGGGTCAGCATCATGTATGATGGCCTGGATGCTGTCGGAGTGGACCAGCAGGTGAACACACACACACACACACACACACACACACACATACATATCCAGAGGAAAATAGAGCTTTCGGGAGGTAAAAGAAAGAAGACCAGGGTGACATACAAACCATTCAGCCAGCATATATAGTATTTGACTGTTTGTTTTGTGTCAGTCCCAGGCAGCACTGATCTTGTTTGTTTCAAGTAAGAAGGGGGAAATATTTCAAGAGAGAAGGGAGGTGTAAAGAAAGAAAAACATAGACGGGTGAATAGATGAGCGTTGACAGTGCCAGCAGTTTCACTGCTGACTCAAGATTTACATTGTCTTCTTGTTTGTGCTCTCTCCTCCTCTTCCTCTCCACCCCCTCCTCACCATCTTTCATCACTTTTCGGTCACCCTCTTTTTCCATTCCTGTCCCCATCCTACGTCTTCCTCCTTTCTTCTTTTTCTCTCTCTCTCTCTCTGCAGCCAAAACGAAACAACGACCCTTGGATGCTGCTATTTTTCATCTCTTTCCTCCTCATTGTCAGCTTCTTCGTGCTCAACATGTTTGTGGGCGTGGTGGTGGAAAACTTTCACAAGTGTCGCCAGCAGCAGGAGGAGGAGGAGGCACGGCTGAGGGAGGAGAAGCGACAGAAACGTTTGGAAAAGAGGAGAAGAAGTGAGAGTGCAGGAAAGGGGGGAGTGGGGTCAATGCAAATTACAGTATATGGCCAGAAGTATGTGGACACCTGAACACGACACCTGTATGTAATTTCTGAATATGTGTTATAAAATCAGTTGGCATTATTACAGCATAGAATTTTCTCCATGCTGACAGACGTGCTTCCCACAAGATTTTGAGACCTGGGTGAAGGCGTTTACCCGAATGGTCCAATTCGTTTTGGCTGTGTTGCAGCTGCTAGAATTGATCAGCTGACTAGGGCAATCATTCCCAGCTTATGTCTGGCTTTTTCTCAGCTATCTGTTCATATCAGCTCTATTTTTGCAAATCACATCTGCAGAGTGTAAAGTAAACTTTTACACCTTTAAATGTGCGTTTTTATTGAGAATATACATGAATTTAGTACTTATTTTTTAGTAGTAGACCACACTGAATCACTTGAAAATGTGTAATCATTATAACACATACACAGAACCACATAAAAGTCAAAATGTCTTTCCACTACAGTGTAGTGAAATGGAAAGCTACTTCTATGGTAATTTCTATGTTCTGAGTTGTGATGGAGCTGTGGCACAACCAGAGTGCGATGCAACTTCATTCAGTGGACATCCAGGATTAGTGAGTTCTGGCACCAATGTTAAGCGATAAGGCCTCGACATCAGCTGATGTTCCAGTTCATCACAACAGTGCTTTGTGCATGAGGACATTTTCATGTTGAAAAGCATTGAGCATTGATGAATTCCTGAGGACAGGTACCCGGAGTAGCGCTGATTTGTACTAGTATGCGTTCTCAAACCTGGAGAACAGCTCTGGTCTGAATATGAAAAAGACAGCATCATCCACATGCTTTTGGTCAAATATTGTCGAGGTAACTTTACACACACAAGATAAACCTCTTTTTCTGCATACATATTGTACGAGTACATGTATAATTTTATGCCCATAACATTCTTCAGAAACACACTTAATGCCCGTGCAGTCTTCTCTTGCTCTGCCACATTTCACTCTCTCCTAGTGCTCTCCTCTGAGCCAGCTAACTGTCTGGCTGCAGACAGCAAGGGTTTCTGCTCAAAGACACCTTGAGTTGCCATGGAGTGTGTCTGTGTGTGATGGATAGGACTGAATTCCTGAGGTGGCACTTTTAATCTGTACACATATATATGCTCATTCGCAGCAATGCGCCATTTGGCATCCACTTCATCAGTGACTTCATAGCTCATTCTGTTTTCCTTTCAGAAGCATTTTAATGACTCTGCTTTGTGTGTGTGTGTGTGTGTGTGTGTGTGTGTGTGCGGGCGCGACGCAGGAGCCCTGGAGAAACCATATTACTCCGACTATTCCCCGCTGCGTCGATCCATTCACACCATGTGCACCAGCAACTACCTTGATCTCTTCATCACCATCATCATCTTCACAAACCTTCTCACCATGAGCATGGAGCACTACAACCAGCCTAAGGTAACCATGGTAACGCCTTCTGCCAGATGCCCTAAAACCATAGCAATGAAGCGACCTGTGGTAGTACAGTACAGCTACTATGCTTTATTGAAGTAAGTGTCTGGGTGTGTGTCCTGCAGTACTTCGAGGAAATACTGAAGTATTGCAATTACGTCTTCACGGTGGTTTTTGTCATCGAGGCGATTCTCAAACTCATCGCGTTTGGACTGCGACGCTTTTTCAAGGAAAGGTATTCAGCCTTTCACCGGAGTGAAAACCCTCGCATTGATACTGACAAAATGGAATTAATGTATTTGTTTGTGTGTCAAGATGGAACCAGCTTGACCTCGCCATTGTGTTGTTGTCCATCATGGGAATCACTCTGGAGGAAATAGACCTGAACGCTTCCCTCCCCATTAACCCCACTATTATACGCATCATGAGGGTCCTAAGGATAACAAGAGGTACACACACAAAGCGGCACACAAAAAAAAAAAGGTGCACAGATGAGGTGCCGCTGATGTTGACAAGTTGTGATGTTTCAGTGCTGAAGCTGCTAAAGATGGCCACAGGAATGAGAGCTCTGTTGGACACGGTCATTCAAGCTTTGCCTCAGGTAAGAGGCAGCACTCAAGCTCTAATGAATAAGATGTTTAACTGTTAGCCTGGTTTCCAGATCTGAAGAATTGCAGACAGCTTGTTTTATGTGATTTATAAGGGCTGCCCCCTTCTCAAACAAAATGATTTACCAACATCCCCCAAGAGACTTTTACTCTTAAACCAAATGACACCATGCAGCCACCAGACAAGCGTGGAACTATCTTAATCCAAACACTGATTCTTAAAATTATCAGCGTGGCTGATAAATCGCCATTTAATTCACATCTGCACAGCTGCTTTGATTTAGTTGTTTTGCTGCCCGGTAACTGTGAAGAGATAAAATATGAACCAGAGTGGAGTCTGCAAGCTTATCGCACACAAAGACACCAAAAGAGCAATTTATTCTTACTCCTCATACTCCTTTGAGGCAGAGGCAGGAAACTGACAAGTTATCACGGCTGCACCGCTTCTCTTCTGTGTTGATGCTTACAAGCTCAGTGCTACATGTTATACACAGAAGCAGATGTATTAACTATGGACACTTGCTCATTGGTATATCTGGATTAGTAGATTGTACTGTTTTACAAATTATGAGGTGTGATTCAAGTGTTTTTCTTTTCTTCTGTTGGAGAGCTTTTTATCTGCCCCTGTGCAATTGCAGTTGTGAATGACACATTCGCAAGCAATGACTACCCCAGCATCTATGCAGTGTCAACAGTCCTCCTACTACTTTGGTCCAGAGGACACTACTACGACAACTACTGGATGAATTTGCCTTAAATGTTCAAAAGTTCAGCAGTGTATCACACTCTAACAGGAGTGATCACCTGACTTTTCATCTAGTGCCACCAGAAGGGTTGCTATTTGTGGTGATGAGTGAAATCACAACTATTGGACAGAACAGCATGCGTTTCAATTCACAAGCTCTCATCCCCTTCGGGAAAAAAAAATGTGATTACTTCTTCAATCCCTTAACCATCATCAACTAGTGTCTATTCTTGTGGTTTTGAATACGACCTGCAGGTTGATGACATTCATCAGCCTTAGCTTTGTTTTGTGTAATAAGAAGATGTTAGAAAGCTAAGATACTAAACTAAGATGCTGAATATGGTAAAGATAATGCTAAATGTTAGCAACTAAACATTGTTAGCATATTGACATCAGGATTAACACACATCAGCCATAACATTAAAGCCCTCTGTTTGATACTTTATTGGTCCCACTCACCCCACAGAAAAACCGCTCTGACCTGTCAGGACATGGGCACGGTGCGTGTCCTGTGGTACCTGGCATCTGGAAAGTGGCTTCCTCGGGTTATGTGGGGTTGGGGGCTCTGTGCCATCCATAATTCTGTTGCAGTCTAGGAATGCGTGATTGGATTGGGATCTGGGGAGTTGAATTCAAAACTTTGGGCCTTGGTGTCCAGTTCCCCGAGCCCTTCCTATATGATATTTGGGTAGGGGTTGAGAGGGTAATGTTTTGGTAGGTAGTGCATGTAAAAGTAACATTCACATGAATGTCAGGGTTTCCCAGTAGAACATTGCATTGTAATGAGGCGGTTTTTTGTTTTTTCACTTCACTTGCCAGTGGTTTTAATGTTGTGGCTGAGCAATCAAAGATTGGGGAATGACGACATTTGACCAGAATGATAGCTCTGGTTGAGAAAGGCTCTACCTCAGCTACCTGGGATCAGTGGAACCCCAAGGGACCCCTTAGAATTGAG
>KV751317.1:13384532-13408379 GCA_001698575.1 Mola mola
TAATAGTTTGATATGTGATTATCTTCTTTTCAGGCTCCATGTCGTCACTCGGCTCCAGTGGAGGGTGCTCCCTGCTGCAGGTTCCAGGAGCTCTGCCGGTTATCAGCCACGCTTTGCTGTGGTCTGGACGCAGCTCGAGGCCGCAGATCTGCCTCAGCACCTCTCAGAGCATCGACAGGCACTCCGTACACAGGCTCAGTCCAGCTGACAGTATCGAGGGACACAAGTTCAGTCCGGCTCGTAGAGTAAACAGACACAGACTTAACTCAGCTCATAGTATCGATGGATACAAGTTCAGCCCGGCCCATCAAATCAATAGACACAGACTGAGCTCTGCTCACAGCATGGATGGGTACAGGCTGAACCCAGACCAGAACTCAGACAGACCTGAACTCAGGTCCAGCCACAGTATAGACAGGCATTCCTCCCTCAGACTGAGTCCCACCTACAGGACCAGCACAAGTCCTTCTCACTGGCTCAGTCCTGAGGACAGTCAAGACAGAAACAAGCTGAGTCCCTCCTACGTTCCAGATAGTTCAGCCCTGAAGCGGCCCGCGTCCTTCCACTCTGCCAGCAGACAGCTACGGAGACAGGTATGTTAATATATATCACCTTCTCTTCTCTTTTCAATGTTCTTTGTTTATTGATTATTGTTATTAGTGCCATTCCTTGCATCTATTGCTGTCTATTCATTTTCATATAGTTTCAAAATCTATTAGCAGATGGAGATATATAAAAATATGCATAATGCATTCATTTTTGTCGGATTGTTACATTATAGTTGCTTCATGACACAGCACATATTTCCTTCTACGATAAAAACTGCATTAATATACAGCTATAATGTAACTTTTACAATCATAATGAATAAAGTCAGCTAACTGGTCTTACTGATGATTTCATAGAAATAAATGCAAACCACCAGATGAAAACTTAACCTCTGAAACGATGAAAATGTGAATTTGTAGTTGTTTGTAGTAAATGGATTAAAAATCCAGCAAATCCATCCAAGACAGTGACAATAATGCGTAGCTTGAGGTACAAAATTCCTCGTCGTCATTCTGTGGATTTCAACACAGCTGCGTCTTGGACAGTCCTAGACAAGTCAAGTGGGTAACTTCCAAAAACAGTTCTGTCAGGTCCACCATAGTCAATAAACTATATCTGGTGCTATAGCTCCGTTCTGAGAGCTCCCTGCCCTTCCACATGCCTTTGTGGAAGGTCCAAAGCAGGAAGAGCACACCTCCCTACTCTATGTGTACCTAATGTACATGGAAAGATTTAGGGCAAACTGAAAATACCTCCAGGTACAGAACAGCGGAGGCCTCAATGACAACAGAAATTACATTATGTCAGACTCAGTATGAAAAGGAAGAGCTGGAGGGTTTGAGCTGGGTGAAAGTGTTTTGCAGATGAAGTGTGCTAATTGAATTTATAGAAGAGAGTCAACAGACTATCAGCTGATGTGGGCTGGCTTTCTGATCAGCTCAGTTAGCTGAGATTTTGAACTGAGCTTTGTGTTTCATGGCCTGCCTGAAGTAACACAATACTCAATTCTTGGTACTATGAAATTCTTTAATGTGTTTTCCTCGACAGTTTGGAGCAGTGCTGGAGGAATACCTCCTGGTCTTTGCATGTAACCACTTTATTTGATCTGTGTACACTATTTTGTCTCCATCAAAATTGGTTTTCCGTAAAATCTGATCCTGTGGAACTTTTTCCATGGTGCATGCCCTGCATGAAATTACATGCAAATATTTTTTTAATATAATTTCACTTGCACAGTCCAACACATAATGGAAATTGTGTTGTGTCTGCAGGAGGCTGTGCGCTGTGACTCTCTGGATCAAAGTGGTTCAGCTGACGATCTGGCAGAGTCTCACCTCGCTGTGCCCACCATCTCTTCCACACCACCACGCCAGCGATCGTCTAGTGTCCACACGCTTAAGTATACACACCCCCAGAGGGTCATCTCATGCAAGAGCCACAGCCGGAGCCACAGTGGAACCTCTGGGCAGGAACATGTACCTGAGCAGGCCATCTTTGACTCGCAGCCAGAAACAAAATTGGAGAAGAGGCCTGTCAGCCCGCAGAGCCTGTCCAGTCTGAGGGTCCCCAACGGTGAATCCACTCTATCAGCACCGCTCTTTAGCTCCAGAATGGCCGGCTCCGACCCCGGCGGTGACCCCGTCTCCCAGTTAGACGACGCGGACGAGGAAGTCAGTTGTATTAACAGTTCTGTTCACACCCACTCACACACACAACTCCCTCCCAGCCCAACACACAAAAGCAGACACCTCTCCCCAAGCCCCGTGGAGCATAGGAGCCGTCTCAGCCAATCAGTGTCTCCGGTGTCGGGCATGAACAGGAAGCACAGGATGAGCCCGCCGCCAGGAGGGGAGCCAGTTACTATGGCAACCCAGCTGATGGACAGCAGTGTGGAGCTGAGAAGAAGAACTATGTCATTTGATGCCACAACTCTCTCCTCTAATCAACCAGAGGGAAGTTCTGTGGATGACTAAAGAACTCAGTGACGCTTGAAGGTTTTTTCTCCAAAGTTGAGTGTGATGTGCTGCTGAAGCACACGAGAGGGCCTGGAGTCACAGTCCAAAATAGGAAGGATACCTGTTTCCTGTTTGGGGCCTGGCCTCTCACCTCGTTCCATCCAATCACAGGATTTCCGCAGAGTGTTTTACAGAACTTTTTTAGGCTGTATGTGTATGAGTGTGTCTGGTTTCAAAGATATGTTGTCCTATTTGCACTCTAGATGCACACAAAAAGACGTTTTCTTTTCTTGTCATAGTCTTAGCTTTAGTTCAGATATAGAAGTCACTTCTCTGCTATATTTACTCAAATGCTACCCTCCACCCTGCTTGCACTACTTCTTCTGCCCTCATCCTTCTCCTCGCACTTCAAGCCCCGGTCAGAGTACAAGATGAAATTACTGGAAAGGTATAAAAGGCATGTACTCATTGTTTGATCTGCTTGTGTAAAGACGTCTTGACTGCTGCAACTAACGATTCTTCAGTTCTACAGATTGTTTCATTGATGAACAATCTTTTGACGTGTTAATCATCAGCAATAAAAAAAAAAGGATAATTTCTTAAGATTTTGTGTTCTACCAAGTAAGAAATCTGAACATTTTAAAACCTTCAATCATCAAATATTTGGCATTGTGCTTGAAAATCGATAAGTCAGTTACCAAAATATTAGCAGAATAATTTAATGCTGATTGGTTAACCAAAGTTGTTTCATCTCTACACACAGCACCTCATTTGGTTTTATACTTTTCTTATCTACTGTTTACATAAAAGTCCCAGATTCCTTGCTCTGTGGTGCAAAAATGACTAAGAATAAGTTTATGTTTTCAAGAAAAATTGGTTTGTTACTGATAAAACAATGTATTGCATTTATATGGATTTGTGCAAGAGAGATTTATTCCTCCAAATCAAGACCAAACGGCAAAAAAAACAAACAAACAAATTGTACAGCAGTTTGTGACAATGGGAGCAAAATGAGAACGTTGGCTCTCATTGAAAGGGAGTTTTTGTGTTTTAATATGACTGATCTTCCTTTTTTTTTTTCCCTCCCAGTCTTCAGTAAACTGCCACTGGACTGGTTGCTGGGTCGTTCTCAGATTGGAGAGGCCATATCAGACACAGACGTCTTTGTGATGTCTGAGAAACATCCCACGCCTGAATCCACCCAGTCAGAAAAAACTATTAGCGCTTCAAGCCTAAAGTGTTGAAACCGTGTAAGCGTGACCTGGGCTTTAGTAGGTTCTACCTCGCTTTTTCCCGATCCCACCCATTTGATTGTTCAGTCATCTTAGTTTCTCACCCGTCTCCTTTTCTCTGTGTTAGTACTCAGGGTAGAGGTAGTTCAGACGCAGGTGAGCGCCAGGCGTGGGGTCAGAGGTCTGCAGAGTCAGAGTGCCCCCTGCTGTCTGAAGCCAGAGCCGGCCCGTCTCTCCTGACGCCTGAAAACGTGTCGCTGTATGGGTGCAGTGTGATATGTTAAGCAGAAACAGGCGTGCAGAAGGGCTTATTCAGGTGATATACGGTGTGTAAAACTTTGTAGGCTAAGATTTTATTTTATTAACAAAGCAGCGATGATATGAGAATTATAAAGGTGAATTTCTACATGTTGAATGTCAATTTTGCCAGCTGGTGCCGGTGATGTTGAGGATGGATTAGAGATGATCGGCGTTAAAGGATGTTGATTATAACAATGATGATGATTATGATGACTTTATGATGCAAATGTTCAGAATATTGTGCAATATTCCTGCAGAAAGGAAGCAGGGATTGATATAAAGAAAGCTCACCTGCAGGTAAATTATTGGACAGTGCTGGAATAAAACCACTTCCTGTCTGACTTTCATTGTGTCTACATCTGTCCTTCCCTCCTATATAAAGAGGAAGGGTTGCAAGCTTTCAGCATGAGCCATTTAATACAAAAATAAAACACACAGCTGCTGCTGCTAATGAATTCAACATAACTCGAGCACCCGATCCAATATAGTTCTCCAGCAGATGTTAGATTAATATGCTTAACACATCCTTCGATTGTGGTCTCTATACGTAATTATATTTTTAAAAAGTATTTCACATCCCGAGAAGCAAAGGGGAAACTGAAAGATGACGTGAACAAAGGCAGACACGGCTCTCCTAGTGTTTGTGGTGGTGGTCGATAGATTTTATTTATTTCATCTTGCCACTTCAGCATATCACAATGACATATTTAATGACATGAATATTTCACACTGAAACACTATAGCACTCAGAATGCATTAAGCCATCCTGCCTTTATGCCCTGCCAAAAAAAATGTACCTATTTCTGCTACTTCTGTCATTGGCTTCCTCTCTGGCTATTGGTCAAGCTGCCTGTCTGTCACTGTTTCATCCAATGAAAGGTCACAGGCCTGCAGGGCAGCTTGTGATTGGTCAGACTGACTAGGGGCAAACAAAAGACAATAAACGGACCCTCACAGCTTCACTGTCCTCCATGTTTCCTTCACTGAAGAGCTCTCTATAAGGCAGATGGAGCATCATCACTGATTTACATCTATGTAAACCTGCACCTCATCGTATGAACATTAAGTCAAAGTGTGTGTGTGAACCTCCAGGTGTGTATACATGTGCTTCTAGGTGTACATGTATATCTGTTTCCAAGTGTGAATGAGTACAGCTGTGTTTGCGTGCGTTGATAACTGTGGGGTGGTGGTGAGTGTGCACACGTGCAGAAGACGATATTCGACACAGTTACAACTAACTACGTTGAGCCAGCGGTTTTAAAATAGATCATACATCACATGACCCAATATCCCGCCAATCCCAGGATTGGATGGAAAGCCACTAACCAGCGAGGCAGGAGGTTGTTCATGCCGCCTGCCTACGCAGTGTCGTTCAGCTCACAACTATGTCTGTCTGTCTGTCTGTCTCTAGAAGGCTGGAGCCATGGGCCTCTGCTGAGTGAGCTTCTGGGGGTCCAGGGTCTCAGTGAAGGGCGGGGCTTGATAGGGGTTGGTGGTTACTATGGTGGCTCCGTTGGCGATGGGGTACGGTGTTGCTCGAGCGTGGCTGGGGAGGGGGTCCAGGTGTTGCCATGTGAACAAGTTTGTGTTGCTCCCAGTTAAGAAGCGCCGCAGTGCGCTCAGTGTCAGTACGGCCTGTTAGTAACAAACACACAAAGACAGATGTCAGCAGAGGCTGTTAGTTACACAGTTACGCACACTTAGGCGCATTACAAACACATGAGGAGCCAAACTGATGAAGACAGGCTCAACATTCAGTTTGTTAGCATGTTAGACGACAACATGTTTCAGCCTAAGCACTACTATCTCCTCTTTTAGGCCCTAAAATTTTCAGCTTTGAATTTTTCAAATATTTCAGTTCAAAACATTGTTGCAAGTGGCTGTTTATTGTATGCTGTGGTAATCTGCTAAAAAACAAACAAACAAAATGTATTTATTTCTTGCATTTTGACTTGCCTCTTTGTGTTGTATTGAATAGCTTTGTCGAGCTAAACAGTCCTAACAAACAAACTTTGTACTGGAGATTTAGAGAATAAAAGACGAGGAAGTACAGCAAAGGTTTAAAAACGGATACTAATAAGTCGTCTGAGGGTCGACCAATGGGCAACACAGACTAGAGAGCTTTTTGTAGACATGGAGAACGTTTGCCAGTTGGCAAGGTGTCGCAGAGACGTCGCATTTATTCAAAAATGCCCTTCAGACTATGTTTTCACAATTAATCTCAGCTCTGCAGACGGCCTCTGTCAAGTACGACCTCCTTCGGGTCGGAGCTTTCAGACAGCATATTTATACATGACCAACATTTACACGTCTAAGCATCACATTTCATTGGAATAAAAGGAGGAATTTTAAAATAGTAAGTTTTAACATTTTCTCCAGGGACTGACATGCAATGTGGGAAGTTACAGCAGTGAAAACGAACTACGTAAACCGGAATGCATTTAATTTTGATCCTGTTCATAAAAACAAGGGGGAGGATTAAAGAAACAAGAGGAGCAGAGTAAAAATATATTCAGCTAGTGAGCTACAAATCTATAGATCTTGTGTTGCTGAGGCAAACACAGGTTTAAGCCAAAGATAATTTTCTCCTAATTTTTTTGTCCGAAAAAAAAATATTAATGATTAGTAATTTGGTCATTCTAGTCAGTATGTTTGTAAAATGTGAGGCTTGGGAAAAAAAATAGGTCCAATATTCACTTTGGTGAATGAGGGGGGAAGGAGTGTGTTATTCACTGAGCTTATGGTCGTGTCTCTGCTTACACCCTGCGTGTTGAGTCCTCTCATCTTTTAGGCGGATCTTTGTTTAAAAGTCAGAAGTCTCTAAGCTCGAGTTGAAACAACCTTATTGACATTCAAGAAGACTTTAGAAGGGACATAAATGCTGGACATCCGTTTTCACAGAGAGCTGTGGCTATGAAATCAGTGCTGTGCGGGACTTTTGGGAGAAAAATGACGTGACGGACCAAAAGAGACCTTTTGTATTGACACCATTACAGCTCATCCTTCCCACCTCCTCTGACAGCAAGATGAATGGTTTCTCGATTGTTTTAACAGGCTCCACTGAGTTATCAGCGGATACGAAATCAGTATGTCTCAGACTGTCTTCTGGCATAGCAACCATTCTTCATCAGCAGCACCACATTCACAGCCTCACACTGTCCAGTTTGACCAGTCTGCTCCTGTCCACTGGAGCAACTGGAGCTTTAGAGGAGAACGCCCCTATTTTTTATTCCTGAGCCCTATTTGCTGGTCTTTTAGGTTGTTAACTTTCACAAAATACATCTCTATTCAAAATTACTCCAGTATGGAGTTTGGTTGCTAGGACTGTTTACCTTGATGAGGCTGTACATTTCAGTGGCACTGTGCAGGTGGAAAAATCAGAGCCAAATCACTTCTTTTAACCACTTACTACGCTCAAATGGTGTAACAAGTGTCTGGTAACAGGGAGAAGACACCTACAGTCAAACAGCCGTGTGTTTTCGACTCAACAACTATAAAGATACTGTATAGAATGAATGTTGGAACAGTCTGTGTCCTACTTTCACTGCTTCCTGTTACTGATGGTGCACCATTTTCCAATGTTTTCCGGTATCCCTGGGCAACAAACACATTTGTGATCATTTATTCCAACCTAATGTCCAATCATTACACAGATTACCACAGCATGGACTAAATACTTTGGAATAAATCTACATAAAATTGTTTGTCTTTGACAAACATCAGAAAACCGTGCTGCAGGGAGCAGAGAAATAAACTCACAGGTGTTTCACTCCCTGTTACGGGACATTTGCAATAACATTTTGAACATAGTTAGTGAAAAAAAGCAATTTATCTTCAGTTTCCTCTTGCCCTGTGCCGTCGCATTGTAAAGCCTTGTCTGACCACTGGCTAAACTCCATACTGGAATATTTTCAAAAACAGATGCATTTTGTGAAAGCTGAGATCCGAAATGACAAACAAATAGTGCTACGGTCGAAAAATACCTGAGTTTTCCTTAAAGGGCTTTAATTAAAGGCTCCTTATTGGTGTTGCAGTAGGAAGTGGAAAGACAGCTTTCACTTTACCTGCTGAGGGAAAGTGAAAGAACACCAACCTTTGAACCAACACTGGAACACAAACTAGTGCTGATGGTAGTAAAACCGGATCATTTTGGTTTGTATTGCTACACCTACAACTTTGCACACTTTTCCACTCACGCACTCACTTACACTACTGATTGTACTGATTACACCACTGCAATGTTTCTGTTTAATCTTAGTTTAATTACATTCTATTAATATGCAATGTTAATAATGTTGCTAATGTTGTCATGACCTTATGACTTGGTTTGTGACAGCCATAAACAAATGGGATAGTTTTTTCAAAAATCCGTGGTCCAAATCAATTAGCCTTGGCAAACTGTTGCCGCATCTTAGCACGAAGTAGACAGAACTTCCAACAAACTAAGATTTATTCACTCTATTTGTGCCTGTGTTTCTAACAGAGGTACAAATATAAAATGAAAAAGCTTTGATTGTAATTTTTGTGTGTGACTACAGAACCAAAGCCTGAAATGTGTCCTATACCTTTGAACTTGATGTGTGGAAGCTCACTGAACAAACAAACAAACTGGTTTGCAGCTGTAGTTGTCATTTTGAAAGGGTGGAAATAAACTGCTGCAATTGTTTGACCAATCTGTGTGTGTGTGAGTCTGTTAGACTAGAGGGCGGGTGGTGGGGTACTGGTCAGGAGCCTCTGTTTGTCCTCCAGGAAGGAGATGCTTTTAAATCTGTTGATGGCCAGCAGACACTGATAGGCTTGGAATACACACAAATGAGACGATGGACACATGCACAGGGACACACAGGTGTAAACATACAGACCCAGGTAAGGATGGAGAAGAAGCAGAAAGCGATGGTGGCTCGGGCAGCATCAGAGCCCTGGGCCAATGGCAGCTCATCGGGAGAGGTAGCCTGCCACTGATTGGCCAGAAAACAGAAGCCAACGAACCACAGGAAGCAGGCAACACCTGGAGTCAGAGAGGGTAACTTCAACATTTACAGGTAAAATGCAGTAAAATGCAGTTTCACCATGTTTCGTGTGTTTTACAAACTTGAAGCGCTAATCTGCAGTGGGTTCCTCTGCCTCTCTCACAGCTGTGGGGACATGTAAGACTTTTAGTCTCTTTCTACATGGCAGCCAGACAACCAATAGATTTCAAGCTAAAAACTACCAGACAAGCCCGCCCCCTCATGACTCACTTGTGTTTCTGAGTCAGTCCTCTTAAAATGACATACGACCCCCGCAGTTGTATCGAAATTTATATTATAGAAAGATCAATTCCAGTGGTCTCATCGATCCTGTCGCCATGCTTTTGCTGTCGTGTGCTGTCAAAATCTGATCCCAGGCCACCTTGTGAGTTTCTATTTGCTCAGTCAATCAGAACATTTACTCATGAAAAGTGCTCAGAAGAACAGAAAAACTAACAGTTGAGAAAAATCAAATCGATATTTTTCTCTTGTTTGCACAATTACATGAGTGTTTTCTGTATGCATTAATGGTACAGTTGTAAGTGTAAGTATCAACGTATGGGACCTTTAAATCTCCTCTAGAGTTCTTCAAGATTTTATAGATCACTTTTCTGATTGGTTGGTATTAAAAACAGTTTGAAGTGATTACGGTGCTGGATGAAAAGTGAAAAAAATATAACAATTTGCCTGCAACATTGCAACATCATGTCCGACATCCAAACGAAACTCCAGGAAGTTACTGCACCAAGATCACAACACAAACTGCAAATGTGTTGTTTTTACACAGTGGTTTTCATCTGGATTAGACAAAGCAGATCTCGACTGGCAGTTTATGAGTTTACAGGCGCTGGTGGCCTGCTTTGTAATAGCCTTTGACAGGCTGTTTCCAGTTTTTGTGCTAAGCTAAGCTAACATAGCTTATTTTTGACTGTACAGACATGAGGGTGGGGTCAGTTTTCTCATCCAACCTGGCCGGAAAGCAAGTATTTCACAACATATCAAAAATGCTATAGTTCATCCCTCTTTTGTGGACTTTTGTGGCGCCTGCGGTGGGTGATATTGGCAGGAAATGTACCAGAGAAGACGAGGTCCAGCAGGACAGCACGTCTTCTGTCCCTGATGCTGCTCATGGAGGGAAAGTAAACGTCCAGGATGAGGAAAAAGATGCTGCCGAGGAAACAGGCCACGCCCACAGTGACACCATAGTTGCAGGCGTCGGCATTGTTGTTGAAGACACAGAGCAAACGCTCGCTGCCGATGTTGATGTAGCCCTCGTTCACTATGCAGCTGAACACCACTATGGAGAAAACCTGCAGGGAGGGAGGCGTGGGCTGCGTTATCATCAGAGCGAACTCACAGTGGGGTAAAAATGCCTTTCATTCCTCACTTCTGCCCCACAAACACAAGCCAGTCAATTCAAGATACAAGGACACACTTTCAAAAAGGAATCAGAAAGGTTTAAAGGCTTAGTTCATGCAATTAACCCATTTCGTCCTGTAAGTGAAGACTTTCTGATTTATCTGGCAAAGTTGTACAAGTTGCTGTAGACTCAGTTGTTAAAATAAATAAATTGTTTGTTAGAGTGTTGATCAAACAGAGGAAGCGTTGTTGAACTCTTCCAGAACATGGTACAAAACAAAACAAAACAAATTCCATTTACCAGGGCCAGATTAATCCTAAAGGAGGCCCCTCAGTTCCTTGATAAAATTTTAATTTAGGTAAAACTACTGTTATATCACTGTTGGATTGTGACCCCACTTGTGTTGCCATAGGACCTGAAATGATCCTTTTAAATCATATAAATGTAATCTCTGACATTTCATTATTAAAAATGCCAAGCATTCATCATTTGCTCTCCTTTAATATCATTATAGCATTAAAAACTGAATATATGAGCCTACTGGACCATTGGTCTGACGAAACATGACAACTGAAGACATTAATCAGCATTATAATGAGACACTTATGGCCATATTATCTCATTTTAGTTGAATCATTTCCTGTCTCACGTGAAAGCCTATAAACTGAATATTTGGGAGTTTGCACTCTTGTTTGGATGAAATTAGGAATTTCAGAGGCATCACTTTTGTATTTAGGATATTGTGATGCATTAAAAAACATTTTCTTACATTATAGACATAGCAATCTATCTATCTATCTATCTAAAAGCAGTAATTTCCAAGTCTTTAAGTATTTTTATATTCTGCTATTTCAAACTTCCATTTTTGAAGGACGTTTTGAACTTTTTACTTCATTTATTGGATAAATTCAGTCAATAGTTATCTTGTAAATATGCATCAGAATAGTAATTATAAAGAATGGGACCATCAGAGGCATCAGAAAGGGCAGAGAAAAATAGCGTCATACAGTTCAACAGGATTGTGCCTTTTGACAGAGCTGCGGAACAGAGACGCATTCAAATCGAGATTATGTGTCACTGTTCAAGGGTGTATTCAAGGATTTGATCACTTCTGCAAGAAGACCCTTATCTCAAAGGATCTGGTAGCCCATCTTATCTTACTGTGCTGTGGCGTTTCAAGCTGTCCCTTCAGTGCACACGATGACTCACAGCTGCACAGCGGCGATGCTCAGCTCAATGCAGACATGAAGAGGCTCCAGATAAACATGTGGTAATGAGAGAGGCTGCACACACATCCTTTCTCCGTCATCTGAAACGCCACAGCAGGGGGTTCAATGCCGAGCCCCTCGCACAGCAAAACGCGCTCGTTTGCAATAATCCCGACGTGTGAGGCTGGAAGAAAGCGCGAGAGGCTGGGAGGTGGGGAGGGAGAGAGGGAGAGAGGTGCGGGTGCAGGTAGGCCTGGTGTCAGCCCGCACACTGCAGAGGAGGCTTACCCACGACGTGAGCCTCAGGAGGGTCCGGGGATGCGTGAAGAAGGCGACCGGGTCGAAGGCGACGCTCCCGGCCTTCCCGGCGCCGTACGCGCCCGCTGGCTCCATCCGTCCGGCTCGGTGCTGCCTGCCGCCCGCTGAGAGATGGAGAGGAGGCGTTAGGGAGCAGCGTCCTCCTCCCACAGCCTCCGCGTCACCGCGCTCCTCCAGCGAAAACCCTCAGGTTCTTCCTGGTCCGTCTCAACCGTGCACGCCTGGATCTAATCAAGAGGGTGTCTTCATTCGTTTCATCTATTGCTGAGAAAAGTACTCCACCTGTGGCCGTGGCCGTGTTCAGATCTCATATTTCCATCAGTGGATTCATATCATGATGATTCATATCACTTTATACATTTTTGTTACCTAAAGATTAAAACAAAATGCACTACAGGAGATTTAGGAGTTTACTGTAACCAGAACTATACTATCTTAGTTTCCCCCCCCCCCCCAAACACTGCCACACTTAATTCTGGTAGCGAAAGTGTTATAATATGTAATAAGACAAAAATAATAGTTGTCTTTATTTTGTTGATCAAAAGGCTTTAAAATGTACTGAAAAAAGAAAAAAAAAACATTTTAACAGTTTTTGGACAATAATTAAAAACTCAGTCTCAGACTTTATTAGATTTGTTCGAGACAGCTTGGCAGAGAAGTTATACCATACATACACCATATCTGTGTTTATCTGTTTATCTGTGACTGATACACACACACGCGCAGCACTCTCATTTTGGGATTAAAGCTCGTTTTTGGATTGGCTCCCTTTTTTGGCCTCCTCAGCTTTCATGGCCTTGGCGTACTTGCTCCTGTCTTCATCCTCCTGGAGACAAAAAAGAAGGAAGTTTATTTTTAAAAAACAATTTAAAAAAGCAGTTCTCAGACTCACAAACACACACAGAGTCAAACAGTCAAAATGAAACAGTGCAGTCGTGCTGAACAGAGCCATAAAGGACGTGATTCACCACAGCTCTGTCTTTTTTGGCTTTCTCCATCTCTCTATCCAGAAACTTCATCAGGTCCTCCAGTTTTCTCTCCCCAGAGTAAAGCACAACCTGACGGGAACACAAGAGATGGCATTTTAAAACTTTATTGACCTCATGTATTTCCTCCAAAAACATGCATAACACAGATTATCCTAAACTAGATCCAACTGTGAGATACAGACAATAAAATCTATACTGTATCTGTCTTCTGTTACACACTTTATGTACCACTGTCACGCAGGAACAGCTTCAGCTATTTAAAGAATATTTACCCTTCAATCATAGTTTGTATCTTTAGAGAGTCATATCGTTGAAGATACTGAAAAGAGAATCACACAGAACATCCCATAGAGAACTATTGCAAACGCTGCATACCCTCTCGGCGTGCAGGGCGGGGAACAGGCAGAGGGACGGGTACGAGCCCTGCATGGACATGTTGATGTCGTTGGCTGAGGCGTCGATGCGAGCGATGACCACGTCCTCACGCTCCTTGGTGGCCTCGGCGAGCTCCTCCCACAGCGGAAACAGCGTGCGCGACGCCTGGCTGTAAGGAAGGTCTGAAATACGCGGGGACACAGATGTTGAAGTGCAGCCGGAGCCAGCTGAGCTCACTCTTAACTCGGGTGTTAACGTGCGTTCACATACAGAACAAGACAAACACTGTCCTGTGGGGATTAAAGGCGACCTCCTCCAGATTCATTCCCACCAGCTCCTTCACTGGCTGCTCGTCCCATCCCTCAGGTGGCGGCTCGCTCTGCATCTTGGCCTGCGGCATTAACAGACGCATTTATACCGGGACGAGGCATCACGCGGCGCAGGAGAGTGCAACAGACTGTTACCTTGGCCTCGCCCTCTAGGTAGGACCGGCAGAACCGCCTTATACTTTCCACATCCAGCGTGTCAGAGGGCAGGTGGTAGGTCACGTGGTCCGTCAGGTTGACCATTCGAACGAGGGGCGCCTCGAAATCCCGAACCCGGAAGTACTCCATCAGTCTGCCGTTGCGGGGCTCGTCCACGTTCACCCACACGAACAGAATCTGGACACACACAGGTGGAGGTGAAGCGCCGCGGTGACGTGCTGCGGTGACGTGCTGCGGTGACGTGCCGCGGCGGTGGATCCCACCTTCATCCTGAACGCTTCTGCAGCGCTGCTGAAGGCGGAGTGGATCCGTGCAAAGTCACCAGAGCTCCTGCTGACGAACAGGAGGGCGTGGCTTAACACAGGCGAGGACAGTATCTGAGCGGCCGTCTGCAGGAGGAGGTCAACGCACCACCGTTCACTCGCTTGCTTTGTTTTTTGTTTGTTTCTTTGTTTCTTTTTTAAGTGACACGATAAATGACAGGAGCATGAAACACACAGTGTACTTTTTGTTTTGCTTTAATTTTTGGTCATTCGGTTTAAAGTGGAGGTTTGAAGTAGTTCTATAAGAGAGCGATGTCTTTGTCTAAATACAACATTTCTTCTTCCAAAATCCCCAACTAATCAACCTCCAGTTTTTTCTTGACATGTGCTTAATACAGATTATTTCAATTATATTATCAATGGGATATAATTCATAATTATACGTAAAACTTGTGATTCATTTTTTTTAAAAAATAATCTGGTTTAATGTATTGGAGCTATTTGAACTAGCTGTAACTTCAGGCCTGAAAACCTCTTTTTTCATTTTTCAGAAAGAAAGCGGAAGTTGACCTTACGATTTTCAACTAAAAAACAAAACACAATCTTACAATAACATTTCAGTGGATTACGGTGAAGTAACTTGTGGGGGGGGGGAATTAAAAAGCTAAAAATAAAGAAGTGTATCATGCTGTTATGACTCTACCTTTCCAGTGTACTCAGTGACTGGGTCCATCTGGTAGACAGTGATAAAAACAACCAGCTGCTCTTTGGATGTCTGAGGCATCATTTTATAAGCCTGGATGAGCTTAGACTGCAAAACACAAACACGCACACACACACACACACACACACAGATGACTGTGTAGTCATGGAATACTGCACATTGCATTAAATCAGCTTGTTGTGATGGTTTAAAAAATGTGTATAATTAGGTACTAGGAAGACACAGTCACATACCACACAGCAACGGTACCTATGACACGCGAGGTACCTAATTTTGGCCACCAGGGGGCTCTCAATCAAAACAAAACCAAAGTTGTGCTATAGAAGGATTGTGAATTGAGCTGAATGAAAATCTATCTGATGTGACTCAGGCAGGAATGGTGATGGATGAGCCAATGTTTCAATGTTTGATTCACGTTACCTTTCAGCACATCATCACTATGGTGTTTTTTACTAGTTCAAATGCTGTTTAGACGAGATGGGGTTTCTGATTGGCAGACAGGTGAAGAGACCAGCACCTGATTGGTGAACAGATTCTACTAAGGCCTTGTTTGATTGTCACTGGATCTCGCTAGCAACCGTGCTGATAACCAGGAGTGTTTTTTAAGAGTGGATAACAGTTCATAGTTCACATACAGGTGTCCTCTTCAAAACGGTCCAATAATTCAAACCAGTGCACACTGAATAAAGTTTTTTTTGTATTTCATCCAAAAAAAATCTCTCCGCCTCATTTCCGAAAAAAATAGTAATGAAAACAGAAAAAAAGTCAAGAAAAACCTTTTTGAGCAGCAGTATGATGTCATGTGTGAGGCCATATTTACTGATGACTTCATCGTCTTGTGTTACAGCAAAGTTAACATCTGGGAGGCTGAGGGCTGCAGCGTAATACACCTGGACGTACTCATGGTTCAGCTCCTGCAAACACATAATCATTCTCAGACCACTGACCACAGTCAGGACACCACAGAGGGGCTGGAAAATGAAACTGCCCGTGATCACCTTAAAGAATCCAACCACTGTCAGCTCCTCTGAGGCCTCTGATTGGCTAAGATCAGTGACGAGGTCAGCAGCAGAACCCGCCCTCCTCTTTAGCCAGGTCAGGATGGAGTTTGAGCTCTGAGGAACTAAATCACAATCATGGATAAATAACTTTTACACTCAATATTTTAGCCATTATAAACAAAATATAATTTTGTCATTGAATAAAGATTTTTTCCAGCTTGGGTGTAGGTTTCCTCCTGTATGAAAAGAAATAATGTCCTGTTTTCTCATGTCATTAAAAATAGTAGTTCATAGTATTTCACATATGACTTTGAGTTTCATGTTTATTCATTCAGATTTTTTTTAATTTACTTCGTTTACTTCTACTTGTAGTAGATGTTCAGTTTCTTACCAAAGTTAAATATGGTTTATCTTGTTTCATAGAGTTGGAGGGTTATGTTGGACTGCTAATCCCTGCTCCACACTTTTATTATAATGGCCTTAATCAGCATCCAATATGCTCAACACTAAAATCAATGTTCAAGACTTCACTGGGTAAGGAAAGAAAGCATTGTCAAGAAAAAAGGTTGATTAAAAGTAAAAGCTTCTTTGGGACACAGCAGAAAAAGCACAACCCTGTTCATCTGAATCCATCACGTTTACCGTGATCTGGCTAGAAGGAATACAGATTTTAGAAAGGCGAGTTTGTAAGAAGAAGGAGTTTATTCACAACAATTGCTGATGCCATTGTTGACATTCTGCCCCCGTCTTGTTCAGATCATGTGACTGATCGTGATTAAAGTTGGCCCATTAAATCAACTTCGTTTCTGGCAGCCCAGGACATAAACGTGTGAACGTGAATAACATTTCTATAAACCATTTTAAAACCTATTCAAACATAAATAAATATGGAGCAATTATTGCTGTAACAGAAAAAGTAACTTTAAGATACATGAGAGGAGAGAAACACCCTTACGTCATAATATCGCGTCACTGACCGCCGAACAAAGGAAAATGGCGACACGCGCTGGCCAGGCGCAGTTACTACATGATGGGGCGCGGACACAGCGGTCATTTCCCCACACGGAGTTGCTATGAACGGCTGAGGAGAGCGTGAGCTGTGTATCGTGATGGTATTTTAACAATCTGTCATGTGTGGTCAGACTCACAAGACATCAAATAACATGAACTATTTCCGTCATTGAAATGGAAAAGCAGACAAGTAAGGGACGCTAAACCGTAGCACTGCTGCTGCACTCACACAGCAGTTCACAGCTTCTGCTGGTCTTTCTGAGGATGGAACTTTACACACAGCTCTCCATTAAATTGGGACTTTAGGCTTGTAGCTCTGTCCCAGAGGACTTGTGTGTAGAAACAGAAGTGTAAACAAAACCAAAAACAAACATTGGTAAAGGTTTGCACTTATTTGACCTTATTTCACTGTTTTATATACCCGTCTATGATTCAATATTGTTAATGCCATACAGGGCCAATGCATACTTACTAGACACATCTGTTATTCTTTGAGTCTATAAATACACTAAAACTGATTTATTTGTAGGCCTACCAGAGGTTTTCTTCAATGTAGTGTTTGCCTTTTAGAATTAAACCACAGAGGAGTCAAATCACCTTGTTTTGATTTGCTTGGTATGGGGCTCAGTGAGATTTAAAGTAAAGAAGTAAAGCCCACATAGTAGATGTTAGATTTATATTTATTTCATGTTTTAATGTGCATTAGTTGTGTTCGGATGGGTTAGCATAATTCCGATTTTTAACAGCTCAGTAAAGTTTGTCAATCAATACGGACATGATGGTTTGTGTGGTGACGTAAATTCGGGTCACTGTAGTCTTTGCTATTAAATAACAGAATTGCAGATGAAAACCTATCTGACGGGACTCCGACTAAATGTTTGGAGACACAGTAATGTTTAGAGGTTTAGTTCAGGTTAGTCTAGTTCAACAAATTGCGTATCAGAATGGTGCTGTGCAGTAATATCTGCTATGATGTTTATGATGTTATAGTGTGTTCAGATCTTGATTACCAACCAAGTAACCACACTAAGCAGAGCACACAGGAACATACCGTAATATTTTAACATCATAACTACATTACAGGATGTAAACCTGTGGCCCAGTGGCAGGACAAAGACACTGGTCACACATGCACACACACACACACACACACTAATTCATTGGAATAAAGTATTCCTGCGACTGGGTGCCTTTGCACATAAAAGACAATAAGCATAGTTTAGTAAAACAGATCCATTAACACAAGTTCGCAGGGGAAAGTATCCAGACGCACAGCTCAACATGCACAGCACACATCATCAAGTGCATTTTAGCAGTTTCATAAGTTTCACACTTGTGAGTGTGAAATGAAAGTAATTGATAGTGTTGAACTGCTTGGCAGCAGCAACTTATATTGCAGCACTTTGACAGCTGGGTGTGTGTTCCGCTTATATAATTCCAAAAGTAGCTGGGTGCTCAGGGGTTGAGGGGATAAAGTTACTAATTAGTAAGGATGGGTATCGTAACAAATCTATCGATGCTGATACTGCTTATCGATACATATTATTTTCTAGAATTTGTTGCTAAAAATAGAGACGTGACAATACATAAATAGCTGTGAAAAAAAATTCAAGTTTAAATCATGTTTGCCACAAACTGGGCCTTGAACTTCTAAGAAACTAAAAAAAACAGCAACATCAAGTGATTAGAACAATGCAGAGGACATATTTTGGCCCATCCATCAACATTTACTTTTTGTTTGTCTTTTCACACATTGTTGGTGCAGTTTTTCACTGCTGAATGAGACTATATGACACACATGGCTTTACGCAGAGAACACGACTGCGACCTCACTAAACTTTACTTATTAACCTTTACATTTCCAGATTTATTGATTACACAAGGCAGCAACTGTCAGTAAATCGTGCTGCTTGCATAAGATTTCTGCCGAGGCAGCAGAAGGTGAAGGAGGAGTTCAAACCTTTTCATGTCCACGTAGGAAACCTGTACTTGTGCTCATGTGCGAGCTGCCATACCGTGCCAGATCACACCTCTTCCAGTCGTGCCAGGGCCAAGCAAGCCTACAGTGCTTAAGTACTGTTCAGAGTGCTCATACTAGCCAAACTAACTGGGCTTTGTGGGCTTAGACTAGGAGGACTAGGAGAATAGCATTAGCTGCTATGCTAAAGCTATGAAACACACTGCACTGTGTGATATGTATTAGGGATTGGTCATGATTTTTGAATGTTACAATATTCTAAAAATGCTAAAAACACAACAACTGTGACGGGATGGTTGCGAGCTCCGTTAGAATGAATTAATGTAACAGTATTTATGTCACAAATACTGAGCTTAGCAGTACTTAGGTACCAACCTAATCACGTTAGGGTACCAATGAATACTAGATTTCGATGCCATCCCTACTCATGAGAGCATTAATGTCCAAACAGTTGAAAACATGTGAGTGCACATTCATTAGGTGTACGAGTCTCTTGCGTCACAGTGGAATGTAGCCGTGTTTTTAATCGCAGCGAGTTGGGAGAATGATGAGGCACAGACACAGTTGTGGTGGCTGTTTTGCCTCTGTAAACAGAGATCTCACTTTAGGAAGGTGCCTCTATAGACGTGATGTGTCATCTTTGACTGTGCATTACACAATGAGTCTTTGAACCGAGTCGATGTGCATCTTTGATGTCTCACGTTCCTTTAATTTTATATTAGCTTTGCGGCAGTTTCCAAAGCCGTTTCTCGCCAAGAGGTTGTCTGCTTTGAATCTGTATGCGCAGGTGAGTTTTATTCTCCCAGTGCTTTCAGAGAAGCAAAAAAGCAAAACACACTTTCACATCATTGTGGAAATACCAGTAAAAACAAATTTACATGGCTGCAGAGACTCCTCAAATGCAGCCAGCATGCTAAATCCTCAGAGAGCAACATTGCTCAGCGCTGTCAGTGGCCTTTCACTGTTCCCTTTTTAGAAGTTGGTGGTTTATCATAGAAATCTGAAATTTTGTGTCCGAGCCACTGCAACAGCTCACTACCTCGAATGATATTTACTAACTGATGTACAGCATCTAATGTGCGCTGACCATGATGCTTTGTATTATTTTAACAACTTGTAATTGTTCAGTACTACAATTTATTGTTCAAAATTTGCATTTTTTTTCCCCCCGGAGTAATTTTTAAAATGTGTGATTATTTTTATTGGACAAGAGTGCCGTGATGTTGATCTTTTATCCAACAGGATGGTGCTGCAGCACCCTGACTTTCCACAGCCTTGCTTTGAATCTTTTTTTAGCCAGTGCTCAGACTGCGTGAATGTGACAAATCTTGAACCGATACATGTCAGTACAGTCCTGGTCAGACATTTTTTGGGGTTGTAAACGTAAGTTAAACCCATCGTTTGGATGGTGGGGATGTGGGAACACAAGTTACCCCTGCAGAGCAGTGGGCATTAAACTCGTCTCTTGGTTTGCACGTTTTAGGTAAACGACATTCATAACAACAGGTCTTGATGGTTTCTTTCTTTTGAAGGAACTCCCCCTTTTTACTGATATTAGTAAACTGTATATGTGATTTGCACGTACCAGGACACACATCAGGGTTGTATTTATCTCCCGATAGGTACAGCTTGATTGTGGGGAGGCCGGTCGCGTTGAGCTCTTCAGCCAGGTCCTTCTCCTTTGACACATCAAGCACTGCCGCTTTGACCCCTGACCCCTGAAGCCCTTCAGCAGCACCTTCAAACAGTGCCAATAACCGGTGGCTTTCTCCGGAGAGAGGAGAATCTACACACAGATAAACAGACACACACATGAAGTGGAGGAATGTGACCAGGCTGAGACAGAAACCGTGTGAGCGTTGGCGTGTAACTTACAGAAGTGCACCAGTAGCTGCTTGTGTTTTTTCAGTGCCGCGTTGAAGTTGCCTTTGTTCAGCTGTAAAAGTCCATCCTTTTCTGGCGATGACTTTTGTTCGTTTTGGTTTTGTTTTGTCCCCGCGTTGACAGACACACAGAAACACAAAGCCAACAGCATCCGCAGCAGCAACAGCCTCCTCATGATGACTCACGCTGTCTGACACACTGGAACGAACTTGACAGGGAGGTGGTGACAGGAAGGCCCGATACGAGCGCGTGTGTGGTCACCAGTGTTGAGCTGTTTGTGAACACAGTTGCTATCTGCTGACGAGGCCCGTCAGTCTTTCGCTGATTAACTTTGCTCTCTGAGCCCTGCTGTAAACCTGCTATTGGCTGCTGTTCATATCGTATATCACTAATATCTTAACGGCCTTTGCCTGACTGATTTTAGCCTCGATGACGACAAACTGGAAGAACAGAAGCACACACCACATACAAAAGGACACAAAAATCGCCCACAAAGAAAGTACTTCACAGCTTTGTAAAGTAACCAACATCTTTTATTTCCCTATCAACATGATAGAATGATAAATAACAACATAATAACATTTTGATAATAAAAGCGTCGATTACGACTGGGCAGCGATACAAGTGTCATTCATTATTAGAAGAAGGGTGCGGCAGGTCTCTGATCAGAGCCTACCATCAAAGGGTTGCGCCAACATTCAGACAAACTGCTTGTTTGCTGTCTTGCCAAACATTAATACTCTCAAACCTTATCTGCCCATTTGATATGAAGCTATAGGAGACAGCTCAGTATAGAGAGTTGAAACAAGAGGAAGCAGCTCTCTGTGCCTCTGTCTAAAGGTAGCAGAGCCTACCAGCATCTACCAGCATCGAAGGTCACAGGTGACTCCCAGCTGTGTTTTTATTTATTTTTTTAAAGAATTCTGGCTGAGATGTTGAGCCTGGCATCAGTATAAAAGTTAGTTCTTTCAAATGCGTTAGCTTGCTTTGACGTTTCACATATATAAGATAGACAAGAGCAAAAAAACAGTTCTCTAAAAATGTTTTTATTAATTAAATTCTTTAGTAAAGGTAGTATTTTTGCTATGGGCAAGAAAGTAAATAAATAATGATACAAATTTATTTAGAAGAGTCTAATTAAACTTAGATATTGTCTTTCAGTAGCATAATTAGAAAAAAAAAGCAACATAATCAGATTCATTGACTGGAGTTGATCATCGGTGAAGCACCAAAGTGTGCAGCACAGCTACTCCATCTATATTGGTTTTTTTTTTGCCAGTTGGATCTAATACACAGCAGACACATTAAAAGAGTTTGAATCATAGATTGCAAACTACAATTTTGTGTTTATCAACTGATCATGATTCAAACTTTAAACGTGTTTGACTCTCGTATGAGTAAACGTATTACTGGTGTAAACATATTTACAGCAGCCAAAAACGTCATCATTTCATATTCATGTTGTTTGGTACACTTCTACTGTATGTGTTGACGGTTCAGTTAAAGGCCCTGCATGCCCACACTGGAGCCGTGCTAAAATCTGTTTGTTATCTATCAGAATAATGAATGGCATCCATGCCATTCATCAAATTTTGATTTAAATTTCAATGTTGGCCTCCAGTGACCGCAAAAACAACACAGCTGGGAAAAAACACAAGTATTTTACCACATTCTGTTTTGTAAGTCTGCTCTGGTTTTGTCATGTGTTGTCAATGCCACGCACACTTATGTCCCTTCTGAAAAGCCCAAACTCAGCTCTCAGTCTTCACTTCACGTTAGCGAATGAGAGGTATTCAGAAGTTCAGTCATTGCAGGTCAAAGTCAGCAGAATGAGAGCGACACCACTTGTGTACTGTTAGAAAAGTTCAATAAATGCAAAATGTTTCTGTTAAACTGTTAAATAATCATGATTTCAGTCTGAACGAGAGAGAGTAATGATGATTATGATTTTTGCAGTAGCTAAGTCACCTGTGTGACTGTGTGGTACACGTACAGAGCCTTTAAAAGAACAATTATACAGAAAAATAAACATGGCTGTTAACTGTCTCTGCATTAGAGAAAAATAATTTGTTCTTTTATTATTTATGTGCAGAAGACACAGTTGTAAATGAATGAACATCCATGGGTATCATTTGGGACGTAAGGATTGTCCTGTTCCTCATAGTCTTATAGCTTCACTCACTGAGGTTGTAAAGCATCGAGCATACATTAAATATTAACATATTAATTTTCTTATTCAAGGTAAAAAGTGTGTACTGCGTGTATGGGCCTTTTGTTCTCCATTATTGCAAAGCAGAGCATGAAAACATCTCCATGTTCAGTACGCAGTGTATAGATCTCACCATCACATAGATATACTCTTACCTCACTGCTTCGGGCAGTCAGCTGTCTAAGTTTCTAGTTCACTACAAACTGTTTATTTTTCCATGTTGTGAGAAAAAGTGTTTACTGTAGTGTTTGGATGGCTGGTGGAAGAGAGGAGCCTTGCTAATTCACATTGCCTTGTCTTTTGTATATGTGCAGATGGGTTTTGCATTGAGGGCAGGAATGATGTGCTTCTCGTAGGCTGGGCATCATAAATGGTATCAGACAGCAACCGCAGCAGAGCCTGAAACACACACACAGATGACTCTTTTTGCTAAAGCTGTTGTGCTGTTAAATACTCGTGCATGTGTGCATTTGTCAACGTCTCACCCTGACAGCATGACAATTAAACACAGGCCCCAGGCAGCCGCCCCAGGCTTGAATGTGACCTTTGTGGTGACAGTTTGGTTGCAGTGCGGACAGCAGGTCAGGGCAGGGAAGTCAGTCAGATATGGCAGTGCGACGGGGACGGGCTGCGGCTGGGTCACTATGACTTGCTGAGTCTGTGTCTGTGTCGGTGCTACACCAACTGGGATTCAGAGGGTGCAGGAAGGAGGAGTTCAAAAACAGAAGGAAAAGAAAGTATATTCATTTCACCTGCCGACTCGGTGTGTATGTATGCTATTCAGAGCAGCAGTAAAGATGAGGCCTTACTACCGTCTGCGTGTGTGTGGATTATGAGTTCGGTGCTGTGTGAAGGTGACGTCACAGCGGTTGGCACGTTGGGTAGAATCAGGACAGGAAAAGGATCTGGCTGGACTCTAACTAGAAAAGAAGAAATAATTGATACTACATCAGCGTAAATGCAGTTACATTTACTGTGTCAACCTGAGTAATTTAAA
>KV751317.1:13411562-13422781 GCA_001698575.1 Mola mola
CCATTCAGCCACCAATGATTTATTATTTGGAATTTTATTTTTTCAATAAAAGCACATTTTGTCATTTTGTCCTGTGCACAGAGTGCAAAGTAGAGATTATTGTCATGCCCTAATGGGTGCCCTCTCTGACAGGCAGAGGGAAACATACAGAGACAAAATTAAAACTAAGCTTGCTGAAAAAAATTTCCCCATGGATAGTCAGTATTATGAGATAAAAATTCAAAATTATCTGATAAAAATTGATAGTTTTACGTAAAAGTTAAATTTAAGAAATTTGAAAAATTGCAATTATGGAACAAAAGTCATAACTTTGCTGTCAGAATTCTGAACTGATAAAGTAAATTTGTGAAATAAAAAGTCATTATTATGATCAAAAATAGGCATAAAAAGAAATGTAACATATCAACTTCATGACAATAAAAAGTGAAAATTCTGAAAAAAAATTGTTGAAATTATTCAATAAAATTAATAATTGAGATTGAATATTAAAAGTTATAATTGTGAGAATCAATTATTATTAGATGAAAAACTCAAATGATGAAATATAAAGTCAATCATGAGGTAAATTGTCAAGCATTACCTAATATTTTGACCTTAGAACATAAATGTGACTCTATCTCTGTGTCTATCTCATTCTTTTGGATATGAAATGTAAATAATATTCATTACATTGAAAATTCATTGTTTTTCCTTATCCTGTTACATTTACATTGTTTTACTCCCTAATTTTGTTGGTGTAAGTACCAACTGTGCTCAGTCTGTCAGATGTGCTCCAAGATCTGTCAGACCAAACGCTTCTAGGATCTGCAAAGGTACACACACATACGTTAGTAATTATTCTACATATCTATGACTCCACAATGTAAGTAATAAATTTAGTGTTTGCACGTTCATTCATTTCTTTAATAAATGAGTTTAGGATTGCAGAGTTGTCAAATTGACTGTTTGACATTTTGATTAGGGCAAATACAGCCAAACAGAATTTAAATCCATTGTGTTTCTCTTTTGCACTGCTGTGATTGGCCCCTTCGCTGTAAGGCATCCAATTACCGCTGAGCAGACAGTGGGATGTCCCTCCCCCTCCCTCAGGGCTATCCCTCCCTACTCCATTCTGGCATCAACCTCTCATCTCCTTCATCCTCCGTTGTAATGGCTAATCAAAAACACGGTAAGTCAATAATAAAAAACAACTTTGGAAAGAGCAGGTTAAATTTGAGAGCAGAATACTCAAAACTTTGTTTTCTCCACTCAGGCCACAATACTGCCTGCCTGTGCACGGCTCTCATTTGTGCTTGCGTTAGCAAAGATATTCCGCATTTGATTATTGACATATATGTGTGATTAAAGGCATAATGTGCAGAGAGGCGTAGGGGTTTGGAAGGGCGCACTAACACGTAGCCCACTTGCTTCATACTGTGCACTTGCATTGCTCTGAGCCAAACTGTGCTTGAACATAGTTACTTTCTATCATTAGATTGATTCCACCCAGCGTGCCAACTGTTGTGCACTTTGTGGGTTATTTTGAGTCTTTTGGTTCAGATATGACTTGCTTACATTTGCAGATTCATCGATTATGTAAAACAGAAAGTGATTTTTGTGAAGGCAGCAGAAGATGAGGGACGCATTCAATTACTGTATATTGTCATGTCCATGTTGCCCGCCTGCGTTGCGCTCTTGCAGGAACAACTTTTTCGAGTATTCGAACATATGAACCTCTACCAGATGAACTCTGCCATCCGTTTTTGTCCAGCTCCTGGAGCACCTGGGAGCTGAGCGCCAAGGCCTCCTAATATTGACCTCTCTTCTGGTGGGGGTGTTTTCCACTTGTTGCCCTCCCTGATGTCGACCAGAGGATAGGTATTATGAAGGAAAGGTTGGAAATGGTGGCCTCCTGAAGTATTTTGAAGACTGACGATATAAGTGGCAGGGGTATTGGTTCTTTGCTGTGATGTCATTGAGACCATGGAAGTTAATGCAAGGCTGGAGGGACTTATCCTTCTTCTCAACCAAAAGGCCACAGTGCTAGCAGGAGACGAGGAGGGATGGATACATTTGGCTTCCAAAGAGTTGTTGATATAGTCCTCAATTGCTTATCCCCGAATGCCAACAGGGAGTATAGACCAACCTTGGCACGTTTGTTGCCAGGCAGGAGTTCGACAGCACAGTCAAAGGGACGGCGAGGAGACAGGGAAGTGGTTCTTGCCTTACTGACGACTTGATGGTAATCATGATACTCTGGTGGAACCCCCTAAATGTCTCTAACTTCCTTGGGGCAGACAGGAAGGGGAAGAGGAAGCTTTTTGGAGGCAAACTCGGTGGCAGGAAGTGTTCCAACTCAAGATGGTTCCAGTAGTTTTGTTTATATGAGGGTTATGATGCCAGACCCATTGGTACCCCAGAATGAGAAGTAGGTCTCATGGTTGTTGCTAGAGCAGGACTTGTTGAGAGGTGTGGTTGGTTGGATGACAGTGCAAAGTGCGTGACCTTCCAGGGCTAAAGCGCTTGGGCCTCACTGATGATGCTAGAGTCAGCTCTGGACTAAATGAGAGCAGCCAGGGTATCTCTCGGCAGCACACTTGAATGTGGCAGTCATTTCCAATCGTCAATTCAATAAGTCGATGAGTGACGATGGCGGGTCATTGAGCACCATCTCATCCTTGATGTGGTCTGTGAGATGGCGAAGATTAGCGTTGTAAAAGGCGAGGGAGTTTCAGTCGCTCTGGCTCTGCGGTGCGGCAATCAATGGGGTAGTCAGCAACAGAACAGTTCCCCTGAGGCATCTGCATGAGCCCTCTGGCAGTGTCAGCTCCACTGGTCCTGTCCTGAAAAACCTTCGGGAGTTCCTTTGCAAACAGGTGGAAGGAGGACACAGCCACGTCTGCTTCTCCTACTTGGCGGTTCCCCATAGCCTGCCACAGCCTGTGAGATGGTTGATTCTAAAAGCCACCTCAGCTCACTCTTAGGTGAATGTGCAAGGTTGCAGTGAGAAGTCCAGGGCCCCCACGCACGCCTCAAGAACATCACTGGCTGGCTGCGGGGGGGGTGCTTGAGGGCGCTGGAGGAGGAGGAATCGTGTCTTGAACCAAGGCGCTGCAAGTTGCTGAACCTATACTGATAGCATGGTCAACGCCGTTGTCTAGGTTTCCATGGCTTGCCTGTTCTCTGCTGCTATTGCGGCCATGTTGGTCTCATGTTGATGGAGAATCTCCTCAATCCTCTCGAGTCACTGTATAGGGGAGATGGAGTCCATGGCTGGCCAGATTGTACTGTAATGGGTATGGTATGACCCAAAGGACACTCAGACAGGAAGATCAATTGGCAATGACCTTAATTTATGATAACCAGCATGGCAGCTAAGTAGGGGCCAGGAACCAAAACATTCGACAGAGGCAGTGTCGACTAACCAGTAGGTCCGGAAACAGGTAGCAGGCAGCGGAGCAGAAGTAATCAGGAGGGGAAAGCTTAAGGTAGGTCAGATAATGACGTGAGATCAGGAAGCCAGCAGGTAAGGTGACGTTTCAAGGGACAAGAGGCACTCACTCACTCACAGTCATGCTAGCGACCTAGCATGACTGTCATGCTGAAAGAGGCTCACAGAAGCATGACGTGCAGCCACAGGCAGAAGATCAGGAGGGTAACAGACAAAACTCTTAATCATGAACAGAAGGCTGGGTCATTTACTATTGCAGAGGCGAGAAGAGAATGTCAAAGCCGAGCAGGGTTGAAACCAGGAAATCAGTCCAAGGACAGGAAGTGCTGCAATGTCTTGCATGAGAGCAGAGAACAATGTGACGATGAGTGAATGATACGGTGAGGCATATATATTAAGCTGATAGGTAATGATGAGCAGCTATGAAAACACGTGGAGATGACTCAGCTGAGGGTGTGGCTAATGAAGAAGAGGGCAGAGCAGAACTGTGACAATGTCTGTGTATTGAAAAATATGTTTTAAAAAATTAGCTGCCAATTAATTTTTTTTCCCCAATAGTGAAACTAGTTGACAATGTATGATACTAAAGTTCAAATTTGGGATGAATGTTGATTGATTTTTACAATTAGGTAGGATCGAAATGTCATCCAATGTCAACAAATGGGATTTTTTTTCCTGAGATTTGACCTTTGCCTTATAAAGCCAAACGTTTTCATGAGTTAAAGCCGCAGACAAAAGGAACTCACAGAAAAAAAACATGGCCTGTAGGCTGCTAAAGACAAACAAACCAAAATGAAAACAGTACTTCCTTTTTGGAGGTAAATGTTAATCCAAAAAAATCATATATAGTATTAAAATAATAACGGGGTACACAATTAGAACTTTTCTTTTGATAGATTATGTGTTTTTTGTTGATAACTTGGAGGGATAGTACTTTCACCTAAAGAATCAGAATATGACGTGCATGACGTATATTCTCTCTCATTTCTGATTCTATCTATTATGCACAGCTTCTGTGGACATCTACAAATGTTCCTAGTCGCTGGTATCATCTCTCCCCTCTACTGCTACACATCAGATAATAGAGAAGTACGCTTGAGATCACGAGTCTGAATTTTCCATAAGGTTAAAAAAAACACACACAAAGTGAGCCAATACAAAGACAACTTAGATATCCAGTTAAGTGTTTTGAATAACACCTACACTCTATGGTACAATATCATTCTTAACGACTAAACACGAACTTACTGAACATGTGGGCAGTTTGCTCTGTGTGTCAGGTTACTTTGTAGAATAACCAGAAGTAACTACTTCTCTACAATCCAAAACGACGTCACAAATTGAGTAGATTTAAATAGAACATCAATTCAAATTATTTTTACTCTCAAGTCTATTTGAAGTATGCCCTGTGTTAAAATGAGATAAACTCTGAGCTCATTTGATAGAGCTTAAGATAAAAAAAAATAACACTGTGTTATAGTGTGTCCCACTGAACTGAATTTGTTCCCCCAACAGGGTTTCAACCAAGGTTTCAGTTAAAGCCAAGTTAAAAGTTGCTAAACTCACCTGCTAAATAAATCTGGCTCACATGGATCTTCCTTATTTAACAAGATACATCCAAGCCCTAGGATCAGATTCAAACAGGTACTGACCTGTCTCTACCATAAACAAATGATAAATACTGGCCGTTCGCAGCAATACGTGTCCTCCTTCTTTAATTAAACCGTGTGAGACATCAGAGCATTAGCCTTACCAGGGACAAATGAGGATGCTGGGAGGAAACATGTACTACGTTGGTGACAGTACAGCCTGTTGAACCAGTTTTCTCTGGAATTAGAAACATTTTCTCTCTGACATTCTGAAAACCAACTTTCTACCTGTTTACCTCGCTCAAGATCCTATACTCACTGGTTACAGTCTCATGTTTCATAATGTCTTTCCCTGGTAACATTGTTTTACTCTAATTACCACCATAACACCAACCAAGCATACAGCATTTCCCATGTCATTTTGTTTGTGTGTGTGTGTGTGTGTGTGTGTGTGTGTGTGTGATTGTATACCCGTGCTCTTATCACCACTGGCATCACTGATGCCTTTACCCTCCACACCTGCCTTAATCTGCATAGGTATTTGGCTGTAACTGACTTCCTTGTGGTCTCTTCATAATTTCCATTTACACGTGGTATACCAAGGTATTTTTACTTGTCCTGAACATCGGCTATGTTGTCTTTATGTAGTTCAACCATTCAGTTGTGATCATCTTGCCTTTCTTTGATATCATCAGGCCCAATGACATTCTAATGCTGTTGCTGTAGATTCTGGTGGTTCACTCACTCTTTGCATACAGCTTGATGTTATCCTTGTAGAGGAGGTGACTGATGGTTGTTCCATTTCTGAACCGGTATCCAAGGCCACTCTTTGTGACCAGACCATTGCAGAACAGCAGGGGGGATAGGGCATCTCCTTGGTATATGCACTTGATGCTAATTGGGCCGTTGGCCTTCAGTTGGCTTGTCTCCCACAGTCCCATCGACTTCTCGATGAAGGCTCTCAGTGTCCTGTTGATCTTGAACAGCTCCAAGATGAGTCATATGCTTTCTAGTAGTCAATTCAGGTAGTGAACAGGCTGGACTTCCCGGTTTTGCAGTCTCTCCTGTCTGCCTTATCAACTGGTAGCTGGTGTTTTGCTCCTCTTGTGTCATTACCAACCCCTTTCTTGGACCTGCTCAGGTATTGAGCCACATGCCTACTCATCTTGGTGGCCATGATGTCTGTTGAGTTAAGTCCTGTTGCAAGGTGGGGCCTCCATGGATCAGACTTGTTTGTTCAGCACATCCCCAAGATGTTCGATTGGATTGAGATCTGGGGAATTTGGAGGCCCAGTTGTTGTTGTGCTCCTCAAACCATTCCTGAACCACTTTTGCTTTGTGGCACAGAGCATTATTCTGCTGAAAGAGGCCACAGCCATTAGGGAATACTGTTTCCATGAAAGGGTGTACATGGTCTGCAACAATGCTTCAGTAGGTGCAGTCTAGCCATCACAATTTGGCCCTTGTCAAACTTGCTCAAATCCTTATGTTTACCCATTTTTTCCTAATTCTAACACATTAACTTTGAGGACAAAATGTTCACTTGCTGCCTGCCCTTGGAACCTGAGGGTCCTGTGCAGGATCTTAGCTAGATAAGATATATATATATATGTAGATAAGATATACTTGGGATCCCGCAAGCAAATGGGAATCATGAAGAGGCCGGAAGGAAGTCAGCCATAGCCAAATACCTACGTAGAGTAAGGCAGGTCATGTGAAGGTAGCTGAATGGTCAGAACAGATAGAGAAAGCGGCTGATATCAAGAAAAACATACCAGTGGCTGGAGAGCACTGGTCTCAGGGACAGCACAGAGGCACTGATCATGGCAGCACAAGAACAGGCCTTGAACACAAGATCGATAGAGGCCGGGTTTACCACACCAGACAGGACCCAAGGTGCAGACTGTGCAAAGATGCCCCTGAGACAGTGCAGCACATAACAGCAGGGTGCAAGATGCTATCAGGTACAGATACTTGGAGCATCATAACCAGGTCGCTGGCATAGTATACAGAAACATCTGGAGGTTCCAGGATCAAAGTGAGCAACACCTTCTAAGGTGATTGAAAACGGCCAAGTTCCTGTGGGACTTCCAGATCCAGAATGATAAGATGGTGGTGGCTATTCAACTGGATATTCTGATGGTCCACAAGCAGGAGAAGAAGGTGGTGCTGGTAGATGTCACAAACCCAAGTGATAGCAACATCAGGATAAAGGAACACGAGAAGCTTGAGAAATACCAAGGGCTGAAAGAGGAGCTGGAAAGGATGTGGAGAGTAAAGGCATCAGTGGTACCAGTGGTGATAGGAGTACTCTGGGTTGTAACCCCCAAGCTGGGAGAGTGGCTCCAACAAATCCCAGGAACAACATCTGAGATCTCTCTCCAGAAGAGCACAATCCTATGAACACATAAGATACTGCGCAGGACTTTCAGGCTCCCAGGCCTCTGATAGGGGACCTGAGCTTGAAGGAGACACAAGACCGCCCACAGAGAGGGCAAGTGGGGAATCTTTTTTTTTTTTGATACAGTACGAGCGCTCAGCCATTCATCCAATTGGCCAAGTGGCATATTGTGGAACTGTAATATCTACAATCTCTGTTCTGCAGCCCTCAAAACATTTTTCCCATTGGCAATCATTATAAGGGATGGCTATGTTGGTACGGAGTGTTTGTCACCCTCGTCTGTTTGGTGTGTACCACACACTGTTGTATTCTCTTTCCTCACCTGCATTTTTTCATCTGGCCCAATGGGTTGGGCATTGAGACAGATCACCCTTTGGATGTTAAAGTGACAAAAAGAAGTGCTTTTTACCCAGAAGTAAACCTTGAGGGTAGAAATCTCTTGGCGTATGAAATAGAGGAAATCTCATTAGAATGAAAAGGTGCTATCTTTGATCTTGGTACCTAGTTCTGCTTTATAAACCGATATATTGATGTGGAGTGTGCGTTGCAACAGCCCATTCATAATAGCAATGAATGTACAACATCTTTATATTTTTAAGCCAAATTACTTTTATTAAGAAAATTTGTATTGAAATTGATCCTGATTGGCTGGAAAAGTGCTGTCACAGCTCATCTTTAGATGTTTTGTTGGCTGGTACCTCTGCAGACTCATCAGTGTCCTAAAAAACAGAAAAATTTATTTTTTAGATTTGTTTTGTGTGAGACAAATAAATGAAGTAGCAGTAAAAGTACAAACCTTGTCATCGTCACCAGCGTCATCACTTTTTTCTCTTTCCTCGCCGTCTTCTTCATCTACGTCCTCAACGTTCTCTTCATCCTCTTCATCCTCTTCGACTGTCTCCTCAGGCAACACTCCTCCGTCATCCAAGAACTTCGACAAGGTCTCCAAATCCCTTTTTCCAGTGTAGTCAACCACCTGCAGGATAACAAAGGAGGAGGAGAGAAAACAGTCAAAACCTCTTCAGAAAATGCGGACAAGTAATATCTTCCAATGTTTGCAAGGGCTGCATGTATGAGTGTAGATACCTCTTTGCCATCAGCCGGGAAGTATTTGAGTGTTGGGAATCCTTGAATATTAATTGACTCCACCTCATTGACTGTAGCGTCCATCTTGGCTATGATGATGTCATCTTTGTCTGCATACTTTTCACCCAGCTGCTCCCAGATGGGAGCCAGTTCCTTACAGTGTCCACACCATGGAGCATCTACACATGAAAACACCCCCACACACACATTAAAAAACAGACCATAAACAATGCTGTGTCAATATGACACAGTATTATTAACTTAATGAGTTGTGTGACGGTAAATCATATATGGTTGTTTCACACACTTATATACAGTATATTTAGCTGTCAGTCGGAAACATCAGACAAATCCAAGATTAAAATTATGACTTGAATGTTGACATTAACTAGGGATGCACGATATGTAAGCAGTCATATCAGTATTGGCCAGCCATTGTTTTAAAAATATCTGCATCAAAGATGGCTATAGCAAACCTTGTCCAATATGAACAACGATGATTTTTTCATGTAGTTATCGTTGTATGAGTATGTGATGCCTCCTCTGTTTCAGAAGGTGGCAGTAATACACCAAAAAACTGTTTGACAGCCATGAAATAAAGAAGAGCAAGTAGTAGAAAAAGGGTGTCCTTATTTGAACTTACATTTGGAGGTGATGTCCACTGTCTGGGTGTTTTTCACCTTTTCATTTTTTACATGTGTTTCAGTGTTATTGATCATTGTAGAAACATATTTTTATAGTGATCGTAAAATCAGTAAATATTGGCTATTGGCTATAAAAACAACTTTAATATCAGTTATCTGTATCAGGTAAAATTTTCATATAATTCAAATAATTATATTTATGAGAGAGGTATTATTAAAATCAGCATTAATGTATGATGAAAATGTTGCAGGAAGTCAGACGTGGTGTCCCTCAGTGTTGTTTAGCTAAATGGAATAAAAATAACCACCCAGCCAACTGCTCCCCTAGACCACCAAAAAGCTGATGATAGAAAACAGTTGCCAGTGTCACTGTTGACGGGCTTAATTGTAATGTGAAAGCAAAACCAAATGTGCACAATGTGGCAAACACACAAATTTTTGTATGGAAATTCTAAATCACCCGTTTGGTAAAATTGTGAATAAAAAATGAGCTGACATCACCAAATTACAGTCTTACAATCACATGACTTACAAAACTCTACAAAGACGTTTTTAGTTGGATCCAAGGCAACAGACTCAAAGTTCTTCCCCACCAGGACTTTGACTGGTCCCTTGTTCCAGTCCTCCGGGATCTCCTGACTCTTGTAGTAGGGCTGCAGAAAAAAAAAAAGATAATCTATTTTAAACGCTGCTTTGTGACTTCATAGGAAGTGTGTGTGTGTGTTACCTTGGCAGTACCATCCACAACCTCCTGGCACAGCTGTGTCAGTGTATCTGTATTGAGCTTCTCAGAACTGATGGTGAACTTCTTTCCTGTCTCCATATTGATGACGCGTGCTGTGGGAACCTCGCTAATCGACACGCCGAAGTAATTCAGCACGTGAGAGACAGACGCTGTCACGTCAATCGAAATGAACAGAATCTGAATACGAGACACAAAAAAGATGCTTAAATCATTCTTTTAATCTTTCGTTTTATGTGTTTTTATCACTGATTCGCTCTGACTTTTTGCACTGACAAGCAGAGGACCATTACCTTGCCCTTAAATCGTTTGGCAATAGTTCGGGATTCTTCCACCAGGGCCGCCTGAGTATCCACAGAGGAGTTGAAGAACAGCAGGCTGTGCAGGGTGTGGCTGGAGGTGAATATCTGTTCTGCATTCTGAAAGACACAAACACTTGGTATCAGTATGTATCTTTTAATTAACTCCTGTGTGAGTATGTGCTTTTCTGTGTGTTACCTCTTGGTGGAATGGGACAACCAGCTCCAGGCTGTTTTCTTTGATGAACTTGGTGACGTTTTCTTTGTTCAGCTTGTCATCTTCTGTCCACAGGAAGTCTGCCCTGCCCTCATCAAACTAGCAAACACACACACACACTCAGTTGTTTGTTTTACTCATTATTATAGTGGTCAAAATCAGAGAACCGTTTTACATTTCCATCCCTCACATGATGTAAACACTACACATCAGCACTGCTGCTTGTATCTATTCACAGCCTTTCGGGAAAATGCTCGACTCTATTAGGATCATAATATTTTCCTACCTTTTTGAAGAGCACCACTGAGTTCTCCTTCACTTCATACTTCTGGAAAACCTCAGGATTCGCTGACACAGCAAACTCCGTGTCAGCCTTATCCAGATACAGGTCCTTGAACACCTTGGCTGCTTCACTTTCCAGATCCTGATATAAATAATTGTAAAATCAAAAGGTAAATCAAAAATATATTTATATTAAAATAAAAAGAGGGGTAAAGACATTGGATTTTGTGCTTTATTCGTAAAACCTCTAAACGCACATCAAAGAATCCTACAACAGTGATATTATGGGCATCAATGAACTGCACTGCGGAGTCCACGGAGTCGAGCACTGGAAGACCAGGTGAGGCACGGCGCTTCAGCCACTGGATTATTCCCTCCGATGACCTCTTTCCTGGTAAAACACAAAACCCCTACACATTTAGGCATGTCAGGTGTTTATTTCTATCTCCCCACAGTTAGATGACAATATTGATAACACTTTCATATGATGATATGATGCAGCAGCTTGCAGGCAGTTAACGTTGTTTGC
>KV751317.1:13463263-13478694 GCA_001698575.1 Mola mola
TTTTTTTTTTTTACAATTTAATACGTTTTAATTTAGTTTCAGTGATGGTAACTTTTTAAAATCTATCGTATTTGTATTTTTCTTCAGGATAACTATGATTGACATGATTTTCCAGCTTTTACTCATTACAACACACATATACTGCGTCTTCACATGATGAAGTCGACTCTTTTTTTTTTGTATGAGAAGATTTTCTCTGGGAGGCAACAAGAGTGCTGCGAATCTTCCAATTATTGTTTCATTCTCATGTGGTTTTACTTTGCTATACCGAAGCACTGAGACAATACAAAATCCGTGAAATAAGCTTTTCGATCTGATGCTCTGTTACACATGAGCAATGGATCCACTGATAACCAGTGGATGAAATTCATAATCAATGAAGTCATTTAATTCAATTGTAGGTTGCAGTCTTTTCTTTTTTTATATACACATGCTGAAAAGAATGTTTATATCTCATTTGTAAATAAATGTGGGAGTTCTGTCATTGTGAGGGTTCTTGTGATATTTTGACACAACAAATGATGCGAGAGAATAAAGAACATCATCAGCAGGATAGAGACTTTAATTAGACTGATCAACTATTAAAGAGAACATTGCTGCAGGCTCAACTCTTTTCTCTGTCTCCCACAGTCCACACGTGTCTCCCTTCAGTCTGCACTTCACAGAGCCATTTCATCAGATCATTATGCGCCACCATTAGCTGTCTAAATAATCTCTGAGACTTAATGGGCCCTGCCATGGCGCTCTCATTTGCAAGCAAGTCAGATTGACAGTCCACAGGCAATCAAAAGTTAAATGGCAGAATCTACTCAATAATGGAGGGTTCCTCAGGATTACTGCAATTGCATAATGTGGAGAGAGAGAGAGAGAGAGAGAGTCAATGATTCTGTTGAAGCTCATAGATGAGTGTTCACATGGGATATTCCCTGGATTTCATCAATTTACCCGAAGTGAGCACATTGAGCAGACGCCTGAACCCAGCTGAGGCTTTGGCATTTGCGTTGCTGCAATGTCTGGCTCCCACATGATCAATATAAGCCTATACACGGCAGTAATGAGATCCTGTTGATAACTAGCAATGCTTTGATTCTTTCAGCAGCTTGAACTGTCCTTACACTAACTTTACTTCTTCCCCGGAGTCGTTGTGCTTTATCATCCTGCAGGTTTTTCGAGGTCGCGGTGGGAGGTGCTACTGTGGTCCTGCCTGATGCCCCCTGGCCACATTAGGAAAGGAGATCCTGTGACTTGGATCCTGTGACTTGGATCCTAGGCTGGATTTCCAAGTGCAAATCGGGACCCACAGATCACAATGGCTTCTGGATCAATAGACTACACCTGCTTCTGGACCACTACACTTCACATATCCCTGGATTTACAGATTCTACATACTCTTGGACTCAGCAACACCCAGATCTTCCTACATGGAGTACAATAACTCCTGGACCAACTGAGTCCACCTGCGTCTGGATCACTAGACTTTCCATACATCCGGACTTATAGAATCCACAGACTCTGGGACTCATGGATGTTTTATGCATTCTAAATGAACTGTTGTTATCATGTTTTTGTGTTCTGTACAAGTGACATTTATTGCACGTCTGTCCGTCCTAGGAAGAAGGATCCCTCTTCTGTGGCTCTTCCTGAGGTTTCTTATTTTCCCTGTTTAGGGTTTTTTAAGTTTTTCCTCACCCGGTTCGAGGGTCTAAGGGCAGAGGATGTCACATCTGTACAGTTTGTCAAAGCCCAGTGAGATAATGTGTAAATTGTGATTTCGGGCTATACAAATAAAATTTGATTTGATTTGATTTGATAACCTGACCCTGTGTTGCTCTTGGTGTCACTCTTGTTGATAGCATAGTTATTCACTGTCTACTTGCAGTAAGTCTGAATGATAAATCTAATCAATTTGATCAATTTTAAAATGTTGTATTTGGCTTAGTTTTGCAAGGTCCAGCATGGAACAGACCACCGATTCGTAATTTATTGGTCAGTGTAATTCCCAAATTCAATATTTTGGCACAGAGTAACAAATAAGAAAGCGTTGGATTTCGACTTTGTAAGAGGGACACAGTTTCCTCTATTACAAGTGCTTGTCTCTCTCTCAGACATTACAAATTACAAACAGCGTTAGAGTGGAAAAGCTGTGTGTGTGATTGAGCCTATGACGGGTCAAGTGTGAAAGTGAAATGAGGTCACTGGTAGAGGAGTCTTGTGTGATGGCAGACAGTCTAGTGTTTGAAATCAACAGTCGGCAGTTTCAATGTCACACAGCAGTTTATCTAATTAAAACAGATTACAGTTTTAAAAGGCATTATTAAGGAAAGCTCTACCTAATTATAATGTACAAGTCCTGACTAATATATGTTCAAATGCTAAAATATAAAGTAGAAAAACATGCTGCCCTCTCTGTTCTCATATAATGTTATGTTCCTGAACTTCTTAAATTGTGGAGGAGGGCATTTATCTTGTATTATTGAGTATAAACACTGAACTCACTAGTTGCTGCACTTAAAGAAAACCTCATCTTCTCAACATGCATACTACTGAACTGTAGGGTTCTGTCCACTGCCACAGTACAAAAATAACAAGTTATGTTTGGAGCTATCTGATCCCCTGGATCTAACTCAAATAAAGTTGATGTTAGCATTGACCTCAGCTATGAGAGGTTATAACAAGTTGAGAGTTTAGGTCAACTGGGGTCCATGTATGTTTGTAGACGGCATGGGAACAGTAAGGGTAACACTGAAATTAAAAACAATAATACCCATTCAACAGCATTAACAACACTACCGTCCAGAAGAGATTTTTTTTTTTTAGTCAACAGAATGCAAGACGGTTTTTGATAAGAAATGACACTCATGAAATTACACAATTAAACCAACAATTTGCACTATTGGCAACTGTTGGCTCATCTTGGCCTTTTGTTCTGGAGAACGATATGAAGTTGCGTTATTGCTGTCTGCACTAACATAAAAAATAAAAAGAAATACATTAGTCCTGTGGAACCAAGTTGTAATATTTTTAAAAAATTGTCCCATTAAGGAAAAAAAATTTCAATATATACACACATTCTGATTTTTCCCCCCCCACCCCTCATAGACAGATTAACCTCTGTATCTGCAATCTGCCTTGCTCTTTAGGCTGGGAGAGAGTGATGGCAGGCCTGTCAAGTGCCTGATAACCCAGGCACAAGAGGCCTCACAGCCCACAACTCTGGAGGTCTCTAGGTCAACTAGCACTAAGAAGCCTCCTTTGCCTGTCACCTCCCTGGACTTAAAAATAGCCATTTTTCCCCACACTATTCAGCAGTTGGCTACATATAACAAGATGAACTTTATGTCAAGATATAACAAGCTTGTTACATTAGAAAGGAGGGATGCAGCGATTTAATATTGTTCAGCCAAAAAGTTAGGAGAGTCACAAGAAACAGAGGTCCAAATGGAGGAACCAAAGGTCTACATATTCAGACTCTCATCCCAAATATGGGTGAAGCTCCAAAAACAACTCAGCCGCAGGAAGTGGCATTTTTTTTTTTTTTGCTATGCTTAATCAACAAATCTCAGCTTGAAATTTTTCAAACTAATTTCATATTATTGCTACAATGGTGTGATAATGTTTTGTTGGGATATATGATGTAATGGCATTTGATTATCTGAGCGGTAAAGTCTTGTCAGCTAAATAGTATGCTTTTTTTTGTAATAGCACTAACTCTTAATCAAAGCACACTTGAGTGTGGGGGACACAATTGAAACATACATGACGGTCTGGACATTTAGACATAGGAACAATTAGAAGCAAGCACTAATACCAGACAATGCGTGACAATCTATTAGTAGGACGGATGATCAAAGATTAATCTGTTTCTGAACAATTATAAAATAATATCATGAACTATTGTATATTGCTGCAAACATGTATGTTCCTAGCACTTTTCTGCAAGAACAAAACAGCTGGGAAAGACGGACCTTTGCTGCTTTTTCTTTTAAGGAGTTCTAAAATTAGTCAGGAATTTGGTTCTGTGCCTCTGTAACACACGCCCCCAAACTCTCTCTCTGTCAACACACCCCTACTCACCAACATAAACAACGCAGCCTGAATGCAAGGGGGGACTTTTAAAACTTTTTCAGACACCTTCAGCGCTATTATACTGAAACCACACCACCCCTTTTGTCCGTGAGAATGCAAAAACATCTCACACCAAAGCTTTATAATTAACAAACCCTTTAACAGAGCTGTACTGTAATGTCTAGGTTTTAATTATGTGAACATTCAACTGGAGCACTCTTTTTCCATTTGGCTTTTAACAAATCAAGCCCACACCACAGCCCTACTTTCATTCTGTGTCTTACAGTGCAATTATAGTCTACATTTTACTGTAGAAAACACACAGTACGATGCAATCTGCATGTTGGTTGGGGGGCGGTTGGTTATGATGAGGCTTGGTGGAATGTCTCTAAATACTCCCAAGTGCTACTCATGAACAGGTGGAAACTTTTTATCAAGTGGATACAGGTGTACATATAATTTGTTGAATGTATGTATGAGCAATGTTTGGAACAAGCCATGTAAGATGGTTTAAAGGTTTTCTACATCTTTCCAACTGGGGTCACTGGCTGTGCTCAATGTGGCAAACATTGCAAATGTGTAATAAAAAAACGCCCCAAAAAACCCCTCAAAAACATAGAGGTTTATGCTGTTCCTACAGAAGATAAACCGAGAAAGGTTACCTGTCTTCTAGTGGAAGAGCATCTTTTCTTCGCTCTTTCTCCATCTGAAAATGAAAAGAAATAGAAACCTCAGTCAATATGGGCAAAAAAGCAAGGCATTGTTTTCTACAGGGACACTGTAACCCAGAAAGAGCTATATCAAGAGGCTCTGTAGAATGTCAATCTATCCATGCCATACAGCCTCTGGTTGTTGTGAGGATTTTAATAAAAAGGAAGTAGAAATGCACATTGATGCCCCACCAACTGCATTGATTTATTTTACTATGCATTTGTATTTTATTTCTTGAAATGTCAAAGGCTTTATTTAGCATAAAATATGATTTCACTGTCAATAAAGCAGGATATCCAAGGATAGCTGGAACAGCCTCAGGAAACTAAAAATGGCATTACATCTTTTCCACACTGACTCTGAGGGTTACACAGCAGGCAACAATTTCTGCCAGGGCTGACAGAGAATACTGTGGTTCCCAAAATAATATCATGTTTGTTGTCCTCACACAAGATTACTGCATGAATACCTAATTTCTGAAGATTAGAGACGATACCAAAAAATGCTGGACTTGGTAAGCAGTCTACAATTACATGCAGCACTAGAAAATTTTGATGACGATACTTCCACATAAATTCTAATTTAGGATAAATAGGTTACTCTGAAGTTCATTCTCCTTGGGGGGAAAACTGACTAACAGTACACTTGTTGACAACTGAATGCTCCTTCTCACAATGATGTGGCTTCAGTCAAGCACTGATGTATGTGAAAATGTTGCAGAATATTTAAAAATACACATGCCAGCAGTACTACAAGAAAAGAATAAACATTTGCCATAGATGTGAGTTGTATGTACATGTTAGGTTTAATCATTTTAACTCAATGCAGGTTTCTAAATAAGTAACTAAAAATGATGACACAGCAATTCAATTAGCCGTACAAACACTGCAACTACACTGTAGTACGTTGTGTACACCATGCATGGCTTGTAGAGATAAGCTTTGGCCTCTTCAAAGACAGAACATACAGTTTCCACAGGTACAATCTGGCACATTTTGGCTATATCATGCTGCGAAGGAGGACATAATAAAGACACCATCTAAAATACTACTGTGAATCCAGATCTTCCAAATGCTTTTCACATGTTCTCTACAACCAACTACCTTAAATAAGCAACAAGCCAAAAACACAATGTAAGAAACATAAAGCTATGAGATCTATGAGCGTTGCAACACCAGATGCTTTATTGTCTCTACTGTAGTATCAACAGAGGGTTGGGCGTTACGTCGGCATAATAAAGATTATGCCAAAAAATAGACATTTCTATCTATATTTTTCTTAATTTATACATAAATTGCTTAAGTTTAGGGATGCATAATATTTCACTTATACAACTGTGATATCTAACCTATTTGTCCGGTTTATTAAGAAATGTGTTACCTTCCTCTCCACACTTCTTGAGGAGTCATGTACGTGAAACTGAAAGCGAAAGGGCAGCTGAACCCACTGTGGTAGAATTAGGAGAGTAGATTTCTTTTTTTTTTTTTGAGGAAGAGAGACTTATAGTATCCAAAATTATGAAAACTATGTTGAACTGTACCTGTAAATGAATAACACACTGCATTTATGCATTTTAACAATTTTAGACAAAAATAACACATACAGTGTGATGGTACTGCTCATTGCATCTGGTGGCCATTTTAGCACAAGGAATAATCAACATTAAAGCAGCACTTTTTGTTAATGAACTGAACTGGTGCAGGAATTTTAACATGAATACCAGGATTTAAAATATTTATGACAAGGGTAGGTTTACACGATACAAAACTCAAAAAAGATGGATGAAATAATCTAACAAACCACCATATGACTACAAGCCATGACCCTTAATGAAATCCAACAAGTCAATGTTTACAAAATATGATGAGGTATGAAATAATGATGAGTATTTTCTCAACTATCTTTATAACAATTGTGATACCTTACTGGATTTGCACAATGTTTAAAGGCACATGACACTGCATCTCCTTCATCACCACTTCAGCGTGCCCACAGCAAGACATAGTGCACTACTTAATCAGCTGACCACAAGCAGCACCTGACTATAGACAGCACCCATGCCATGCTCTATTTCACACATCCCCGTGTAACTGAGACAGTCGCTCCATTCACTGATGTCTATCTACACATGACACCTAACAATGTCAACAATTCTGCCATCTGCCAATTGGTCTGTAATGTATGACTGATGGGGAAAAAAAACATGTTGAAACACTGATGCACACCTCTTACTTTGAACTATCTCAATTTTTGCTAAAAATATAAACTCAAAAACGTATTTAACTATTAAATAAACTCCTCCTGTATAGGTCTGGTCTGAGCATGTCTATATTAATTACAAACCAGCTATTTGGTATGTGTATGGGCCCCATCATATTTTGTTTTTGGAATACACTGAGATAGGCTCCAGCCCCCCCCCGCGACCCCTAACAGGATAAGCGGTAGAAAATGGATGGATGGATGTATTTTGGGATATGAAATAACACAGGAATGTTCACTTGATATATGTAGTATGTACGTGTTGGGATATAGTTTGTCACAGTTTCTTTTAAAACGTTATAAATGTCTTTAATGTTTACAGGAAATACCTTTCCTGTAGAACAGGCCTATATTTTGTCCTTTTATTAAACAAACTAAATAGCCTTATTTCATTTATCTTATTTACATGATAGTATGTCATTTCTGTCGCTACGTGGTCGAGTGTTTACAATTCTCCTTCGCTCTCTGTATCGCGCACGGCAGAGGTGAGAACACTCCCACCTGTGGACAGAGAGTGCACTTTGGAAAATATTTTGCGTCAACACCCTTTATAGCACACAAAAATATCCGCGTTTTTTTAAACGCTCCTGGGGGGAGGTGAAGACGGCAACACTCTCTCTCCTGCTCCGGGTCCAAGTACAGAAAAGAGCCCAAGTGCTGCATGCCCTGCCCCTGACAAGCAGCAAAATTCCAGTCGCCGCCGGATGACAGGCTTTGACCCAGCTTGGCTGTCAGAAGGGAAATACTCCCCCTGGCTGTACAAGACTGACCTTGGTAAGCAAGAAAGATACACTGCAGCAACAAAAGCTGCACAATTTGTGGATTATTGTCATAAAAAGAAATGTTCCGAATTATTCAATGTAGAGCTCAAATAATTGTTTTGTTATACTGACTGCTGTCATTAAAACAAACACGTGAACACCATGTGTTTGTTTTACCTGTAAACCTTGGGGAGACACTGTTTTGTGTTAAGCAGAAAACGTTGTATCACAATGTGTTTTAGTTAATTGGTCGTACTCGATTTTGCAAGCCCTCTAATGTAACAATTGCACATTAGCATGTCACGGCTGAAACGATGTATTGTGCATTTCTAATATATGTATTAAATTTCAATCAATCCTACCATTTAATTTTCAAAATAAAAACAGGCTTTGCTAATATCAAAGACTTCCCTTCAAGGCAGCCAATTTATCCATCCATTTATTCAGATCAGTTAAGAAAGGCCAGCAGAAAATGCCACACCCACAGAGGTAATATGACAGTCAGCTGGTGACCTCATGACAGGTTATCAGTCAACACCTAAAGGCCTGCCGTTTGTTTTTGTTCTTGCTAAATGATTACATAATCAACTGACACACCCACTTGGAAACAGTTAAAAAAAAAATTTGAAACACACTGACTACAACAAAAATCCTGCACAATATACCGGGCAACATTTAAATCACAGAAGCAGGAAGAAGGTGCACAGAAGCAAGCAGGCAGGGGCTGCAAAGAAGTATTCAGAATGCCTCATTCAGGCTTGCAGTGTGTACTAGTGACTGAACTGCACAATGGACAATATGTACAAAAGAAAATGAGGAGGAGCCACATGGCAGATGGCCTTCTGCTCTGGTTTCATTTCAGTATTTAACTACGGATACTAAAAGTACAACACTCCATAACTTCTACACTTATACTGATAGTTTTACACTTAAACAAATGAAGCAAATGACCCAAACACAACAGGGATGCACTAACCACACACGTGCTCGTGCAACTGGCTGCAAAGCCGTGTTTCATATACACACACACACACAAACCCAAATCCTCATCTCTCTTGTTGGAATCGCAGGCAAGAGGGAAATTATGATTACCTGAAGTGGGATTAATGGGTCCGCTTCCTCCGGCTGCCAGACCTCGACCACGCTAGTGGACATCTGACTCAAGGCTTGACGGGAGAAATAAACAGTCTGATGTTAGGTTGAAAACTAGGCAACATGAACAAGACAAAGAATTGAAAACGCACCTGACTGAAGAAGCCATGAAAAAAAAAAAAAACAGGAAACCGCCAGTAAATCTCCATGCCAATTACTGGTTATTACAAATGAATGAATCAACTGAAACGACGTAGATAATAAGACAGACAAGTGAGGAAATGACTTCGCATCGGCAGGCTGACAAAGCCTGTTCGCTAGCTGCTTGATTAGCAGGAGCGTTAGCCTTGTGGCTAACGAACTTGGAAAACATCGCTCCTGATATTGCAGTACTCACAACCATTTGCCTAGCTGTTCACAGGTACTTTGGGCGATTTTATAGCTTCTTTACAATAACAATAGTAGCCTTCACGTCCTCCATTTAGGGCCCGCTAATATATTAACGTTACTTCCCTGCCCAAACAAGTTATCGTCTCGTTCACAGCAGAGGGAAGAGAGCTAGCATGAACTAGGAGGCTGACACAAAATTGGCTACAAACCTCTTCCCCGTTTTTAAAAATTCAAATTATTCTTAATTGGTCATCTCATGTTTTTCGCCCGTTTTTATTCAAATACCAGTTTGAGTATTTTGCTTGTCACACATTTCCTCTTGTAGTTTTAAGGCAGTCCAGCTAACTTAACATTTTCCTCCTTTCTCAACATCGGTTGTGTGAGCTCCTAAGCGGAAAATAAAGGTGAGCACAAACCTTGCAGCTGTGCCCCTCCGTTCTGGACGCATGGTAAAAGTAGCTGTAGTATTCCTAGTAGTATATTGATCCACGTTTTCCTGTGGCAGTGGCTGCCTTGTTGGAAGTCCTGAAGCCCCGCCATGCTGCCCTCTCAGCTAGCAGCCTACCTTGTATTGCGCTGCCGTTCTCGCTCTCACCGACAACAGCAGCACAGCAGCACCGCGGTGGCGGCTCCCTCCCTCACTCACTGTCCCCCTCCCAGCCTCCTCAAACTCATCGTTCGGTTCCGACACACACCAGAGTCACTTCAGACAAGGCCGTTTGGGTCTGCGCGCAAGTAAACCAGGTTTCACCTTCAAGTGGATAAAAGAGGTTAAACACATTCACTAATACACTTAATCTGACCTCACTTATGCATGTGAAGATGAACGAATTTTTGATGAACTCTTCCTTTAAGAACATTCTGCTCGTGATATTGGCATATCATTTTGTCTTTGGCTGCAGGACTTTTACTTGTAATGGCATTGTTTAATGTTTCACTGCTTTTAGTTAGGTAAGGGATCGTCCTGCAACATTCAATACTCAAGCAGTGCACTCTTCCTCTCTTGTGATTATTTAAATTTCATTAGTTTCATTAGTGAAGTTCAACGTGCATTCGTTCGTCCATATAAGCATTCTAGTATTGTAATCTTTAATAAATAGGCTTGCATGCAGGACTTTCACCTGTGGTATATTTTTTAAATATATACGTATAATTAGTAACTAACTTTAAATCTTCATTGACACTACTTTACAGGAACACCAAGCCTCCCACATAAGCATTAAATGATTTGTCTTTGTTGGGCCTATACTTTAGGTGAAGCAAAAGCACTCAATTCTTGTTAATTGCATTTAATTGCCTCTCTTTTTGAGAATGAGATGTGTTTAGAAAGAAAAGCTCTAATTATTAGTGGTCTCCAAGTTTATGGGAGTGAGGTTAAAACTATGCACAGCCTCCTTGGAGAGCTTTGACATGCACCAAGTGCGAGTCGTGAATCATCAAGACAGGTTGAGCAGGTAGACACATGAATTCTATGGGTGTGTCAGCTGAACCGAACAAACCCTCAGCTAAGTATTTTGACATTTTTGCTGTTGTTTCTGATCAGTGTTGTTAAATTTACTGGTGCACTCCTTATTAGGGGACTTAGTGGCTTAACATAATAAAAAATACAATACGTAAGAGCAATGACATTTGTTTAATAGCAGATTATCCTTGTTGGTGCGAATGACTAACATTTGGAGTCATTATAAAATGAAGAATGCCATCATTTAAAGACCAAAGTATGTTTTCAATACTTTTTACATAAAATGTCCTTAACCTCAACATGCTCTTCCTCAATGGTTCACATGAAAACAAATTGCTTTAAAAAAAACAAAAAAAAAAAACAAAACTCATGAATCAACAGAAAATTAATACTTGAACATTATTTATCTATTAGAATGAAGACTAACCTGAGAAGTATGAAAAGCATGAAGCACCTTTAAACTTTACTTAAACAGATGAGAGCACATAGGTAACTAGGACACCGAGTTAAAACTGAAAGGCAGGAAATTAAGTGGAGTAACAGTCATGGCAGTGTTCCTTTTTTTGTTCATACAGACAGTGTGCTACTCTTAAATAAAACGTTTAACGCAATCCCAGTGGCAATTTCTAAAAAAATGAGGGCACAAAGGATAGGAGTCCCCGACTAAATACATTTGTACACTGCTCCCTCGGTTTTGTAAGAAATACAACTGCAAAAGATAGCTTGTAAAACTTGGAGGGACATTTTATTTGCAACAAGAGAAAAGAGGTTGTGCAAAAATTGAATTTACTTTTTTTATTTACTATTTAAAACAAACAATTTCCTATTTATAACTCTTGTGGATATGATATATCCTAAACATATCCCCTGTAATTTAATTCGTCCAACAGTCCTGGTGCACTTTTTGTGAATGAAGAAGACTGGATGCTGCTCACAAGGAGTTTTTCTCCCTTTGCAAAAATAGAAAAAAGAAAAAAAAAAACAAAACAGAAAAATGTCCCAGCATTTTGTTTCCAAACCATATAAATAAAGCCATGGAATAGTTAAGTGTTGACTCTTTTCCATCATCAACTTGGGGCTCTCAGTTTTCATTCAAGCAGGTGTCCCAAAAGTCAGACTGCAAGTTGTTTTTATCACAGAACCCCCTCGCAGCCACTAATGCTTGTAGCTTCTCTTCTCTTGTTGCACCAAAGCAACATATCTGCTGATAGAGTCCATCTGCCACAGAGAGATGGCAGCTCCCACCCTGATTAACGGAACTCTGATGCTTTTATTTTCACTTCAAGGCACAACTGCTGAGAACTGCTGAGTACTGGTATACTACCTTCAAACTGAGGCTGAAACACATTTTTCCCTTAAGGTGACTGTGAACTCTTGTAAAAAAAGAAAAGCTGGTATTCAGTCAATGTAGTCAAAGTCCTCTGGAATGCCAAAGGCTTTGTTAATGCAGCTGTCATCGAAGGCAAACTTCTTCTTTGTCCATGATTTGATAGAGAAAATATTGTCTGAAAACAAATCAAAATCTTTGTGTTAGGACCCTAAAACACGTTGATGGATTTGACGTTACACTGGTAAACAATATTACAGACAGCACAGTCTGGGATTATGAGGATATTGTTGGACCTGGGACCAATGGCTGAGTCCAAGAACAAACCATCTGTCTTGCTGCTATAAATCATGGGATATTCTGTTAAAGTTGAATTATTTTTGGCTCAATAATTGTTTTTCACTTATTGAATACAGAATAATTCCCACCAGTGACCTTCTCACATGGGTCGGATGGGGGTGGGCCATAATAAGAGTGGGGGCACTCTGAAATTATGCAGTTTTGATACTCTATATCTGTCAGATAAGACAAGAGTTCCTGGAAATGTTCCTGCCTGATTCTTCACTGTGTTTTCATTTTGTTTATTTATTCAATTATTTAATTTTTTTATTTTGTCACATTTACAGTCAGCATGAGGTGGAATATTTGCAAAACCGTCTCCCCAATTTTATTCCATTGTAATCACTGCAAATTCTTTGATTTAACTGATATCGTTGATGATGAATGCATATCGCCCAGTCTATTTTGACTTTGTCTATCGTCCACTCTGTTAACTGTAGAATAAAATATTTATTCAATGTGGTAGTGAATTAGCATTGATAATGTAATATGACAATACCTTTTTACATACACATTAGGACATACCTATTTAATTCACATATCATCTATATGGGAATGGGTCTCAACAATAAATTATGAAACATCACAGCTTCATAAAGCAGAGTAATAGTGAATGAAGCAAACGCCTGGAGATTAACTTCTGTTTTATCAGCAGTCACTAAGCACTGACTCATTCAATTAGTAATAACCAATACGTTATGTAACAATATACAGTTGAATGTACTGTGTCCGGGCTTGTGTGTGAGTCTTTAAGAGTGGGTGTGTATTAGTGTGACAAGACTACAGATTAAAACAGCACTTGACTTGACTAGATGCTGAAATAACAGAAGCAATAATTGCAGGGCATGTTAAATATTATTCATTATTATAAGATTAATGAGCCTACTGCCTTGTGTTTTAAGATTTGATTTATGTTGATTTTGGTGTTTGGTCAAAGCTCAATAGAGTTAAAAATGTACAAGTAGCCAATTGACAGATCTGACAATTGCTATTTGCAACTGGAATATTATAGTGTGTATGTACTTGTTCTGAGAGCGCAAGTGCACACTACACTGTGATGAAACACATTCATGCTCCTTGTTTGCTGCTATGTATTCATTTAATAGTTTCTACACCCCACTTGATGGAAGTGCAAGTCATGGAAGAGGCACATATGACTCATAGGTTCTTAAAATTAATATGATTGCAAGGAAGTACAGCAAAAACATGCCAATTAAAAATGAAAATATGAATTTGTTGACCTCTGTAGAGTTGAAACACCACAGGCCTGGTTGGTTACCAGAATCCCCAAAGGTTGCCTGTCTCCACGGTTATGGCTCAGGTCAATGAATGTACAGGGTCTGTGTGTGCAACTGTGAGAGCCGACCCCTTGGAGGTGAAATGCTCTACACAAACTGCCCTCACAGCATGCACTTTGTGAATGTGACAGCTTTAGTGGGTGATTATTGGAACATATCCTGCCACACTGAGTTATTTTTGTACCGAATATTCAGAGGCAGCATTCTGCAGAAACTGAACTGACGAATCAAGACCAAGGCTCCAACTAATAATGGGCTGCAATGACTATCAGTCAATCAAGATCAATCTAAAAAATTGCCTTAATAGAGTCAATACATTGGAACTTAATTTCTAACAAATACAGTATATATTGGCCACACACTTGCTCATAATTATCCTCAGTACTGTTTGCCAGAAAATTGTCTTAATTAAATCAATTAGTCATTTGGTCTATAAAACATCAGAAAATATCAAAAATCTCATCTCTTCAAAGTGATGATCGAATAACAGCCCATAAAACCCAAAAGTCTCCATTTACGATAAAGTAAGATAAGGAAAATCGGTAAATTCACAACTTGCTGTTTTTGCTTGAGAAATATTCGATAACCACTATAGATGATTAGATTTCAGTATATCTAAGTATGTATTAAGAAGATGACTCACCTGTCCACCTGGAAACAGCAGCTTTTGCTACAGCATTTGATTTTTCTGCAAAAAAAAAGGAAAGGAATGAATGAGATTATCATGCATTTTATATTATTTGTGCCATACACGCTATTAATCATTTATTCACAATATCCTTTCCACAGATGAAAGGAAAACCTACTGCAATGCCCCCAAATATTTTTATTTACTTTCATTAATTTTCAAGAAAATGTAACATTATCTCCTTACTTTTGTATTATTACATTTTGTGTTGCAAATCAATACAATGTGTGTATGTGTTGAGACCTATGTTTATAATGCCTTGAAGTGGATGTTTTACAAACTGTATCAGTGACTGTACTTCACAAGAACTTAAGAGTTGATGGTAAGTTTTCATCAATGTATGTGCAAAACAGTTAACTGTTCCAAGGCCACTTAAAGATGGACTGGGTCCCAGGGTACCAGTAGTATAAGAGTAATACCAGAGTTGGACTCTGAAAATTCAAACAAGTGGTTTAATTAGGTTTTAACCAAGGTTTAGAGAAAACCTAGTTTTGTCACTGACAAGTGAAAAATAAAGTAAAGTAGAGCTCTACAGGAGCACGAGGTTGAATTATTTGAGCAAAAGTTCAGTAATTAGCTCACTGTTTGATGTGTTTGTTCTTAAGGCTTTTACTTTTACTGTCCTAATAATTGATTTTCTATTCTTGCTTTTATTTATTGTGTAACATTTGCTGTTGTAACCCTTTTTTGTTGTAAAGCACTTTTAGCCGCATGTCTTCTACGACAGGAGCCATACAAATTAAGTTTTCTCGTTTTGTTTCGTTTCGTTTTCTGCCGCTTATCCAGGTCTGGGTCACGGGGGCAACAGTTTGAGCAGGGAGATCCAGACGTTCCTCTCCCCGGCCACTTCCAGCAACTCCTCCGGGGGGACACCAAGACGTCCCACGCCAGCCGAGAGATATAATCTCTCCAGCGTGTCCTTGGTCTGCCCTGGGGTCTCCTCCCGGAAGGGCATGCCTGAAACACCTCCCCACGGAGACGTCCAGGAGGCATCCTGACCAGATGCCCGAACCACCTCAACTGGCTCCACTCAACGAGG
>KV751317.1:13488899-13501887 GCA_001698575.1 Mola mola
TATTTTGTTTGGGGTTTTTTTCTTTTAAATGATTAACAATGACACTGTCAGGGCCTTGTTGACTCTGAGGGGGATGTGTTTTATTAAATAACTAAAACCTTCCAACAGTTCTGTCTGCTATGAAATTATTGCCATTTGTAGGTCTGCTTCTTGCTTACACGGGCAAAATGCACTTTAGCAACAGTTCTTCGAGGTTGTCAAGGTGATTTTGATGGTGGTATTCTAGTTCTTATCCGTGCAAGATTTGTCCCATTTAGTACACTGTTGTCAAATTAATAACTGTCTAAACCAAACCATGCTTATGTTTATATCTCTAAATATTCACCTGTTAATGTAACAAAACTCACAATAAATTCTCTCTTATTTCACATTTTTCTAAACATACTAATACTAATAACTGCTAATACCTGCTTTCATTTCGTTTATACATCGCATTGTCTTTAATAACAACTCAGTTTACTAAAGTCACACATTCGTGAGCATGCCAACTTGTGGTTGACAATTCAGTGTAAAGCAACTTGACTTTTGTAAAGTGTTCACTTTCAGTTACCACGGAAACATCTGCCCACTGACATGGAATGTAACACGAGGTCAGTGTGGTAAATGTATTGCATGAAAAAAAACAAGACAAAAACGAAATATCTGAAGAATCCCTTATAAAACACAGTTACTGTTAGAATTTAAATGCACTAGGTTTAGAAATCCTTTGACTGTCGCCTGTTAATACTCAAATCCCAAGTTCATGCTTATTTTCTATATGTTTTTATCAACTCTCAGATGTGTTTGATTGAGTTAATTCAAACCAATCGGGGGGGAAAAAAACAAAAATACTGTCCCCATTTGATAAATAAGCAGCCAACCTGCACTAACGTGGTCAGACCGTTAAAAAATAATTCCTAATAATCTGTCTCTAATGAAGCTTTTCTTCATTACTCACCTATGCCCTTTGTCTTCGGGGCAATCTTTTCAATGTCCTTCAGTTGAAAGACATCTTTCTACAAAGGAGAAAAGGGAATATATTGAATGAAAAATGTTTTTACTTCACATGCTATCACAGAAAAATACATTCTACATATTATGGATATGGACGGATTTACATTCATCAAATAGCATTTCATTTTCTCTCCTCGTGTAGCTACAAACTAATCACAATTACTTTCGTCACAAAGACTTAAACTGTGAACTACACATCAGGAAAAGAATTCCACTGACCATTTCAAAAATGTTTATTTTTCATCTACCTCATTTAAGATGGTTCAATGTGTTTTTGCGATGGTGAATGCGGATTTCATGTGCCTATCTAACACATAATTAGCTTTAAAAATTTACACGTTTATCGCAAAGAAAGCGATATAAAAGAATGTTTTCTAAAAAAATGTCATATTATATTGATTTACTGCATTCTTTTTAACAGCTTAGTGCTCCCCTCCGAAGGGAAAACTCACCGTTTCAAAGAAAATCTCCATCATGCGAGTTCTCTTCTCCTCCAAACTCAGTCCCTTCTTCTTTGACTATAAAGTGAACAGTGACATGAGATCGCGCTCATTTCAGTCACAGCTGCTGGTATCTACTGTCACACAGTAAGAAAATAATATGCAGCCAGTAACCCCTCTGAGTAACAGATTACAGTTTCACTAGCGATTAAAATGAGCATGTGCCATCACATATCTACCATTCTGAAACGGTTTATTGTATCTAATTAATTGTAAAAATGTTCCTCAGCATTCGTCTTGTTGTTGTAATGTACGGTCCCGGCCACCACAGGCAGAGGAAGAAATTATCTAAGGCTTGTTTTTATTAATTTAACGAGCTGTCTCGAAGTGGAATGACAGCGGGGCCAAGCAGTATATTGCAGAGCCCCAAATTACGGCTACAATTGTCCCTGTGTGACCTTATGTTCCCTAATGTATTGTTAAATTTACAGCTCCGTCACGGCGCTAGCGAAAGCGGACGCTACTCTCACCGAGGAGCTAACTTGGCTCGGTAATGCTAGCCTGTAGCTACATAAGCGCCTATCAAGTACATCGGCTGCAGGGGAAAAGTGAACCCTGTTTACCATTTTATTTCGATCGCAGTGCCAGCTACTCCCACTAACGTTGAGGTTTTCGGCGCTTGTGCTATTAGGCGTTAGACTGCGTCGTTGTTGTAGTAATTCAAAACAGGTAGTCGTTCCTCAATTTCCCGCGGAGGGATTACACCGGGTTCTGCTGCTTTCATGTTCCTCGTAACTTGAGCGAACGTGCTCCCTAGCTGAGTATTGGGGCTGTCTTAACAAACGGTACACACTGTTGATGACAATTTAACCGATTCAGTTTATGCCAGAAGCTAATATGTGTGAATACAGGGTAGCTTCGTATATATAAGTAGTGCTGCCACATTGAAATTAATTTTATTGACAATAAATTGAGTAAATATTATACGTTTATTTAAAAAAAAACAACAACAACAAACAAACACGTTTGTCGTGACCCAACTTCCATAGCCTTCTACTTAAGAGGGTTAAAACTAAAAGTACAAACGGTAACTTTAGTGTTTGCTACAAATTTGGGTCGTTTATGTCGTTCGCTGTAGTATTTCCGACTGCAATGGAAGGCAGCATTACTCTGAGTGGGAGGAGCGGTTAATATCACGGTTGTCCGATGCCCCCTGCTGGCTGACACAACGCATAGTTCAAATCGGGACCTGTGACGGTGTGATGTCATCATCTCTTCTGTAGGTCATATACGATTTTCTAGGCATTGAAATAAAAAGTGCATTGGTCACACTGTGCTGTGCAGAACAGCCTCTTTGTGTGTTATCCCAAATTATATTGCAGATTATCATCATTACAGGGAGAAATTTACTTGTGATCCTAAACAATTAGTGTCAGTCAAGAAACTGAAAGATGATATGAGAGTTTTGTAAAAAACAATAAAATATATCAGCAGCTATGAAGTTAATAACAAATACGCCTTGTCACAACATACCAAATACAGCACAATATTCCTTTCTATGGGCACTTTAATTTAATTTTGGCAAAACAAACATAAACAAGACAATGGTAAACAAATAATTTAACAGAGTTGTGTAGAAAACGGATGACCTAATTCAGGAAAACAAGTAATGAGAACAGTGTGTTTGCAGACATACATTTTGACTAAGGCTCTCTAGAAGGAGCATATTGCGTGCTTACAAGACAACTCAGTTGTTCAACTACGTATTGCATCGTTTTTGGAGGATAGACAAAGTGTTTAACTTTTTGACAGACATAAAAGCACACGTTAAGGAGTGAAGGTGATCGCAGTTTTGTAGCACTGCATCTGAGGTCGTTGGACTGATGAACAAACGTTTTCAGTGCGGACTGATGCACCCTACTGTGTTTATTTCCAGTACTTTAGTTATTTGTTCCAATTCAGCAACAACTCCTAAGATTTTTGCACACAGTCACAGCAGATTGTAGGTTGAAAAAGTCAAGAGGCTTCATACACAGCAGATATGTCAGCGTATCAAGTGGCTTCCGTTTGATACCTTGATCGATCAAAACACTCACAACTGTTTTAAAATCATGAACACATGGCATTTTTGTAAACCAACTGAGGAAAAGTTCTTGGTGTACTTTCATAAACACCTGTTAGTTAATAAAAAGTCATGACATACAACATTGACTAGTATTTTTCTCATTTAGGCACAGAAGTATTATTGAAATGGTGCTTTGAGTTAAAGTTTCTTTTGATGTCTGAACATCAGCCTGAAGTAGATTCCTATATCGTGCACAGCTCTGGTGTTTATTAGTGAAATCAGCATGCACAGTTGCAATCATGCTCGAAAAAACTAAACTTTATGTGGAAGATTTTTCTTCATAGTGAACAGGCAAAACAAGAGGATACTTAAGAGAAGAAGCAAGAACAAGAAGCTGAAATTACTGGAGCTATAAATAGATTTCTCATTATTTTTCAGATGACTATGGTACTTGTTTGCTTATGCAGTATTTCTTAGAAACAAGTGAGTAAGAATTATTTTCCAGTTTTCCCGCCACATAATAACAAATCAAATGTTTGACATATATACAGTGGTAGATCAGTGTTGTTAAAGGAAATGTTCGCCTCAAGTCAAACATACTGTGTATATTTTCCTTTTATTTCCAGAGCTGTTTATCTGTCAACAGTGTTTTGGTGCGATTCTCCATGTTTTGGAGCTGTAGAGGTGTATGCCTTTTGCATCATAACTAGCTGACATGTTGCTTGTGGCTCTCAAAGTGGCAGAAATACATCAGCTCAAAAAAAAAAAACTCATCAGCAGTGTGTCTTTCCAGATGCCATGACCCAGTTACTCAAGTTGATCCACAGATCAGTCCAGTCATTGGTTAAACCCTTAAAAAAAACCATCACTGTTTTGTGAAATTACAATTTGTGGCCTTAAACTGTCGAGGATGTAATTCTCGGGTGTGGGGGATCTATGAATGTACAAATTTAGCCCCTCCCCATCTCCACTTACCTCTGCCCCTCGCCTGCACCCGGAGCAGCTGGAGCCTCCCCACTCTGTCAATCGTCTGACATTTAAACTAGTCTACTATACACTGCACAGTCTCAAGTTTTGGATTAATTCAGCCAAACATGTTCGAGCCAGACACAAATTCCCAGGAAGAAGAGGAAGAGCTACTTGTACAAGGTTGCCCACAGGTTGATGCATCAGAATGGTATGTTTAACTTCTACAATGTCAAGCCCCACCCCCACAGGATGTCAGGATTGGTTCCTTAGGTTTTCTATATAGAGGACTCTACAGGTAAGAGGAAATATCTGAATCTGTGTTTTTTGATATTGGGTTGAAATGTCCTTTCGAATGTGAACAAGATTATTTGTTACTCTTTAAAGCACAAATTCGTAAAGGTTCTCTGTGAATATCAAAGATCCTCACACGTCACTCAAAGCACAAACCACCACTTTCTCTCTTGTGTTCAGCATCAGAAGTGACACCAGGGACACACGTGGAGGACGGTGAAGCAGATGGCAGGACAACAGCTCGATGGAGGACGACAAGGCAAGTGGATGAGTGCAAATCCGCCTACTGCTCCATCCGGATGAGTGCACGTGAGTGATCGGTACACGGTGTGCAGTTTGTGTGCTGGGCCGGGAGAGCTGCTACTGCAGGTAGCGGTACACTTTGAAGCAGTGGTTGCCTGAATCTGCGACCACGACGTGTCCGTCGGTGGTGAGAGCCAGTCCCTGCGGGCCGTACAGCGGGTCTGCTGATGTGTTGATGTACGAGAGGAACGAGCCGCTGCCATCGAACACCTGAGTGACAGACATATGTAAAATCAGGGTCCTGTTTACGTTTGCTTTCGGGATAAAACACTACATGCTTGTTGTAAAAATGAATGGAAAAATTACTTAAACTCGCTCTGCATTTGTTAACTTGTCATTATCTATTGAATAAAAACTATTCTTTTTTTAAAGCTACAAATCAAAATACAAACGTTTTATCAGAAATGTGATATTTGATGCACTGAAACATGAAATCCAGGGAATGAATCTAACTTTTGACTACAGTATTTGACCCTCAGGGTGGACGGGATATCATTTAAATCATTATGAGAGTAGTGTCAGTACCTTTAAGTGATACCGTTGGCAAGAGAGTTTTTCATTCGATGGCGGTCACATTATTGAAGCATTCAGTTGCTTAAAATGTCACCAATTAACTGCCAAATGTTCCAGATATTAAAATTGAAGGATGGTTGCAGCTATGGGGAAAAAGAACATCTATTCGGGTTTTTCTACATCTGGATACAAAAGCTAACTGAACACCAGTAAGTTGGTACAAGGTTTTTTCCATCGATATCATAAAGGTGCTGAGTGCAGATCCCAGCTGGATCCTCTGGCAATGATTTTATAAACAGGTTGACACATTTTGATTTTGGTTAATAAATTTGTGAACTGAAGGAGGGACCGTTTGTTTATTTTCAGTTGCAGTTTGGACTTTAATATGTGGTGAGCTCTGTTTGTGCTCATGTTTGTTCTCATGCAAGAATAAGACAATGCAAATATTAGTGAGGTCACACATTTACTTACCAGGCCACAAAAATGGCAAGGCAGATGATTAAAAAACTTGAATTAAAATGAAATTTGTATGACCTTTAGCATGCAAGAGGCATTTTTTGCTGACCTGTATCCTGCTGTTGCCCCAGTCTGCTACGATGATGTTTCCATTCACGTCCACTGCCACTCCTGTGGGTGCGTTAAACTGACCATTCCCCTCGCCAAAAAGACAATAATGTAAGATTACTGGGAAAAAAAACTGTGAGCTATTAGATGCCAACGAGAAAACAAAAAAACATTATTTATTTATTTATTTATTTTGTTAATGGAAGAAACATTTCTTTCATAAAAGGCACCATTTAACATCTGTAACAATTATTTACTGCAATACAGCTCCACCAGTATAGTGCACTTACTTTGACTGAGTGGTTGTGGAAATCTGTCACAATGATTTCATTGTTGTTGTTGACAGCAGCAAAGTGAGGGCCTTAATGATAAAAAACAGGACAACGCGGTCTCAGACAGGAGCTGATTGTCAAACAGAAAAAGACTAACGGCAGAACTGGAATATACTTTTCATAATTACTGTATGTTTTCATCTGTGTATAATCCCCCAAAAGTAAGAATTGTTGTTTTTTTTTAAGCGTGAGTCATTCATATCTACTGCAGTAGGCCACAACAGACTAACTGAACACTTACAAACTCTAGAGGGCGCTGTTCGCGTTTAATGCCCACTGTAGAGGAAGCCGAGGCCATGCACATTCATTTGGTTGCATTCTGCTTGATGGCAGAAAAATCTACACACTGGACCTTAAATTCATGCATTTTAAACAAATAGAATGAAATTCTGTGTCTACTGGATTTGACTTAATAATAATAATTTTAAAACAACAATAACAATAATAATAATAATAATAATGGGTTCTTTATGGCTCCTGGGTTCAGATGTACATTTGCATTCCACATGCAAGATGGCTGGAGAGAAACTATAGGGGACAGTGCACGTATTACCATTGAGTGTACCTGCAAACTGCCTGTCGCCGTTGCCACGGCTACCGAACTTGGTGACCAGCTTGCCATTGAGCTGAAAGATGAAGACACAGCAGGACTTGTTGTCGACCACAATGATGTGTCCGTTCCTGTCCACCGACACACCTTTCGGGCCCATCAGCTTCCCCGAGCCGATCTTGTTCTGGAGAAGAGTTTATTACAGAATAATTATTTATTGAATTATTATAGGGCAAACAGAGCCCCTACACATTCCTTAAAGCAACGGTTAAATATGAAAGAAAAACCCCACCAAAACGGTACACAGATCAAAAGTCCAAGAAATTATCAATCATATGCATGTTTTCTCATGCTTTACAGATGCAAAAACATCAACATTTAGTAAAGCTACACCCTCAAATTCTACCAAGTCTAAATCAAAACAAAAAAATGTAACTCGTGATATAACATACAGTATCATTTAATTCACAATATTCACCAATCCTTTCAACTTTCAACATGTCTGCAATTCCCATCTGCCTCACAAAGTAGGACTTTGTACTTCCGTGAAATTGTCCAGATGCTAAAGCATTTTTCACAACGAAATGGGCCTTTTCTGTTAGAGCTCAGCACGACCAAATAACTGAAAAATTAGGCAAAAAACAGGGAGGTACAAATGCATCTCTAGAGTCAACACTTGACTCCCCAATAGTTTGTGTCATTTTGCTGAGGTAACTTTCAATTATTAAAAAGTTTTTTTTATATATTGGTGTATGGGGACATTTATGTTTATGTTTATGTTTATGTTTATGGCAGCATCCTAGATGCTCATTTCTGGTCTCAGTGAGAATATTATAGCTGTATTAGTTTGTCCAGCAGATGAAAATAGCTCGACTTACCTTAAACTTGCCCTCACTTGAAAAGATGCTGACCCATTTGTTGTCATAATCGGCAATGATGATGTCACCATTGGGGTGGACAGCCACGCCCGTCGGCCTCTGCAGCTGACCTGGAGTCCTGCCCCGGACACCAAAGCGGCTTTTAAACAGACCGTCGTTTGAGAAAATCTGTAGCACAAAAACATAAACGCACTCTGAGGGTGAGTCTGTGTCACATTCAGGAGCTTAAAATAAGTACAAACAGCAAAGTTTGCTTTTGTCGTAGGCTGAGATAAGTTATTTTACCTGGACACACTGGTTGTTGCTGTCTGCTATCAGCACCTTGCCCAGAGAGGAAGCAGCAACTCCCTGAAGGTTAGTGAACTCCCCTTTGTTTCTTCCTTTTGTGCCTGGAAAACATGCTCAGTCATTTCAACAGAATGGTGGCTTGATTACTTGTATAAAACTGTGTTCATTTGACTATTTTATTTTGCATGTTGCAATTAAAACTACACTATAAAAACAAAGTCCGTCTGATTTAAGGTCCCACTACACATTCTAAGTTTCAACTTTGTTTTTAAAACATTAGGCCCCACCCCCTTAAGGCCACAGGATTGCTTCCTTAGGTTTTCGACCTTTCTGCTTCTTTTGGTCATGACCTCTTGGACATTTTAACGAGGTGATAAAAGAAGTTTTTAATCTGAGGTGTTCTTTAAATTCCCTAAGCCACAAGGTAACCACAAGGTACATTTTTCATGATTCAAACTTGTCTTTACAAGTTCAGTGAATTTTACAGCAGCCTGTAAAATTAAAAAATAAATCAATGACTGTATTTTTATAGTGTAGTTTTATTGCGGTGTGACAAAAAGACATGCTGTCTGCCATGTGAGCTTTCTTACCGATTCTAAAGATGAGGTCGTCCTCGATGGGGTTCTCCTTCCTCCTCCCAATACTGTACATACTGGCCGGCCTCTTTATGGCCTTCTGCTTGATGTGGCCACTGCTGGGAGACTTCAGCCTCTTTTTCATGCCATCAGAAGTTGGCGACACATCTTTGGACCTTGTGGCGTTTATCTTAAAGGGGCTTCCTTTGATGTGTTGGTCATACAGACGCAGCAACAAATTAAAAGTCCCCTCTTTAGGAGCTGTGAAGAGGTACTCATAAGTGCCATTCTTGTTGTCCACTATCTCTCCTTCACTTCTGCTTCCATCAGGTAAGGAGAGGTCAGCAGTGATAACCGCGTTACCCATCTTGCAAAGCTCTCCGTCTTTGTCCTTAGTGGTTATGGTGACGGATGTGGGCACGCCCACCACACAGTGCCGTAGCCCTTCACCGGTGGCCACGGTCTCAGAGGCCACAGCGTTAGTGGTCATAATGGTGCCCAGGTTGTGGATGGACTTCTTCAGCCCATCCGTCTCCACCAGAAAGTCTAGCTGGTCGTTCTCTCCGGGCTGCAGAGGAAACTCCTGGCTGGCGAGCTCAGCGAGACGATCGCTCATCTGTTTCTTCACCAGCAGCACCTCGGCCTCGGTGCCATGGCCCAGCGCCTGCTCGGTGAAGTTACAGGTGCTGTTGATGCCCTCCTGGCCCTGCAGCAGGGTGTCCAGCTGGGCTTGGAGCACCTACAAAGGGACACGTCCCAAGGTGAACCGCATTACTTTCTGGTTAGATAGCACAGTAGGAAACTTTCAACATTTTAAACTTCTTCCTTTCTTTTGGTTCTCCATTCCTATATTACAATATATAGCGAGTAAAATTATACAGTGTATAAAAACAGCCCTATTTTCATGAGTTTTAGGCCTTTAAATTTCACATACTTTTTTTTTTTCAAATTACTCAGTACGGAGTTTGGTAGCTAAAGTGTCGATCAAAAACACACATTTGTATTCACTGTAGGTATATACGCCATGTTAGCAGACAAAAAAGATGTATGCTTTGAAATTTTAGAGCCTAAAAGAGTGGGAAGTAGGGCTTAGGTTGTAAATCACCAGAGTCCTCCTTGAAGACAAAAATGCAAAGATTGAAAAAACATTTTTGCTACTCATCACTGTGAGTAGCAAAAATGTATTTTCCTCTTTTTCACAGACCCTCAGATTTATTGTGATCTCTTGCTGTTTCCAGTTTTAGAACCACTCAGGAAAACTTCCTTGTTAAAGCCCGCAAATTAGCTGTTGCGTAGCAGTGTGGTTAAAAGAGATAAATATTGGTGTAAAATAAAGCAAAAACCATGTACAAAACAACTTTAAGTGAATGGGATCTTAAGTGTTGTAAACATAGGTTGTTGTTTTTTGTAATATGTGAACCAACGCTCACTAAATCCTCACCCAAGGTCTGCTGGTGCAACTGTCAACAAAAACAGATGATTATCTGTCAGGTATGGCGACATCATCCTGCAGTGTCTGTCTGTGAAATAACTGACAGCAACAAGGTATGTTGTTTTGGCAGCACCAGATATGTCAGACATTTATTTGTATCTATGGAGTCACAAAGTTGCCTCAGAGACCTTTGCAATGGACGAGCCTTGATTTGACCAGTCTAACCCAGTTTATCGCCTGTCTCCTGTAAGGTAGTCATAGTTGACAACAACCGCAAATCGTTTAAAAAAAGTTCCGTGCTCCCCTCAGCTTATAAATGTGACATTGTCAAGTCATGCAGCAGCGTTGATGAAGCTGTTTGCAGCTGACTACCATTGTTTCCTATAAGAAAAGGCGCTGTTGTGCTTTCAGAGAGGCTGTACAGATGCATAAAACCTAAACTGCAATTTCCCCATGTAACTGGATTGCAGCTAATTTGGTCACGCCTAGTTTCACATAGGATGAACAAAAGGAATTCATCCAGCAGTGATTCACTCATCACATTGAGTCATGAGTCATTCGTTAGTTACAGATTATTTAAGTGTGGGTGTTTTGTAACACCAGAAAGTGTTACGATTTTAGCAAACAGGCAGCAAACCAAAGCCTCTTTAAGATCATGGAATCTTTTGCTTTACTTTATTTGGTGCTGATGTACCCTGTTGAAAATATCAAGTCATACTCACCCACATTTGACCATCACAGTCCTCTTCTCCTCCAGGTAGTGAGGCCATTAACCGATTTAGGTTCACCCAGACACTTTTTACTAAATCCTAATCTCCGCACTAATTCACACCCTTAACTGGAGCTGGGACGCTACCCCCTCACACTGTAAGGACAGACGTCGCTCTGCACAGTAAGAAGCTGAAGTGTTTTTCAGCGTGACAAAAAAGCTGTATTCTGTTCCCTCAGAGCACATGACATGTCCAAATTAGTTTCAACACTGTACACTGGCTCCATCCAGCCACGAGCACCAACACGGCCGAATGTCACAGATGTGACGTGCACCCTGTCACTGGCTGCAGTGTTTTTACTGCACACCAGCCACTGAACTGTAAATCATTAACAATCCCTGTGATGATGTGCCCGGAGGGGGGTGGCGGCCCGCTCCTCGCCAGACCAGCTGATTGGTTGTCTGGGTTGGGGTGGTGCACCAGCCCCCCCCCTCGTTCTGCCTGTTAATCGCCAGTCGGACCAGCTGAGCCCCTGACACACAAAAAGCTATCAGCAAAAAGCCTAATAAGATTTCTAAAAATAGATTTTAATTGGGTCATTGTGTTAATTTTTACTTTTCAGCGTTATTTCCTCTTGTTATCATCTTCTCCAAAATGACAGTCACAATCAGACTCTGCGTGTGTCACTCTGTTTGTTCCTCACCTTCTGCTTGAGGCCGTAGTTGACCTCCAGTTCCATGAGCAAAACGCTCTTGCGGACATTCAGAGTCTTCTGCAACTCGTCGAAGGTAGTGTGGATGTCATTCTCAATGGAGCTTTTCTGATTGGTTAGCTGCTGCAGGATCTCTGACAGCGTCTGCAGGGCTGAGTTGATCTCTGGCAGCCTGTGAGCAGCAAGAGTTTTCATGCAGTGAGTAAATAGTTGCATCCTCATGTAAACACGGTTCACATGATGCTGCTGTTGTACCTCTTCTTCACAGCACCAAGTTGGTCCTGTAATGAGGCCTTGTGCTGTTCCACTACATCTTTAAGAGGCACAGTTGGATGTTCTCCGTGTTCGCCACTTGTGCACTCCTGACACATGGCTGTCTCACAAGGCGGACAGTAAAACTCCATCACCTAAGCAACAGGAAAATGTGGACATTAAACCTAAACATGGGGTTGAGGCTTCGTTCAAATGTTAGTCAAATTTGCATCATGGATAATGTTGTTTGGTCAGATTTTCAATAATGGATGGACTGTTCCCCAAGTGATCCTCTAATGTCACCAGAAGGTTGATATTTTTGGTTTAGTGTAAAATATGACTTGCCATGGAATTCAGTGGGCATATTATGTAAGGTAAAGTCTAGTGACTCTGGTAATCTTTAATCTATTTTCATGTCAAATTTTTATTTTAAGCAAAGCTTTATGTTCTGATTGAAAACTTGATGTTCCCTGTAGACAGAGAAACCCTAAAAGGCATTTTGGATGAATTAATCACTTGCGCCGTGCCCACCTCAACTTTTTGTGTTAGGTCGAACAGTGAAAGAGCAGTTAGCATTAAAGGCTAATGTTAGAGGAAACGTGGGAGGTTTCAGACATACCATTACATGTTTGAGCAGTCAGACCCGAACTCAGAAGAGGAATCTCTTCAAACGCTTCAAAGGGAATATCAAATATTCAAATATTCAAAATCAGTCACTAACAGATTCAGCAGAATGGTAACTTTGGCTGGCATCTTTTGCTAAAGTTGTCTGTTAGCTTTAGCTTGTAAGTGACATATTGGTAGCGGTTGTGAAACATGGCTCATTAAGTCATAATTCGAGTTAAGAAATACCAGACTTTTTCAATTCAACGTGATACCGACACTTCTTGTTAGAATTTTAACAATACCGATACTGAGTCTCATAATGTCTTGGGTGGGTCTGTGACTTTTTTTTGGTTTTGTTTATTGAAAAAAGGCTATGACAAAGCTAAACTGCATCAGACATGGTCCCTTATAATACATTTATCACAAATGCGACACAAAATGTATAGGACACTCAGAGAATGCAAAACTCTGTCAACCTCCGTTTTTCTGTGAGGTCATATATCAGCTTTCTGTGG
>KV751317.1:13506134-13521610 GCA_001698575.1 Mola mola
GTCCACAGCAGAGAGTCCCCGAGTTAAATGGAAATTATACCATAGGAATTTTGGAGTGACTCCAAAGAAAAGAAATGACACCGGTGTAGCCTGAGCCTCACTGTTTGGTTCCTAATATTTTCATAAAGGAAACTTACAGGGCTGCATCTGATCAACAGGCTTTGTTCAGTCCAGCACAGAGCTCCAAACACGGGGTCCATGTGCCCGGGAGAGACCACTCAACCTTCCCTCAAGTCACGTCGGCTCCGACATAAAGCGGTGATGCTTCCGAGACAAACAGGATGTGTGTGTGCGCGTGTGTGTGTGTGTGTGTGTGTGTGTGTGCGTGCGTGCGCGTGAGCGAACCAGCTCTTTCCTGTGATCACCGGTGTGCACACACACGTGAAGTCGAGGTGGGGCAATTCAGTCGGATTGTATTTCAGTTTTTACATCATTTCCTCGTCCCTCCCTCCCTCCTCCCATCATTGGCATTCTGGGCTCAGTACGTCTCTTCCATTCACCTCCGTTCTGCCCTCCTCCGTCGCTCTGTCTGAAGTGAATGCTGGCTCACTGCAGTGCAGCGAGCGTGTGCAGCATCAGGAGTGTGTGAGCGACTGCTGGCTTATGACGTATGATGGCACAGCACAAATAGGCAAATCCTTCATGCTGCTCTTCCTTTACGTTCTCACTGACGTAGCTCTGATGTTGAGCTTTGCTCCTTTCTTGAAGAAATGCGTATAAGATGCAGAGATTTTGTGTGTGGTCTCCATGAAGCTTTGCGCACTAACAAGCACACATGTAAGTGGCACAGGGAGGAAGCTGAGGTGACAGACACAAGATTTGCTTTTAAGGTTTCTGCAGAATTTGACATGCTCACTGTTTTTAACAAACTGCTACTCGCCTCTTTTCATGCCCATGTCCAGTGTTTCCAACAGAAATTGTGCTCAACGGTTTTCACCATTCAGAGGGACAGTAGTGCAATCCGAGGAGGCCTCAGAAGGTAACAATAAAAACATTATTGTGCTGCATAAGCAAGAAATGGCTGCAGCTGACATTGATCCAGAGAGACATTGACATGCTGTATTTCTTGCGTCAGTATGAACAATCACAGCTGAAGCCTGCTGTGTTAGTACGAAAGCATCATCAGCTGATTTAAGGAAAACCAAATCACTGCTCATGCAGTTTGTATGTTTACATCAAGCAAAAATAGATCAAAAATATCATATAATAATACAATAAGAACATGACAACCTGAAAGCAAAAACCCAAAAATTAACTATCTCCCTCCTGTCACTGTATAGGAATTGTGGCAATTTCCCAACTCTGTTGTAATGCCAGAAGCTGGGACTTGTTGCCTTATTTGATGCTTTATTACTGATGTGTGTCCTGATTGATTTTTCTTCTTGATGCCGACGAGTTGAGGTGGTCCATTCGCCAGGGAATAACAAAAGAGCACACAGGAAGTTGTTCAGCCCTTTTGTTTAGCTTTTCACTCGTTCCTTTTCAATAAGAAAACACTTTCCACATATTTCGTCATGCCTGGCAGCCCCGAGGCCATTCCAGTGATCTCATGTGAGCCCGAGCCAAAGTCTGTGAGCTCAGTCAGGGACAGAGGACAACAGAAATTAATGCAATATGGAGGAGAGGTGACAACAGAGGGGCTGAATTAAAAACTGCCAACAATCACAAAAATATAATGTTATGCTTTGAATGTTATAAACAAAACCCCAAAACACTGCACCATAGCACCACCTAGTGGTCAAAAACTCAATAGGCTACACTCCATGAGGGCTTCACACAGAGGCAGCGTTCAATTTGTCCTTACAGACAGCAGCTTCTGTGACAAACAACACACTTCTTCCTGTCTTTGTTTCTGATTTGTTTAAAGCACAGTCTGCAATCTGGGTTGAAAACAAAATTTGGCCACTAAATTAAAACAAAACAATCAATCCTGCTTTGACGTCCACATTGACAGGTCTGGAGCTTTCTGATGCTATTGGAAATTTTACTGCCAAAACTACTTACTTATTAAACACTACAGACGCTTGTCAAATAAGCCTTCACTGCCTGCAGGTTGGGTCTGTTTGCAGTTTATAATGGAGGTACTTAAACAGCAGCTCTGTATAAGCGCTGCCCTTCGGCACAGTGATGCGTTTAGTTAAACGCTAACATTAGCATGCTAATGCACCAAAAAAACAATACAGCAGGTATGTTTAAAATGTTTGCCATCTACGTTTAGTATCTTAGCAATGCTAATGTGTGCTAAATAAAAAGAGGGGATTATTTTTTTTTAGATATTGCGCAAAGTGATAATGGTGGTCCACCAAGAGCCAGTGGAACACCTAAGAGACTAATTCTGATGGAGTCAAGTGAATGTGGGAGCCAAGTTTCGTGGCAGTCCTCCCAAAATTTGCTGAGGCATTTTCTCTCAAAATTACAAACTTCAACTCTCTTTGTGATCAAAGTCATTTAAGCCTCGTTTCCACCGAGCAATATGGCTCAGTTCAGTTCAGTTCAATACGGCACAGTTGGGAACCGCAAGCCTATTACAGACGGGCATTTCCGCCTGTTACCTGCTGGGCGGGGGGGCCTGACTGCGCCAGCTCTGTAAGTTGCGTGACGTCACAGAAATCAGATACAACAAACAAAGGAAACAGTGCAGGACTTCCAGGATCTCCTGTTGCTTCTTGCCAGAAAATGGCTGTTAATCACAAACTGTTCAACTGTTGAAATTGCTGTAATGGTAAAAGAAAATAAAGGTTAGGGCTTTAACTCCCTTTCAAAGAGGCCTACAGGATCACTACTTCACCCGAAGCTTGTGTGAAGGAAACTTTTGCTGGAGACACCAACAGCTCAGTGCCACAAACCCATTAACACACACAGCACATTCACAAACTGACGAGTAAACATGACACAAAATCTGTTCGCGCTGCTTCACCGCTCACACCCACATCATCGCCGGTCGCACATTCAGGCACGTCGAAGACTCCCGTAAAGAGCAAACAAAGCCACAAACACAGCATTTCTATCTGACATAGAAGCCAAAATCGAAAAACATTCGCTGCTCTCTCGATCCATCCTAAAAAATAAACACAAACAAAACTGATGTTGAACTGCACCTGTTGCATAAGGAGAATCTAGGGCAAACTGTAACTTTAAACCAGCTCATTTCCACTCACCAGTACACAGAGGAAAACATTTTCATAGAATCAAATGTGGTGTATTTTAGGCTTTGAGCAACATCGTGTCCATCCCACAGCTGTTTCTAGAGCGCTGACCTCAGCTGTTTTCATCATCTGCCTGCTTTGAAACACAAAGCGGCCTTGTCACCACGCACCATTATGACCCTGTCTGGTCAAAACAAATGCTTTCAGGGTGTAAACAACCGGGCTGAAGACAAACAGGTGGTTCTGTAGGCGTTTCTGTTTTGGTTTTGACCGATGGAGACAAGCTGGTTTGTCTTACGTCATCTGTACATTAGCAAAAATCTTAAAGTGTTTGATCGTGTAAGACTATTTCAACAGTCCTGGTGTCACGTGCAGACTCACCGTTATGCCACCATATTTATTGCCGTTATCCATTTTTTCCCATCAGAAATGTCCAACTAATTTAATGCTAACTCCAACTGGGCTTCGTGGGTCATGTTTGTGGTTATCTTGAGATCTGTAGCACTCATGTTACCAGATAAAATGGGAGGAAAAATACAGTGCCAACATTAACCTTATGGGTGTTTCAACGTGGACAAACAAACAATATACGTAAGTGTAACTTGTAATGGGTCATCTTCGTCCCATCCAACTTCTTTTTTCCTTTAATGACTAAGACAGCGAAATGAAAAGTCACCTAACCTCCTTCAGTCCTGCCTGTGTTCACACCCCATCCATGGGATCACGTTGGTCTGAAGTTAAAATTATGCTTTGTATCAACTCTAAAATTCACTAACAGGGGTGTGTCTTGTTTGTTTATCCGTAAACAAACAGTAATGCAAGAATGTCCGAGTCCAAACAGTGCTGTGAGTACATCTGATGCCAATGGGGTATTTTTGCATTTTGACCTAAGGGTGAAACTAGAGGAGGAGTTGAGAAATAACCAAAAGTTTGCATTTTGGAGAGTGTGATTTAATTCCATTCTTGCTGTTGCTCCAAGCTGAATGTAACAGCTCATCAAACCGTCTCGTCACATCTTACGTGCTCCGAGGAAGAGGCTGCACTCTGAGCGATTGGAGAAACTCTGTCAGCTCACTCTGGAGACACGACAAAAGAGCAGGATTACTCATCACGCCTAAAATCGCCCTAATAACGTGGGAACAACATGGCCGTGACACCACACTGACTCAAAAGACCACGGAACACGCCAAATCACTACGATCACTAATGTTCGTGTTGACAGATTTTTGTTCGTTCTGATGAATTTATTGTATTTTAAATCCTCTCAGTGCCTAAAGCCAGATGGCCTGACTTTAAGGCTTATGTCCATCTCAGCCCTCACAATCGCACCATTTCATCTGTTCTGCAACAGTTTTCCAGATTCTGTAATGATTTAGCTGCAAGTTAGCTTTTTGTGGCTGTATAGATTTCAGGTTCCAGTTCCAGTGAAACTAGGCGCTTCACATGCCTTCGGTGCTGTAGAGAGTGACATAAGCCCCGCCCCTCCGTAGTCACTCTCATGCTAATCTGAATCATCCAGCGGTGACAGGAGGATTAGAGATTAGAGCGACAGAGCAGAGGCCCTGCCTCAGCGTCCCCTTGTTCAGGCAACTGCACATCCATCCTCCGTCAGTGACCTTTCTCTCAAAACCACGGTTAAACGTAGGTATTCAGGTCTTTAAACATCAACTGTGACAAATAATTGATTAAGATTTTTGTTAGATTTATTCTAGCAGCTTTCTTTGAGGTATTATTATTCATAAACTACGCAAGTTGACTTGAGAGTTGTGTGAGATTCCTGTTGAAAACTATGTGCCCGATGGTGCATTCTGGTGACACAAGATAAGACACTTGTTTGTGTGCGTTAGCGCATGTTTGTTATCTACTGACCTCAAATTAAGGCCTACTGCCTGCCTACGGCCATTGGAAACACTCAGCACGACTGTCAAGCAGAGCCAAATGAGGCTAAAACGCTGTGTGTCAGTGTCCAGTCAAAATGCACAAACAGGAAGTGGTTGTAGTCCCCTCCGCCTGCACCTAAACAGGTCATCAATTTCATTCACAATCTGTGTCTTGCAGTCTATTATATAGTAACATTAGCTTATATTAATGTACTTAATTTTTTCCAATTATTGCTTCCCTTGGTTTGAAAATGAAAGGAAAGTTACAGTATATATTTTAGGAAAAAGTGGGTAGTATAGACTCCAGGAAGTTTCTGCTATTAGCCAAGAAATATATCAGCACATGGCCTCGTGTAAAATGGAAAAGTGCTGCTTTTTACACTTTAGCACAATCTATGCACAGACTGAAAGTCCTTCTAAGCAAATTTTGTGACAGTAGTTGCACAGATGTAGCCGTTTTCTCCTGTTTTCAGTCTTTATGCTAAGTTAAGCTATCCAGATGCTTGCTGCAACTTTCTTTTTACTAGACAGACATGTGAATGGTATCAAACCACTCGATGAACTCTCAACAAATATGTGAACCTTCTACACAGACTTTGCACACTGCCTGTAGCATCAGTAGGTGTCTTATTTAGCCTGGGATATATTTAAATGTGAAGGTATCGTCTGTGTTGTCAGAGGTCTGCTTTCCATCCAGTCAAAGTGGGGCAAGTTATGGTGAAAAAGCTGATCTTGGTGCTTTTTCACTTGTAACCACGTACTGAAAGAAGCTGCAACTAATGCAGAAACATGTTAACAGTAAACCCTTAACCAGCACATTTCATCACATCAGCAGACTTGCTGACTTCATCCAGCTTTCCCTCACTCGTAAATAAGGCTCAAAAATATTTGTAACTATATTTAATGACTCAAACAAGTGGTTTTTAACCGACACAGACACATGTATGATGCACCTGCATAGTTTGAAGACAGATGAGCTGATGCCAGCGGGTTCAATGAACAGGAAAAGGAAATGAGAGTGGAGCAAATATGTTGTTATGAGTCTGCAGTGCATTGCCACTTACACAAAAAGAACTTCTGCTGAGAGTAAACATTATATATTTTTGCTGCGTGATCACCTGAGGCCATGTGATCGTTACCTGGAACCTGTATTTCCAGTATTAGACCGCAAGACTTCCAGAAATTGTCTGGAATTTTTTAATTACAATCTTCTTGTTACAGAAGCCAAACAATGTCGAAGGCAAACAACATATTGACATTACCCCCTCTGTAACTGCTCTCATAACATAAAAACAACCCCCCCCGACCTTTAATCATGAATCCTTTGCACCTATTACCCTTTACATTTGTCCTTTCCATCCTTAAATCCCAAACATCCCACTTACTTCAACTCCATGGCTGCTCTCGGCTGCTCTCTCCTCTCGGGGGTGAAAATGAACGCTGCTCTCTGTCACCTAATCCTCCTCATTTCTGTTTTACTGGAGTTTGTGCGGTGGGCAGAGAGAGGCCTGAGCTGTTACAATAATCCAACCAGACTGAGCAGGCAGGGGGGGGCGCCGCTGGCACAGAGGAAAAGCAGGGACCAATCAGCCAGTTCAGTGAGGCAGTGGGAGGCTGGGCTTCAAGCTTGTGCTACTCTTTACCCCCCCGGAGGCGTGACTAGAGACAGATAAACAGTGACGGATGATGGGACTTGAGGACTCAACTTAAGTCATTATTTAACTGGCAAACCTGGTGCAACAGTCAAAGGTACTTTCAAAGAAAAGCCCTCAGTGTGTGAACACACTCTACTGCTCTCTTTAGCAAGCTACTACTTTTTAGGACATTTGCCAACATCGTCATCTGCAGGGCATAGAACAAACCAGTTCTAAACAGTCAGACAAAATCAAAGTAATAACAGAGACAAAATGGTTTACAGATGGTCACAGAAAGCCACAAACATGAATAATGATGACAGCGCAGTCATACACTGAACAATAGAGCCTGAATTTAAAGCGAAAGTAAAGTTATTATCTGTTCCGGCTGGTAAACAAGACAGAAATGATGCAAGGAAGACAATGACTTCACCCACAAATCACTGGGACAAAGCAAACACACATAATGGCACTTAATAACAAACACAAGTTTTACAAACTGTGACTTTTTAAGATTTGCTATGAACATTCTGAAGAAAAGCCTATTGTCATTACGATACCAACGCAATGATTTTGTGATACTTTTGAGAAATACATGTTGTTTAGTAAGCCACTTCAAGCCAAGCACACGCGGGGCCGGAACTGTGATGGTGAACCAAAGAAAGGAAACAATGGATTGAAGCTCTTGTATTGTAAAAGTTTGTTTCTGGCACTGAAACAACTACTTGCACTAAACAAAGTTACACTGTAAACACAGACAATTTTTACACTCTTCCAATCTTATGTCTTTATCATTATTATTAATATTCTTATTATCATTATTATAATCACAGCTCTCACAGCTCACAGCTCTGGCCCTCACCTGCAGCCGGAGCTTACCTGCTCAATCGTTTTCTGACTTTAAAACTAGTCTACTATACGCCGCACTGTGGCAAGGTATAACATTGGAGTAAATCAGCCATACCTGTTTGAACCAGACACAGATTCCAGGAGGGAGGAAGCGCTACTTGCACGAGGTGAAAGCAGAAATCCTCAGCCATGATGCTGAGTGCTTATTTCAATCATAATGCGACACATAATACATAAAAACACCACATTAACTACGTAAACTATGAGATTTTTATTGGAGGTGGTCTTTAAAGTTCAGCTGAAATGGAAAACTGTAATTTTAACCCCAAAAGATGTCTTTGTATTTTTATATTGAAATCCCAAAATTCGATTTCTTTCAATAAAACCACATGTCACCTGAAATTACATCACCATGTATGAGCCAGTTTCAACCAGTAATTTTCCTGGCACCCGGCTGTCAGTCAATCTTCGATGTTTAGTGGAGTTCAGCTGCAAAATGTTCCAGCAACTGTTGAATGGATTGCCATGAACTTTTGGGCACATGTTGAATGTCCCCTACAAGCTGACTTTTCATCAAACGCACTTAAGAAGTTGGCAATTGTGTGTTTTAGTGACGTATCATGAGTTGAAATTTGATTAGTTCTACACATTAAATGAAAGAATGCTGTTTATCCTCTTGCTGGTGTTCGTGGTTGAAGCAAGTTTAAGTCCTTTATGGAACATAAAAAAACATAGAAAGTAAAGACAAAGAATGACTTAATGTATAAATATCTATCACCGCACACAATAATTGGGAGCGAGCAACACTGTATAAGTTCATCAAATGGTTAAAATTGTCCTTTATTTTACAATAATACTTATATTAGAATCCCGCTACTGATTTTTTGTAGCTTCACCATCCCCGACCATGATAGAACTGTGAGCATCCTGTTCGGACTCCAAAATGGCGGCCTTGCTTAAATTGCTCTTATCCCACAGTGGCAAACTTTCAAAACTGCTTTGAAAAATTGTTGGATCCAGATGGTGATCTGCATCACCACCAAACTCTAATCAAGCGTTATCTTCAATTGCAGAAAAAAAGAGACAACATTAATTCTGCCTTAGGCACCCAAAACTTACAGTAACAGTAATGTAATGACAGTAAATCTGAATATTTATGGACATAAAAACTATGAAACCTGTCCTGATGGACTCCTGCAGCAGGTACTAACCTGCCTATTAAAGAAGCCCTTGCTCATTGCTTCCCCTCATTGTTAACACAGTTTTCCACAACAACAACATCACTTACGTTCTCTTTTCGTACACCCCCACACTGCAATATATAACAGACATGTATGACCCCAGAGAGTTTCCCATTTCTTGAAAGGTTTAATCTTATTGGCAGGACACAAATTATGTTTGCAGTAATTATCCAAATGTGCGTCTCCCCCCCTGTACATCCACTCCCACTTAACTAAATTACTAATAGCACAGAAAATGGCCCTGAAAGGACAGAGGAATAACACAAGTCTATTCATTTTCTACTTACCTTCATATGACATGCCGCTCTTATTTAACCAGCTGAATGTGAACTGAAGAAAATGGATCAAATGGAACAACAACAACAACATTAGGAGAACTAACAATGGCCCTCTGATCCCTGAGAGCATGTTACTGATCCAAAATATATGGAAAAACACTTGACAAGTAAAAGAAACCAACAGACTGCAGTCCACTATCACTGTGACCTCTAAACCCGACAAATCCTGGTTAGATTGTCTGTGTCAAAAGAAAATCAACAGGAGTCCAGGATTATTTGGATTTCACAGAGCACAGACAACGTCCACAAGAGGAAATAACACAACACAAAAAAAATTATTCATCATTGTTTCTTAATCTTTACTACAAGCCATCAAGAAGGGAACAGAATCATGACTCAATCAGTAATCCCTGTGATTTAGATGGACCATGTTGAAATGTTCGGTCAAACAAACATTTACTGGGGCTCATCCGTCTTTGTGTTTGTGCTCATGGCTTCAATCCTTTCGTGCAACTGTGATATCCCCTGCTGGCTGCAGCATGTCGGGGACATTACGTGACGCGCTGTCTGATACAATTTACAGTGAGGGTCCATGAAAATTACAAACAACAAATAACAAACTGTTATTTAATGTGTCACGTAATCACTTATCAACAGTTCTCATGTTATTCAACAGTTTCTAATCATACTATTAACATTAGTTAACACGATAATGCCCCTTAATTAACAGTTAAATTACACAAAGAGAGGACTTAACCTTAAATAGCCGATACGATTGTCATCAGTGGAGTATTGATATGGAGTGATATTTGCAATTAATATAGTCCTGAGCAGTTTGATTTTAAAACCTTGGTTTTGTTTCATTCTCATACTGTTTGTTGGTGTTGTTGCTTAAGTTCTTGTATGTTTGTTGGTATTTTTCATTTTTCCATCCTGTATGAATCTTTCAGTATAAATAAATAAACAGTTAAAAAAACAAAATGAATGACTGCATTGTGAGCTTTGCTCCCCTTTGCACATTACCCACTGGTCAGCTCGCCGTCTGCCACGCCCTCCTGCTACTGTCACTGTGCAGTCAATGTTAGGACCATTAGCACACAAACACTCAGTCACTTCTCCATGTCCTCGACACTCACAGTCACTTTCCAATCAAGAGCCGCTAAGCTGGCTCAGGTCCAGTGCCAATCAATTAGTTTTAACCAGCTGGACGCTCGCAGCAATGCCACCATTGATCCTGTGAGGTTTCAGTGTCACAGAGCCACAGTTCAGCCTGCGGGGCCGTCAGCCACTGTTCGAGCTGCAGAACAATGTCAATACCACCACCAGGCCACACATGAACTGGGACAAGACATCGTCACATAATCAAATGATTACCTGAAACTGGAAACGTCTGGATTTCAGCAGACATGAAAATACAAACCCAGACAAATCTTCAGTAACGTACAGACTGAGTTAAGCATGTATTTGATCCATAATATAATATGATAAGCTAGGACAACAGTCCTCGGACTGTCACACAGAGCGTTTTGGTTATCAGCAGCCTTTTTCTTTTGCCTCTCACGTTTCTTTTAATGTAATCACAAACAAAAACATTGCCAAGAACTTCGGCAGAAGCTCTCTGAAAAATGTCAAAGAGTATGAAACATAGTCGTGCGTCAAAACTCGACGGTTTCAAATATTCAGTGTTCAGTGTCTGACCTCTGATGACCACACACTGTTTCAACTCCATTGTGAAGTAATTATATGTTACAGCGTGTAACGACTGAAGAAAAATGACACCACCTTGCTTAGCTTAGTTCGGCTGCCGGAAAAACCTGCTCTCAACATACTACTCATGCAGCCATCGGACTAAATGTTCAGCTGAATGGCGAGTGACTGATTTGAAAGAAACAAAGAAAGCTGGGGGGGGTTTATTGTCCCCAGTCACAGCAATATCACCTGGAAATGTTTAGGAGGGGGCGATATCCGAACCATGGATCGACTTGAGATGGTGCAGAATATTGGCTGATCTCATGAGAGACGTGCAGTGAGTCATCTCAGTGCCTGGTTGTCTGTGGTGATTTACAGGAGAGCACACAGCGTACGCTGGAGCGGGACAGCAGACGTCACTGCATCACCTCTCTCAACTGCCTGCTCCCAGACTTATCGAACGCAGCACCTTTGCATTTCAACACCTCCAACGTCCCAGCCACTCATATGAGAGCTGCGGTGGAAGAGGTGTGGGCAGGCATATGGGATGAAACTTTATCCACTTGGAGGAAGACTGGAGCCATGTAATGACTCAGCTTTGTGACGGGCTACCAAAACAAAAGTGATTGACTCATTTGTAAAGCATTGCTACTGCAATGGAATATCCAGTTTAAGATGTAAAAAGCCTGTCCCAGTTCACCACAGCGCAAATTTTGTTGCATCGTCACTATTAAGATATTTGTGCTTCCCTTCTGAAGCCTCCTGCGTCACATCTGGATATACAGCTTGCTTATATGATTACTTCCAGTCTCGATGCTGAGCTAAGTTAACTGACGCCATACTGAGCCAGTGTCTCATGGCTGTGATACATTTATGGGACCGAGATCAGAATCAACCTGTTCATCTTTCAGTCATCACACTAAGAATGAGAATGTGAATACAGTGTAATTCCCTATGTTTTTAATTCTTTCTAATTACTCAGACTTTATAAAGCAGTGCTGCCCAGTTCCAATCCAAAAAGATTTCATGACCCATTGAGCTGATTTCCACCAACTAATAACAAAACGTTGAATTTTTATCGAACCCTTTTATAAAAAAAAAAAAACACCAGCTGCCTGTTCCCCAAGAACTCTTATACAAATTAAAAAAAAAAAAAAAAGTTTGCAAATATTATCACTTTTTCATGCTTTTGATTTGGCTTTTTCTTTATGAACCAGATGGCACTCTGAGAGCGCAGACCTCCGCAGTGGAATTACAAGCAAAAATGCTTAAATTGCTCTTATCCCACAGTGGCAAACTTTCAAACTGCTTTGAAAAATTGTTGGATCCAGATGGTGATCTGCATCACCACCAAACTCTAATCAGGCGTTATCCTCAATTGCAGAAAAAAACAGACAACATTAATTCTGCCTTAGGCACCCAAACTTACAGTAACAGTAATGTAATGACAGTAAATCTGAATATTTATGGACATAAAACCTATGAAACCTGTCCTGATGGACTCCTGCAGCAGGTACTAACCTGCCTATTAAAGAAGCCCTTGCTCATTATTAAGCACGGGTATTTACAGGACGCAGTTTTGTAGAACTTCTCCAGATTTAAACGCTTTAACCTGAAGCTTCTCAGTGACAATCGGTGAGATCATCCAGTCAAGCTGACATACTCACCTACAGGGGACCGGTGACGCACGCGGATGTCAGAGGCGATCCTGACTGTGCCGGGGGTTCCTCGCCTTCCTGCACCGTCCCGACTGCCGCTCTGCATGAAAAAAAATGACCTCTGAAGTTGAGCTCGTTCGTTAAAGGACCCGCCGACAGTGAAGGGAAGGGCAGCTGCAGCTGGATGCAATCGGATCTAATTCAGAGAGAAAGCTTCATCAATATCACGTCCCCGTGTAAAAATAGCTCCAGTGTTCATGCATTGTTTCTTTCCTTCTCCCTGCACTGGTTATTCAAGGTGTTAACATCATGCCACTGATTTTAACTCACATGTTGATAGTGTTCCATAAAGTGCACAAAGCTCACACTTGAGTCAGAGTAAAGATGTGAAATTCATGCGAATACCACTTGATTAAAAGTCTTACACGTTCTCATATTAAATGTAGTTCTGATTTTAAAAGTATATTTCTGGCATCAGATGATTAGAATCTGTCTTTTTATGTGACTGCCAACAAATGTATTTACAAATGCACTACTTTACTTGTGTTGTGTGTGTATGTTTGCTGTGTGCTCTCTGCTTCCTGTAATTAGTCAATAATCAATCATTTATAAAGCAGATCCTAACTTATGTTTAGAAAAGTTTTATTTACTTGGTTTTTTTTTTTTAGCTCTGATGCCGAGTGTATTCTACAAAGTAACTAATGTTAATACGTATTGTTGAGGAGTAAAAGTACAACATCAGCCTCCAAAATGTAATGGAGTGGACGTTTAAAATAGCAGAAAATGGGAAAAGTGAAGTACATGTTGGAGAAGTTAAAGTCTATGTTTTTCAGATAAGAGAAAATAAGTGAGCAGTGGCCACTAAACAAATGGAAACGACAGCTTTTTGGGTTTTTTTCCTTTCTATTTTCAATCCTGTGAAACGTTCATTAATTGACTTTTATACTATGATTAAAGTTAGGAAAGTTTGCAGGAAAACACCAGTTCTACTCCTGATGGGACATCCCAGCAGCAGAATATCTGCCCCTCCCCTTTGTATGAGGGAGGCTGTTGTCATGACAACCCTGTATTATGCAGCTCTTTCAGTTTAAAAGTGAAAAGAAAAGAAAGCAGGGGCTGACCTCAATGCATCCGACGGCCTCACAACTTTTCAATAAAACCAAAGCGTTGTGTGGGTGCACCTGTTTAACATGCAGCACACATTCGCAGGCTCTGTGCAAGGATTTCTGTTCTGCCGCAGCATCCCACCTCTGATTGCTAAACAGGTAGAGTAACGGCTGAATAATACCACATAATGTACAGCTGTAATTTTAAGGATTTTACACAAACACCATGAAGCTGGCTGCAAAAAAAAAAAAAAAAAAAAAAATCATTAGCACCATCAACTTTTGTTTCAGAAAGGTACTCTGAATTTATAAAACAAGCCAAGATTTAAAGAGAGAACCAGTATAATACATCATTTCATAGTGCACTGGTCACAGCTTCCTGCACCTGCTGCTGTTAGTCCAGCAGAGCATGCTGGGATTAGGAGTACAGCCCCGTGAATGGCTGCTGAATAATTGACCAACCTCTTTTGTCTCATTCATGCTGTTCTGATTAAACATATGTCAAGAGCCAAATTGCAATAAAAATTTGATGTAGAGGCAAAGTTGTTATTCTGCAGTGAAACACTTAATGGGAGAGCTGCTGTTTAATGTGCACCCACTAAAGGTTATAATGCAGTAACACGCAGAGTCACATATAGCGACGCTGACAGAGATTCCTTTCTGGTGAGGTTGAACATCAAATACAGAGAAAGTCAGTTTCTATTCCATGTTAGACGGCAGGAAAGAAATACTGAGATTCCTTACTTAGTATTTTTATTTCATGCCACGTTATCCCTCTACTGCACTCATGACTGTAGTCTACATTTACTTTGCCTCCTGCCTGGTAGCTCCATCTTCAGTATCCTACCACAATATATTCACTGTCCCTCATCTGCACCTCCTCTGTCCAAACCATCTCAATCTGGCCTCCCTAACTCTGTCTCCAATACATCCGACCTGTGCTGTCCCTCTGATGTGCTCGTTCTTAATCCTGTCCATCCTCGTCACTCCCAAAGAGAATCTCAACATCTTTAACTCAGTCTCCTCTCTTTACGCCAGTGCCACCGTCTCCAAACAAAACCTCTTTGCTGGTCTCACTACCCTCTTGAAAACCTTTCCTTTGACTCCTGCCGCTACTCTTTTGTCGCAGATCACTCCTGACACTTGTCTCCACCCACTCCAACCTGCCTGCACTCGCTTCTTCATCTCTTTGCCACACTCCCCGAGTATTTCAGTGAAGAGTAATCAATGAAACACGGCGACACAACACGTTCTGAATGACGCACCGAAACTCGTGAAATGACAAAAATGTGTCTTCAGTTCTTTTTTATTTTTATTTATTTCTAGGTGCATCGTATGGAATAATGTTTCCCTGAAAGATGTCAAAACTAAATTAAAAAGCAGCAAAGAGGGAAACTGAAAACTCCCAGTTGAGGCTGGGCGGTATATAATAATATCATGCTATTTTTGTTTTGGCCCTATCAGCACTGCGTTTTGATTATATCGAAAACACGGAGCGTAAACAGGAACAGGAAGCCATTTATCAGCTAAATGCAGAGCCTCACCCCATTTCTGTTACTAACACTGTGCGTTTATGTCATGCGTAGCATCTGGAGACAGAAGTGTCGCGTCAGCATCACTGTCACACTTCACATTGACACACTTAGCATTTCCTACTTCTATCAGATGATATTTTGCTATACAGTCTGGACACACATGCTAATCTCAGTGGTCCTCTGTTGAATTCACGCTGGTAATCCCCTGTTGCAGTGGCACAACATGCTGCTGTTATGCTGCAGAGACATGCATGCATGTGCATATACTGTCCTTGGGTCAGATGCAGAGAAAAGAATCGGCAGTGACACTGTGTCCTTTAAGGTGACAGAGAGTGAACCATTGATGAAGAATGATGTCATGTGACCTCAAGACTGCATGGTAAGAAACTGCAATTTAAAGGTCACTCTTTCTTTAGTTGTCTGCTTAAAAATCATGCAAAAAAAATGTGTTTGCTTTAAT
>KV751317.1:13521646-13561408 GCA_001698575.1 Mola mola
CACAACTCTACCAAATATGCACTGAAAACAGCTCATAAAACAGACAGAAGTTGTGACTCACTCTCTCTAGGAATGTTGCTGCGGAAATCTCCCTCTTGTCCTTGTCTTTACGTCATGTCCACGACACACCTGATGAGCAGGAGAAGTACCAGGAGCCTCATCCAAAAAGTCCCAAACTAGCAAACATCCAACCTTCTCTTGACAAACTGTAAAAAGATGTGAGTCGTCTGTATTTCCTGCAGAGGTAAGAGAGTAAAAGTCCTACTCTTCAGGTGTTAGGTTGAACTGCAGGATAAGGAGGGATTGAGAGGAGCATAATCCCTTGCACATGGCTACAGCAACTTTGATCTAGAAGTAAACGTGCCAAGTCACGAGCTGTTTGGCGTGTCATGCCATGCATTACAGAGCAGTCAGCCATTCTGCTCAGTGCCTCCTTCATGTAGACCATTACAGACCTATGGTACAGGCCAATGCTGGACTCGTACGACCTGTGCAATGAGGTCATCCTGATCTTAGAGAGACCCGTACCCTGCTTAGACCTGATAGACTACATAAACTCCAAAGCTGTCATGCAGGAGCAGGAGGTCAAAGTAAGTAGCTGAAGGAAGGTGTTTTTTTCCTGTTTATTTATGTGTGTCCAAGCCCACAGTGTCACACAGTCTGCATGTCTCTCTGGATCCCCCTCAGATTATAGTGAAACAGCTGGTCAGTGCTCTCATTGAGATCCACTCCAGAGGTGTGTTCCACAGGGACATAAAGCCAGACAACATTCTGATTGAAACCAGCTCTGATGTCCCGTGCGTCAGGATTATTGACTTTGGATGTGGCACATTTCTGACAAACATGTTGCACACCGTACAGCAAGGTAGGCTGTCTTTCTCACCGTCCTGTTCTCTGAACCAGTCCAGCATCTTTACTGTCCACACCATCGTCCTTCACCCTTTAACTTAGCCTCTGTTTGGTCGTGTGTACTGTAGGAACGTATGAGTACACCCCCCCGAGTGGTTTCTTAATGGAAGTTACAAGGCAGAACCAACTACTGTGTGGCAGATTGGAGCGGTGATGTTTTCAATACTCCAAAAACGTACGAAGTACATGAAGAAGAAGCACAAGCACAGTGGCATAGAAGTGTCACCGCCAGCTCGTGTTTTGGTGATGTAATTCCAGAGCGACGCAGGCACACTGGAGTACGCGCTTAGAAATAAAATCTTGACTAGAACCATATTGGGCTCTTCGGTTTGTCCTCACTGGAGAACCCTTTATGGAACTTACAATAAAGGTTCAATCGAGAACTCATGTGGTTCTGGTTTCACTTAGAACCCTCATTTCTGGTTCTATCCCGAACCAATTCACTTTCTACTCATTTTGTTCAGAGCCCATCCAGGTTCCACTAAAAACCCTGTCATTATGGTTGCCCCCAAAGGGCCAGTTGCAGAGACTACTGTAGGTAAGTGTATTCTTCTTTGCCTTTGCAATGGATTGTTATTGATTGTAGCAAGAAAGTAATGAATAACTTTCTTTGAAAGTAGAGGTCTGGGAAAAAATAATGAAAAAAATAATTGTGACTAGTAACTCAAGCCTACAACTATTGTGTAATTGATTTTAAAAAGATGAGTATGTTTGTGTATGGACGTATAAGAGTTCACATAACGAATATACTGTATATACTCACTTTATCCATATCGCTCCACTAGTAAACCGCTCTAGGTAGTGGCTGATATTGAAATACTTCCATCTAGTGGCTGAATGCTGTCATTGCTCAGATTACAAAATCAAGGTGCATTGTGGGACATGTAGTTAATGGTCTTCTTGCTGTGAGGCGACAGTGCTAACCACTGCATCACTGTACAACCCAAGTTTATTATTATTATTATTATTGCCAGGAAGAGAAATCCGTCATGGATACCTACATGGGAATGGGTCAAGTGAGACTGGATTTTGAGAAAATCAGATTTTTCCCAAGCTTTCGCAGGCCACATAAAATGATATGGTGTGCCAGGCCTTGAGTGTGACATGTGATGTAGAACCTTTATATACCAGGGCAGTGAAAGTAACTATTTTTTATGAGGGTTTATCGTGTAACACTCGTATCTTCTTCTATGAATAACCATCATGTATTCAACAGATAAAGCTGTGGTGACACTAAGAAAACATTCAAAGAATGGTTTATGGGAAAAATATTTATTTAAAACTCTTGGAACAATAATGGATAAGCCAAGTGGACTCTCAGGTCAAAATTGAGTGTAGGACCAGTGGACTCAGCAACCTGGATGATAATCACAAGTCAGGTACATCAGGCTGTCTGCTGCAGCTGAATTCATATCATCTTCTGCCAGTAGTCGCAGCAATCTAAGGTACACTCATGACATCAGAGTATGTAACCTTATGAAAGGCAGAAACCACTCCCCATACACAGAATGAAGCATCAGAGATCCACAAACAGGATGAAAAGACTCTGAACATCATCCCAGTATGTACACTGGGTTCACTGTGTGCGCTGCTGTTACAGTAGAAAAAAGTGTGAACATTAACTCCACAGTAAAGTAAATCTACAATAATTTGGTTGCCTTTATGAACAAACACAGTGATGGGTTTTGTTATGTTTTTCTGTTACAGTTCTGAGTTCCTTGTTGTTTCTGGTTTTACTCGTTAAGGTGTTGATTTGCATCAGTTGGTGTTATTGTATTCTAAATGATTTAGTGTTCATTAAGGATGGTTTTCAATTTCTAGCTTGTTTTATTTTACTCTTTGTTTTCTTGTGTTCGTTACTTGTATTTTCTGTTTTATTTTGAAGGATCTGTCCTTCCTCATGTCTTGTCTTGATTTGCTTTTCCTCTCTGAGATGACCTTGATGTGTTTCACCTGTTTCTCTTTATCTGACCCGCCCTGGTGTGTCCACTTGTCTCCACTCTCCCTGTGTAGTTAAGGCCTTGTGCTGCCTTTTTTCTTGTCAGATTGTCGCACATGTTTGGCTGCCTTTGTCACTGTCCCTTTGTGTTTCTCCCGTGTTTTCTGATTTTGTTGCATTTCTGGTGCCTGGATGTTGGACTGTTGTTTTGGATTTTGGATTTCTCACTACCTGGTTTTGATCCCTGTTGTTTTTCAGTAAATAGTTAACTAGAGAATGCCGTTTCTGAAGAAATTGCAGTTGCAAACGCTGCTGTGGAGTAACTGACGCTAGACTGCAAAGCTGCCGTTAAAAACACTGAATTGTGGTGAAAAGCTTCCGACACCCTAAATAACTTGCTTTATTTTGATGGGACATGAATCAGCTGAAGGACTGCGTATGGATTTAGTGCGTTCAGGGTTCAAAGCTGTCCAATCACGAAGCCTGTCACCATTCTCTCCTCACAGTTTCAGTGAGCAGCAACTGAGAAGGTTCAACAGGAAATAATGCATATTTGTTCTGGTACAGTGTGGACTTACTCCAACTCTCTACTGACCTCAGAGTCTCCAGTTTGGACCCTCCACAAGATCAGAGAGCATCTTCACTCCTGAATCTCCAATGGGAGGGGTTGGACTTAACGGTGAGTCCCTGAGAGCTCACTATCATGAAGAGACAACTCACTTTTGTAAATACAGAAACTGTAAATCGTTTCATTGTTTTCCCACTCTGTGTCCATATCCATGGACAGGGGTGAAAACGTGATGAACTCTTGATTTTTGTTAATTTTTTTTTGTAACACATTATCCAATATTTGTCTCTTTCTTTTCTGTACCACTTGTACTTTCTGGAATGTTCAGCTTTTTCTGGGATTTTAACCTTATACTGTTTAATTTTCCCCCGATTTTTGTCTTCTATGGCACCGCGGTGACCTGCAGAATACTACAGACATCCAATATGTCGGCATGCAAGATTGAAAATGATTTTCAATCTCCTTTACCAGTTCCCAAATTCACTCTTCCCGTGACCAGCTACAGTTCTGCCTCTCCATTGGGGCAACTCCTATCGTCTATGATTAATAAGGACGAAAATGAGGAGCAGTTTCACTAGTGTCTTTCTCTTTCTTCTGAAACACCCATACATGGCTTGCATTAATGATATATACCATTTCCATACTTATAGAATAATCTTTATATTTCTCCCTCCTTACTTACATTCTATGAGCCAGGTTTGTAACACAAGTCACTGGTTCTTGTCCTTCATGCAGTGAATGGCTCAAGGATCGGGTCAAACGGGCTGGTCTGCTCCTGTACTGACTATATGATTGTTAACTGACATCAGGACAGCGGATACTGGGCAAACCTTCAGCCCGAAACCACGAAAACGAAAAGTGGTACTTGGAAGTTATTCAGCTTAGTTGATGAAGTTGATGTGTTTGGCTTGGCACTTCCCTTAGCTTCTTCACAATAAAATGTGGGGGAGTACCAGAGCTCAAAGAGCTGCTGATTCAACATAAAGGAAAGTGAGGACGAGCAAAGCTACGCATGCTATTTACCATATGTTGCAAAACTGTGACGTGAACTAATCCAAGGTGGGTAAGTGGGAGAAGTTTTCCAGTTAGAAAGCCTGTGACAAAGTGAGGGAGCTCAGCACAGTGGAGTGGATGAGTGGATTATACTCAGCACCAAAACTGCTCGGTTCAGGAAGACATCACCGGTTCGATTAAGACACTTGGCAGAAGGAAGCCTCAAAGGTAAACTTCTCCCATAAGCTGGTGGTTCATAAAAGCTGATCTGAGCACAAGCGAACCCAAAAACATATTTTGCAAACAAATGACAAAAAAAAGAAATGCATTTGAAGATTTCCAGTTTAGCTGCAAAGCATTGCAGCGACTCACACAAGTGCAAAAATGATAATTGAAATTCTGAAATGGAGGTTCTGAAGTGTGCTTCTTAAGAACTAAATCCATCTTAGGTGGGCACACTATTTGCATTAAAATAAACCAGGCCTTAACCATGGAACGGCCCTTTAAAGTTGGTCTAAGAAGTTGGTTTAAATAATAAAATAATCCACATGAAGACAGCAAAACATGCCCATGTGCCTCCTCACGCACACACAGCAGTGCACCATAAAGAGAGAAATCAGATCAACATTAATGTTTATGAGTGATTTCTCTGGGCTTGAACAGACAGTGGTGAAGTAGATTTTGGTAAGAGGACACTCACTTGATGTTTAAATGATGTACAGTTACAGCTTCACTGCTTTCAACAAACGAAATTATTTTACAGATCTATCAGGATTACAGCCACAGCTGGTTTTTCTGTCTTTGTGTAGGTTCATGACTGCCTCACTGACACTCTGTCCCTGTCCTGTATGTCTGTCTCCTCCACAATGTTTTCACGCAGACAAACCTTGGGACAGGAAAAACAAGAAATGAACTGATAAATAACTGAGTAGTTTTTGTTTTTTTTTTAATCATTGATTGGATAACTGGTTATTTTGATGTGTGTGTGTGTGTGTGTACCTTTTTATAAAAGTGAATATTTCTTAATTTTATCTTTTATTTGAGCCTAAATTTTCACTTTAAACTGGTTAGTATTTTTCTGCCTTAACAGTATCCCTGTTTCTTTACTGCCTCTGAATGCAGTAACGCACCAGTAACACCAGAACAACAACAAAAACACCCCTCTATATCTACCCACAGAGAGCATGAAGCTCCTGCCGTTCAGGATGTCCTTCCTCTCAATATTTAAGTCTAGTGTAAGCTGAGCCGAGGTGGCCTGCTGGCGTTGCCATATTCAGCCTCCAGAATCACAGTTGTTTCATGTGATGTCAACTCCAGCCTTCCTCTGCTCTCCTCAAACATGTGAGGGCAGAAGTTTGGAAAGGTTACCGTTTCTCTTACCACATACTGGAGTCAAGTCGAGCGCCAAATGGGGTTAACATTTATCAAACCGCAGACTTACATTGACCATCTTTCATTAGTTATTCCAAAAAAATTTTCATACAAAAATCTGAATTTACTGCTCCCGAAACATCTTCTAGAAATAAAGGTCTAGAACAAACCAAGAATATAAGAAATAAAAATTCCTCTCTACCAACAGGTTTTCATTGGGTCATTTCCAATGAAGAATTTTTATGCCAGAGAAAACTGATTTATTTCAAGAAATATAAAATAATGCTGATTTTCATTAATAACACAAGCATAATGACAACATTCAATCTGGTGAAAATGTGTTCATAAAAAAAGCACATATATTTTCCAGTTATGATAAAAAATAAAATATATGGATGACATATTGTACGGCAGGCTGGATGCGGCTCATGGGCCTTGTGTTTGACATGGATGTCCTGGTTGATGCAGCAGCCGGCTGTCGTTGCTGCAGTTGCTGGGAGGTTCAGAAAGCATTCTGCACGCTCAACAAGTGTATCCTGTTTGAGTGGTGTTCTGTGTAGCGAACACGAAGAAAGATAAGTGCTGTAGATTTCAGTTTAGACTTTAGTGTTTCCACTGATAACACAAATCTTTCCCACCATGCCAATAAAAAGAAAATCCTGAAAGAAAACATATTTGTGAGGAGCAGATGAACAGCCAGAACACTGCACAGTACACTAGCTGTAACCAGTGAGGCAAAGATGTGTGTTTGAAGTCAGCTCATTCCCTTCCTGTCAACACCCACTACAGACTCCACTTCTCTCCTCCGTCCTCTCTGCAACATTACATACATGAAGTGAAGTCCAGCTCCCAACACACATTTAAAGGAAATCAATTTGGCAGAAGGGGATTTGTAGAAAGAGGTGTATCTTCACTAACAATATTATTCAATATTTCCTATAACCTTACTGACTTGTGTTTATTTTATATAACATTTTGACCCCCAGACACTTAATTATTGTAGTTCTGTAATGCAGTTTATTAGACGTGAACCCAAACCCTTGAGGAAAATATGATTTTTGTCAATAACACTTCCACAAAAACAAGCCCAGCCCTTCTTCTGGACCTACCACTGTTCTTTCACTGTCCACTTTGCCTTGCAGGGACATATAACTGCCAAGCAGTAATTTTTCTAGTTACAACTAGAACTCTTTAATAGACTTGAGGCAGACACGGCTCTTTGCTGCCCTCTAGTGGTTCAGTGGTTTAGGTGGAACACTTGCAGTCTCCATAGTACAGATTTAGTTTCACGTAAAAATAACAGTACATTAGTTAGCTGTTCAGTTTCTTAAAAAATTTCAATAATTTTAAAAATAAAATCATATCCATTGTTGAAAATAGTCTGAATGAGAAGCTGTTTTCACTTCCGCTTAAAATCAATATAAAAAATATTCACTATACAGAACACTACATTTTGTGGGGATTACAGTATAAATGCAAAGTTTGGAATTACCAGTCAGTTTACACTTTTTTTTAAAGGTGCTTTAATTCAGCCTGACAAAGCTAAGGAAGCATTAAACCAATTTCAGGAACAACCAAGAACAAGATTTCCATTTACACAGTAACATGGGATGTTTGTTTGTTTGTTTTTTTTTTTAATTTCTCAGAGGTCTCTCCTTGTCTCTTTTTCTACCGCTTATCCATGATGCAGGGGCAACATTCTGATAAGGGAGATCCGGACACTCCTTTCCCTGGTCACTACCACCAACTCCTCTGGAGTGGCTTGGGAAGACATTGGGAAGACATTCCCAAGGCAGCCGAGATATATAATCTCTCCAGAATGTCCTTGGTCTGCCCAGGGAGATGTCTGGTAGGCATCCTAGGCAGATACAGATACCATTCCATTTCTTCTCACTCGTGAACAAAACCCTGATATACTTGAACTCCCCCACTTGGGCCAGCAACTCTTACCTGACCTGAAGTGGACAATCCATCCTTTTCCGGCTGAGAACCATGGCCTCATATTTAGAGGTGCTGATCCTCATCCTTGCCACTTTACACTTGGCTGCAAACCGTCCCAGCGCGAGCTGGACGTCACTGTTTGATGAGGCCAACAGGACCATGTAATTTGCAAAAAGCAGAGAGGGAATCCGAAGGCTACTGAACTTGACTCCCTCCGCCGCTTGGCTGCAATACAGAGACCAATGGCACGTAACAATGGGCCACCTACCCCATACTTCCAGAGCACCCCCCACAGGACACCTTGAGGGACATGATCATAAGCCTTCTCCAGATCCATAAAGCACATGTAGACTAGTTGGACAAACTCCCATGCCCCCTCCAGTACCCTCCTGAGAGTATATATTTTGTCCAGTGTTCAACGGCAAGGACGAAAACCACAGTGTTCGTCTTGAATCCGAGGTTTGACTAACAGCCGGACTCTCCTCTCCAGCACACCCTGGGGTAGACCTTCCCAGGAAGGTTGAAGAGTGCCATCCCCTTTAGTTTGAACACACCTTCTGGTCCCCCTTTTTAAAAATGGGAAGCACCAACTCTGTCTGCCACTCCAAAGGCACTGTCGCTGATATGGATGCAATTTTCCAGAGGCATGTCAGCCAGGACAGCCGTAAAACATTCAGAGCCTTGAGGAACTGTGGACAGATCCATCCAACACTGGAGGGCCACCACTGTGGAGTTGTTTAACAGCCTCAGCGACCTCGACCCCAGTGATGAGAGAGCCAACCCAAGAGTCCTCTGGCACTGCCTCCTCCCCAGAATGCATATTGGTGGTATTGAGGAGATCTTCGAAATATTCCTTCCACCACCTGACTATACACTCAGTCGAGTGCAGCCGGCTTCCCTCCTGCACTGAAGGAGGGAAGCCGGTACTGGGTACAGGGTACTGTTTTCCCTCCTGAGCCACTGGACAGTTTGCCAGAATTTCTTTGGCACTGACTGAAAGTCCATGGCCAAACTCCTCCAACAAACAGGTTTGTGCCTCTGTGACCACCCGAGTCACATATCACTTGGCCCGCCAGAAGCTATCTGCTACTTCAGGAGTCCCACAGGCCAGCCATGTCCTGTTGGTCTCCTTCTTCAGCATCACGGCCCCTTTCATCTCTGGTGTCCACTAGCGGGTTCTGGGGTTACTGCCACGACTAGCACCAGCAACCTTGCTACTACAGCTTGGAACAGCCGCCTAGGCAATGGAGGCACTGAACATGGCCCATCGGATTCCATGCCCCCCACCACCTCCGGGATATGGTTGAAGCTCTGCCAGAGGTTGGAGTTGAAGACCATTTTGACAGGGTCCTCAGCCACACATTCCCAGCAGACCCTCACTAAACATGTCAGGAAACATACTAGACTTTCATTTCCAGACAACATTGGGGAAGTTAATGCCATAACAAAACACATTAAATCATTACTGAGAGATACACTGCAGGAATAGATTCAGGCATTCAGCAGGGACTGATATGAAAAAAGCCACAACATGCAGTCAAACATAATGAACAGGTTTTGGTAGAGTGATATGAAACAAATCCAGCTTGTCTAAGGCTCATAACAAGACGGACAGCACAGACCTTTAAGTTTAAAGGGCCATTACTAAGTAATAGTAATTGATGTTTGAACTGTTGCTACGGTAACCAACCTGTAAGAAGGAAGTGGTAGTAAAAGGGGCATGTATTCAAATTTCTCCCTGCTGTAAGCCAGTCAGTTGTAATGTAAAGGGCAACCATTGTGATGCTGGGGGCTGTTAAAAAAGGTGGCAGCAGGGGGCATTGTGGGATACACAAAGAAGGGAGCACAAAGGAGTGGGAATCTACACATAAATTCTGCTGGTTTGGGAAAAAAACTCCTCTTGAGTTGTGGAAATTGCAGTTTAAACAGCCTGATCCATAATGCCAACGTGAACAATAACAGTAAATGATGCCGTTAAACCTTTTAGGAACGACCACGTGACAGTTTCAATGTTATTTTTCTATTAAAGTCAGATGTGAACTGGCTTTTTTTATAGCTTTTAATTGTAAATGTGAACTTTCCTGCTCAAATCAAAGATTTATTTATTTTAGGCTGAAAAAAAGTACATATAATGAGCTGTAGTATTCCCTGTCCCAAAGCCATCACTTTAGTTGGTTTGATTTCAGGCTAAAAGACTAAAAGGCTAAAATCAATTGGGCCCAAGCACTGCATTATCAGAAAAATGATCTGCAGCAAAGATGACATCACTTACATAAATGTTTTCACAACGCAATGAAAATGGTCTCGCACAACCATCCTTTTTTCTATGATAGTAAAGTGAACATCTTTGGGATTGGATGCTGGAACTGGGCTTTAGGGTGAGCTCTGAGGCAAGCATGTTTCACTAATTTGACTGACTCTTTATGTATCCAAATTATTAACTAGGGACAGATTCATCATTTGCTGCAGCTCATTCTATGTTAATATCTAAATTTAGGTTACATGCAGACACTCACACAGTAGTACATCACACCGTGTCATCACAACAAACAGGAAGACCCCGACAGTATGTCAACACACTGTCAGGGCTCTCGACATCAGAGATATGGATATTTTGAGCATTTAAAAAAATACTTTTAATTTTCAATTACTATGTCAACGTAGTGATAATCAAAGAAAAATACAGTACTATGTCTCTATACTATGTACAGAGTGAATCACTAACCAGCAGAGTCACTATTTCAGTTTGGTGTGATGGAATGGAGGAATAGTTTAAACTCTACTTTTACAATCGAGCAGTTTCTACTGGTGATCAATCAATTGCATGAAGATTTAAGGCAATGCACTGTGTGAAGGAGGCATCTAAGCAGTGTGAAAGGCATGTGGTGTGAAATGGTTAACAGGAATGAATTTAGCTTCATGTATCTGTTACAGTCACATCACAGAACTAACTATTTATTTACATAAAATAATGGTAGTAATAATAAAAGGTTCTGAATTTACTCCACATTGTTGGAATAATCTTCTAATAATGTGGATGAAAAATATTCAATCTGATATATGATTGAAAAGATTTTTCACCCACTGCCCAAGCTGGGACGTGCTCTCCTATCCAGGTAGTCAGAATCAATATTAGTCCTTGTTTCTGCTCTACAACACAAAAAACACATCCAGTATGCACCAGCTACTTCATTTGACAATTTAAATCAATATAATGCAACATTAATATGTGCAAATCCAACTGACACTAAACAGATAATGTAAGAAATAATGGAAAATTAAGAAATAATGGAAAAACTTAAAAAAATGTCTAGATTGTATTTTTTTTGTAAATGATTGGTTCTGAGTGGAGCCCTTTTCTTCTACTTTAATGCTTTGCAATTTTTTCTCCCATTTACCCATTCGTAGAAACAAAAGTTATAACCCTGGTCAGTTGATTTTATCCATATTATACTTACTTACATACATACTTAAAACAATATATGATGACATTTTGTCTCTTTATGTTGTTCCTGTGCCAAATAAAGTGAGCCATGACATTTACAATATCGGGTTTCCTGCATAGGAAATCTTGTGAAAATCCCTAAAAAACATTTATGGTTTAGAAGACGTTATTTTCCTATACATAATTAGAAAAGTCTCCTACACACACAAATGGCAGATGCTTCGTTCTGAGAATCAAATGTAATGGAAAGGCAATAAAGGCAGAAAGAGACTGTTTACAACATCAGGAAGCATTCAGGCCATAAGAAAACATTAAAAAATTACACCAGACTATCAAAAAAATCTCATGGTCATTTCAGTGTTTCTTCAATGCTTTTCCTCTCAAAAGCATTGACATTGACCTTGTATTGGCCTACAATATACATGCAATTCTTCTCCATGATATTATGGAGGAGTTCTAACACAAACTACTGACACATACAAACGGTACACAGAGTACCACAACTGGTATACACTAACTTATGACATAATCTGTGACTTTATATATTGTAGGAATATACAGGAATTTGTAAAAGTGACATTACCGTTCAGTCCACCTGATCTCGTCTACATCATTATCATGCAGAGTGAAATGAACATGTTCTACATTTTCTGCTGGTACAAGGCCACTGCGATTTTTCTGAGGTATCAAGCAAAGGAACCATTAGGCAAAACAGAGCAACACTCTACAGGAAGGAGACATCAGACAGACACCGGACACCACAACAGCAGCAGATTAAGGTAGAACAAGACCCTAAAATATCTGGAATTGTCAGAGCTAGTTAGCAGCATCGTATATTCAGTAGTGTTCAACATCAGCATCATCACAGACACCAATACAGTACATCGACAGCTAAGCAGGCAAAGAGGCTTCTGTGTAAATTAAAAAACAAAAACACCAATCTGCCATTTGTCAGTTAAGTTTATGTCCCCCCCCACAGAAAATAAGGAAGCTGTGAATATAATAAATTTCTTGTATGAACAAAACAGGAACACATGTTGCAGTTCATTGCATCTTGCTCTTTGCATTTCATAAACCTGATGGAGAGTCAGCTACTGGACGAACCTTACACAGTGAGATAGCTTTCTTTTCAAATGACGGTGTTTTGCATGATATGAGAGGAGCAAATAATGATTTACAATAAGCTCAATGAGAAAGTCACCTTGTGCAGTACACTTATTTCACTTCCAACTTGGTTTAGCACTTCTGACGGGCATTGCCAAGTCTCTAGATTGGACAGGTTTTTCGGTAAAGCTATTATTCTTACGAACATCTTCATGCGTCTGAGATGGTGGGGGAGTCTCACTGTGGTAGGTGCTGCGACTGGCTGCTGTCACACTTTGTACCCGTCTAATGTTCGTCCCTTGGTGATGCTCCTCGCTAGTTTGAACCGTGGTCGACAGTCGGTTCTGTTTCATCAGGGTTTGTCGACGATGAAACGAGGGGCTTCGAGATGGGGTGGACGGGATGGATGGGGGGCCCAGCTCCTTCTTGTTCCTGGAAGATGAAGCTACCGTGTTGCGCGCGAAGCTTGGGATGTCAGAGATGTTTTTTGTGCTGAGTGTGAGGGAGCTGCTGGTCTCGGAGGACGCCCCAGCCTGAGTTTGTGCCAAAGCTCTAAGTGTGGAGCGGCACATCTTTTCCTCGGGAGCAGGTTTGGGGATGTTCCGCAGGGGTTTGGCATTTGGCTTATTGATGGTAGCCTTTCTAGGGGTTGGATCACGTTCCCATCTTGAAAGACTAGTTGTGGCAAAGCTTCCCCGCTGAGCCTTTGACTTGTCAGGAGGCAGGCTGGAATGTCGAAGAGGTCTTGCGGTTTTCTCACTCCTTCCTCTTGCTGGGGTGCTCTGATCTCGAAGAGGCCGCCGTGACTCTGTGCTGTCGTGGACCTCTGCTCTCTTGTTGCTACCTGTCCTTGTGAGCTTTGAAATGGGCACAACTTTGCGCATCCCATGGGTCTCGCTGCTGGTGAGCGTTCTCACAACGCAACCTCCACTGGACTTGGTTGCTTTGTTAGCTTTGTTCTTTGTGTGGGATGGTTTCCTGCCGCTTCTTTGTGCATCCTTCTCCACAACTTGCTTTCCCTCAGCGGTTTCACAGCTCTCTGTGTCCCACTCCTCTGCGGTAGGAGATGCTGTCACGGATGCTGCATCCACAGATTTTGGTTCTGAAAGTTCATTTGCAGAAACAGACTGGGCGTTGGGAGACATGGACTCCAAATTAGAGGAAAGAGAGCTCAGATCCTGTTTGTCTTTGTTACATTCAATTCCAAAAAGCCCCTCTTGGGATTGAGATGAGCTTTCAGCCTCAGAGTAATCCAAGGTGAAAGAGCAGTCTGTTTCCGTGCAGTCTAGTATATAAAACACTGACTTTTTAGTGGATACAGGGGTGTCTCTTGGGAGGGGTGTATCGCAGGTAGTTGATGAAATGGTACTGTTGTCCTCCTCTTCTCTCTCAGATGAGACCCCGGCCTGTTTGGGAGGATCGATTTTCCCTTCCCCGGCTGCCTTGGGATTCGCTCCCCTTCCCAAAACTTTACCCCGTAGGATGTTGTCCAGATCTACAGCAGGGGGCCGTGTCTCTCCCTCCAAATTGGTCACCACAACATCTCCCTGGTTGACAAAGTGCATATTGTTATTGTTATTGTTTGGACTTGGTTGGTCGAAAGCTTGAGGACCTCGAACTAAAGTGTGCTTCTCCACACTTACGTTCATGTGACCAGTAATTGTTGCATTAGGAAGATGGGGGGACTTCCGAAAGACACAAAAGGAAGGAGGCAGGGCACTGCCCTCTGACAGTGATGAGTAAATGTTGTTGTTGTTGTGTGGATCATCATTTATTCCAGAGGAGGAAAACCTGGCCAGTGGGCTGATGGGCTCAGTTTCTGCACGAGGGGACGTCACCTGTCTGTCGCAAGCCAGCTCACGGTTGTCGTCCTGCACTAAAATCCAGGGTGTCGTCTTCCGCTGCACGGTACGACCTGACCGAGGTAGGCTCCTAAACTTGGAATTGTTGGTGGGATTCCCAGTGCCTCCAAATAGCTCCAGGTATCCTTGGAGTTCTCTGTCTGCTATGGAGGTCATGGTGTGGCGGTGGCGGCGAGCACTGGCAGAGCGACCCAGTGGGTGGTGCAGACTCTGGGACCTCTGCTGGAAGAGGTCCAGCAGACCTTCCTTTGTGAGCATCTCCACATCATTCTCGCTGCTGCTCCGACCAAACACACCACTCTGATCTGTACCTGACCAAGCAAAGCGCTTTTCCTCCAACTCTCTCAAACGACGCTGTCTGGCTGCTTCCTTCAGCTCACGGTCCATGTTGTCCTGAGAAAGATGAAGGTAGAGAGATGTTTAGAAGCAGAAAACAGGGATACAGATAAATTATGGAGATATCAAATCAGACTAGAGACAGTATGGGACATTTTCACATCTAAATTTACTGATCTCAATACATAATTCCCCGTTACTTCAACATCTCGTCCTCCTTTTTCACAAGAGTGATAGGAAAATGGTGTGTTAAATGGACAAGCAGTTTAGTGCAGCATAAGCACTAGTGTGGGTGGTGTACTGGACTGCTGTGGTGAAGGATGAGCAGAGCCAGAGAGCAAAGCTCTCAATTTTCCAGTCGCTCTATGTTTAAACCTTCCCCTATGGTCATAATATTTGAGTGGCCAAAGACTAGTAGCTGAAATGAGTTTCCTCTGCAGGTTGGTTGAGCTTCACCTTAGAGGTAGGATGTGGATCCAAGACACCTGTAGAAAGCTTGGAGAAGAGTCGCTGTTCCTTTAGATGGACCTAGCTCAGGCAGTTCAAGCATACGATCAGGATGCCTCCTGGATGCTTCCCTTTGAATGATTTCAGGCCATGTTCAACTAAGAGGACACCCTCAGGTACACCCAGAACACACTGCAGGAATTATATATCAAATCTGCTGCTGTCACAGAAACCCAACTCCAGGTAAGCGGACGAATGGTGGATGGATGGATAATGCAAAATTAGGTTTGTACCATATCATGTTCTTCACGATAAAATCGGTACAAATTTTGTATATGATAAAAAGTGCTGTATAGCCTAAAGCTGCATTCTGACATGGACTTAGAGAAGTGTTGAGGCGCAGATGTATAGTAACAGCGGTTCGTCTACTATAACACATACAGTAAGCACGAGCCTCTAGCAAGGATTTTGTACCTAAAAAGGGAGCTACTTCAATCGTGGTCATGGACATGGTTTGGCTTAAAAAGGTCTCCAAACCAACACATCTCCAACAATATACAATAATGTGTAAACTACTTTGTATACATAAAAAAGAACAGTGATGGCCAAGGGTGGGTACATGACAAATTCGTTTGACCACTTGAAGGAAAAACAATTGAGCTTGATGACCTATGAAGGCGTGCAAGCAAGAGATAGCATGTCTGGCCAAAAAGTAAACAAAGCGTAACTTAACCAAACATCAGGAGAACTCGCAGGCTGCACATGCAACTTTGCACGTTGAAAGATGCAGTCCGTTTTTGTAATACAAGAGTTCTTTGACAAAATTGGACGGAACACTGGAACAGCCATCATGGTTATAGAAATGGTCCAACAATGGAAAATATCATGTAATCATCCAATCACGAGTGGCAAGCTCGTCAATAATGATACAATCTGTATAATCCATTCTATTTATTATTATTATCAAGTGTAAACTATAACCCATAATTTTGAACTTATTCTTAAAACAACCATCTTTTTCAATTCACTAAAACTGACCTTGACAGCTTTTTTGAACTTGATGCAGAAGTCTTGAAAAATGCGGAAGCACTCATCCAGCTTAAAGGTGTCCTTGTCTTCACAGAAAAAATCGATGAGAGTGCTTCCTTCTTTACGAAGATCCAGCCTGCGTCTCTTCAGGTCCTGGAGCATCTGTGCTGAACTCTGAGACATCAGAGACACACATTTTTTTAATTCATAAAATGTTAAACAATCCTGTGGGTGTTATTACCTTGGAACACTTGACTCAGCAGTACCAGAAATGTCCAGTGGTCTGGGTCCAACTTTCTGTATATTTCTGAATTTGTATATATACAGTATGTACATACAGTATCTACAGTATATAATATATTATGTAAGTGCTGCTGCTTCACCTGCAGAAAGGGCTCTAGCTGCTGCAGGAGCTCATGGTCTCCTTGAACCTTCTCCTCCAGGGATTTAATCCGAACATATAAGGAGGAAAACTCCAACTCAATGGTTTCCACTGAGATTCTAAAAGAAAATGCCACAGCAGCAGGAAAATTTGCTTAGAGACAGTTTTACTGATTATATACATAAAAATCACATCACTGACTGCAGGATGTCCTCATAATATTGACAACAGGGGAAAGAGGGGAGGAAGGGAGAAGTATCTTGGCTCTCTGGTTCCTTACAGTGGTGACCTTGTCAAGCTGACAGTCTAGACAGCCACAACATTGTGACCCTCACTACTGCACTCAGCTGCAGTAATGAGGCAGGATATTGTGGTTATTTACATTACACAGAAATAAAACATAAAACACAGTTGACCTTATTGAACTTTTTTTATGAATAATTTTTGAGAAGCCACTGAGTATAAAAAATATAAATTAGTATTAAGGAAAACCAAGTTGGACTTTTTACTGGTGCTATAATGTAATTTAAGCATTAGGTTGGTACAGCAATGCGCGATGAATGTCAGTAATCCCAGTTTTTAAGCCATATTACAACAAACTGTTTTCAGTCATAAATCTAACCCTAACAAAATTAAGGTTACAACCATTTGCCTTATAGACAAACAATAAGAACAACAACCATCAGTCACTTAGAGGAATATTCAGGTATGGCTTTGTTCACATATTTGTCCAAAAATATCAAGAATCGTTTACCTGGCTGCACTCTGGACATTCTGAAGTCTCTCTGGAAACTTGAGTAGCTTCTCGTCTTTTTTCTTTGCCTCCTGTGTGGAGACAATTATTGTTCAATTTCACATTCAAATGCTTTTGCTCATAGACTGGTTATGTAAGTGCTTAACTAGTTCTCTTGGCTCTTTCCTGTTTACTGTCATCATCTGCTGCAGTTTTTGGAGGCTCTTTACTCAAACAAATAAAATAAATAAAAAACTTTGTGGCTATTTCTATATAATATCCCAAATCATTTTGATCTTTATTTCAAACAGTAGAGGTCTCGTGTGAGATGAATTTTTGTAATCTGGACAGACAGTTTTTATATTATGAAATATAAAGAGAGTGAAGCTGATGATGTCTGTCCCACAGTTAAATAAGGTTTCCTTCACTCTCCATTCTACAGTACATTACCTTAGTTTAGGTATATCTCATAGATGTAGTCAACATTCTGTACATTAACTTCAGTGTCAAATACATTAAATAATACATAATAAACTGAAGGGAAACAAAAGAAGCATCTATTACAACTATTCCTATATTAAAGTATGCACCTCACAGGTTGGACCTAATGCAGTAGAGAAAAGTTGATTTTATGACACTCTTGAGTTATTAAGGATTACATATGAAAGCACAGGTCATCATGTCGTCATGGTACTGTGTGAAAGATATTATATAACTGAAGTTTTCACTAACCATGGCAACAAAGTGCAGCAAGTTCATCCCTGGCTTGTTGGCCTTGGTATCAGCCAACGAGAGTAGGGATGATAACTTGAAACCCACAGCGTTGCCCGCATAGCCGCCCTGAGAGTTACAGAGAAACATGCCACGATGTTTGAGAATAAGACTGACAATATTTTCTTACTGTCAAGTCAATCGAGAAAATTGATGAACCAGATTAGCTAAGCATAAATAAATTAAATACAATGATTATTTAGTGACCATTAGGCAGTAGGCAGATTTTTTTTTTACCCTTGGACAAAAGTTGTTTCCAGTTTTATATTAAACTAAACTAAATGTCTCAAAGATAGTTTTACTAAACTTCAAATGTTGTCTTTATTTATTTAAAGTCTTTGCAATAGAGCCAAGCTAGTGCAGAAAATGTGATGCCGTTTGAAAGATTTGTGTCCAAGGGATGAATGAATGGGCACAGATTTAAACAAAGAGCAGAGAGAGGTCCAGAAAGTATGCAAAAACACATAGCTTTTGCCTTGTCATGGGATTTTCAGAAACTAACAAGCAAAGAGAGACAAGGGAATGTAATTTGACTTACAGCATTCATGATGTTTCCGGCCTGCAGCACCAGATGCAGAATGGCATGAAGCTCCTCGCAGCTCATCAGTTCTATAGGAATAGAATATATAAACTTGAGTGGATAATCCAAAGTAGTTATTGTTAGCACACTGCACAATTCAAGTCAGCTCCAAATTCATAGGAAGGAGAAAACTTTTACCATTTTCACCATGTGTGTCCTTAAATGCAAACAGTGAGGGTAAATAGTAAACGTTCTGTTTAATTTGTCTAACGCAGCGTTTAACTGATGGCTCAGTACTGTAGAGGAGGGTTTAATAAAATCCAATAAAGTACAGAGAGCAACTCTGACTCAGCTAAAATGACACAGACTCAGAAAACAGAAACAGACAAGCTCAGAAAAGCACTAATTATAATACTTTCCTTTGTCAATTCATAAATACCCAGAATAAGTTTGAGGATATGGAAACAGGCACACGAGCTTGGCTGTAGATCAGGAGGAACAACACGAGATACAGATATCAGAAGATGGGCAGTTCAATCCCCAGCTGCAGCTGCATGCCTCACATGTCGCTGTGAATATTTGAGTGAGTGGCTGAACATAGAAATATTGTGGGCTTTGGTTACGAGCCACTGCAGCTTCTGCCATCAGTGAATGAATGTGACAAGACTGGTAAAGTAGTGAGTAGACTATAAAAGTGTTATATATCTCCAAGTCTGCTTCCGAGTGATATTAGTGTTGTGGCTTGAAGAACAGTTGGTCGGTGGTTTGATCTAGACTGAAACTACTGCCATGAAATTTGGTTCAAAAATGAATGCCCCCACAGGAAGAATTTTAACATACTTGGTGAAACCCTAACTGTTTATCTAAAAGCCATCATCAGTTCAATATGTCAAATACTTTGATAAATACATGCAAAGTCACATTAAAAATGGGCTATACATAGCCTTGTGGAACTATTAATATGCAGGGTAATTAAAATGTAAAGTTTACATTATAGTTTTAAAAAGTCTCTCTTGAAATTAAACAAAAATGGTAACAACTGTTCTAAACTTTGAGGGTAACTTTAATCATTTAGGAAATATATTATTATATTATATTATTATTGTCATGTAAAAACTTTTAAAATACAACACTACAAAGGGAACAGTACAAAGACAACACATGCTCGTCTTTCCGTTCTGTCCCCATATCACGGTATCTCAGGTGGTACATTTCTCTTTTTCCTCCCGACAGCTGACAGCTCAAATATCTGATCGCCTGTTGGAGCACATGTGACTGTGTTTGTGTTTGTGTTTGATGGCAGCCGCACCCATGTTATTACCTTTAGTGGCGACCCGGACAACATCGATCTCGCGGCTCATTACAGCACAGGAAGGGAAGAACTCTTCGCGGAGAACTATGTCCTCTATGCGAACCTCAAACCTGATGAATGATTACATCATTTCCCTTGTGTTAACGCCAATTCAACATATTAAAAACAACGCTGTTGCAGAAAATAAAATATAAAAACCGCCGAACTGTATTTAAAAGGTAAGACATATGTAAGAAATGTATGTGGTTAGGTTCATGTCAACTCTGTGGGGAGACTACAGATGATGAAGAAAATAAATATATGGTAAAATAGATTATGTGAATATGGAAAACGGTGTAGGGTCAGTGCCCATAAAATGCAAATTTACCTCACTTACCAAAAATATATGGACACCGGCTGCCAAGCAAGTGACAAGATTCTTTCAAACTTTAATAGTATACTGAAACTATGTACACAAAAACTATAAATCAACTCACCGTGGCACCTGGATCAAGAGGTACATAAAGGAATCTACCAGTGTCAGCTTGTCTGGGTCTCCTTTAAACGACTGAAGTTTCTTGATCTGTTAGAAAATCAGAGAGAGAGAGGAAGTTCGGGAGGCTTGACTATTTGCTATATTCATTGTAGTTCATGAGTGTTAGTGAAAGCCACGCAGAAATTAATAAACACAAACCTCCTCTGCATCAGGCAGGAGCTTCAGCAGGTCTTTGAGTAGCTCTGCTCCATAACTCTTTCCTTCTCCTCGTCGGATGTCTTCCACAATAGAGCGATTGGACCTTGAAGACAGTTCATTTTAATTGAGTCTGATGATAAATGGTGCAGGTGCTCTCTCTAAATGCCTGTTCTCCTGTATTTATAAATGTATAAACACTATAAGGTTGCAAAGTGGTGCAGCATGAAAACATGTCAGTGGTAAGAGATTTGCGCTGTATGTTGTAAAAACTGACTGAATTTTCTGTCTTTGTCTTGTAAAATTAAAATGAACTTTCTTACTTAACTAATTACCTCAGTTTAAATTTTGGATTATCTCACCATAGCAACATCTGCATCAACATAGCAGCTAAGGCTCACGATTAATAGACAAAAAGAGTGATTTCTCAGAAACAATAATAATTTATTTATTTATGTAATTCTATTTATGTCAGCATATTATGATATAGTCCTGGCAAATGTAATGAATACTGCATGATGAGTTGTGACTTTAAAGTGTGCTGTGATAACTGCCTAAAGGCATCTGTAAACAATGTAGTAGGGAGTAGAAGATGACAGATAGTACAAAGGATGATAAATAGTATAGTTAAAGTCAAATGAAAAGATACACACAAATATGTTCGTGTAGGTTTTAAGTCATCCAAGTTGACTCATAGTCTTAATGTCTCCAAAACCAAAAAGAAGTTCAAGTGCCTTCAACTAAAGCACTTCAGAAAACACACAAATGTAAATAGTATCTGATGATTTCATGGCTTATACTCACTCCTGACTACAGTATGGCTGACAGTCAAATGTCATTAAAATACAGTGGGGAGCCATGCAAATACAACTCCATGCAAAACAGACACACACTTTCTGTATGATGCGGCATGCTAAAACATGATGGGCCTTGTAATGCCTAAACATAATGGTTTGAAAAACCATTATTTCATGTTCACAGACGAGGTAATGGTCTGAAGTTTAATCTAAGCAATGTTTAGTCGGGTTCCTCATTTTCTTCAGGAACTGAAATTCAACATTCCCTTTAATAAAATTACTTTTTTTCTGGAGTTAAACATTGTAGAAAATACTTCAGATCAAGTGAATGCACAACTCAGCAAATTATTTTTCAAAATTTTTTTTATATATATTTTAACGCAGAAAATGAAATCAACATTAAAATGAGAGTTTAATTGAGCATAAAATGTTATGATCACTTGACAGTTACCAGATGTCTTTTTAATAAGTGTCTATGGGATATTTTGGGCAACAGTGGCAGCATTATGACACAACATGTTCTTTTCTTTGAAAATCCACACACTTGCACTCTAAGCAGCTTAAGTGAGAAACAAAAGAGTAGTGCATTCTGACAAATTGATAGCAAGTGCTCAATTTGTTAATGAACATTTTGTTGCTATGCCCTTCATCAGGTTAAATTAATTCCAGAATAAAAAGGGGGGGAAAACACTGTGTTGGCTTTTCTTTTGTTTTTCACAGTCCGTGTACGCATCTCACCAAATATGATGCTGTAGATAGGACAAAAATGTCTCACTACAAACTATGCTGATGTATAAACATGTTCAAACTTTTGGTCTACAACACAGTGGAGACAGGGAGAATGTAAACAAACTGAACCTGTTTTTCAACTGTTTCTATTCCCCAAGTCCCCACTCCTTCCCTCACCCACCATACCTCCTCTTCACACCTCTCCACTCCACCCCCCACTTCACCTGTCAGCCTGTCTTCATCTACACCCCACTCGCATCAGCCCACTCTAACCCACACTCCCCATCCCGTCTCTCCCCTCCTTTACCCCTGTCCCCCTCTATTCAACATCTAACCAGGTGAGGAAGGATCTAACAAAGATCAAGGCAAGAAAGGCCAGAGGTCTGGAGGGCATCAGCTGTAGACTGCTTAAGGACTGTGTTGACCAGCTCTGTGGGGTAATAGACATATTTTCAACTTGAGCCTTAGTCTGGAGAAAGTCCCGGTCCTGTAGAAGACTTCCTGTGTGGTCCCAGTACCGAAGACTGTGTGCCCCAGGGAGCCCAACTACTTCAGACCAGTTGCGCTAAGACTATGGACTATGGAGTGTGCTGAGTAATGTGCAGGACATTACTCATGACTCTGTGGTAGCTTCTGCTATCTTCTACGCAGTGGTCCGCTAGGTAAGTGACAGGACAGAAAAGACACAGACAGCTCCTTCAGCAGCAGGCTGTTATACCTACGATGTAATAAGGGGCGCTACTGCAGGACATTCATCCCGACTGCAGTCAGACTGTTCAACAACAGCACAACTTAAATGTCTTGTGACATCTGTCACCACCACCCAAGGTACCACCCAAACTCAGGGTGAGGCTCTGACTCAGGAAGAACGCTGATGTCACGTTGCTCATTAGTAGGACAGTGTACCACAACTGCCATTTGCAATACAATTTTTTGACATGCCGTAAATTCATTTTTTAAGGTGTACTTTATGTATATAGTCTACATCTCCTTCACTGCATTTTATTATTGCACTCTCTAACTTATTTTCTTTATCTATTTTTATCTCATGTTAGATTTTTATATTTTATGTATTGAAACCATTGCAACTTTTTATCTCTGCTGTTGATCGATGCAACAAGTACATTTCCCTGGTGCGAGATGAATAAAATTTATCTTATCTCATCTTATGTTATCTTATCTTATCTATATTATAATATATAGCAGCACCACAGCTGTTCTAGTGCCTCACAAACAACAACTGACTGTTGTTTGATTCCTGTAATTTGTCAGCCATCTGTACAGATTCCACTGGGTATAGGTGAGCTCTCTCTCCTCTCAGGTAGTGGGTAGCAAGTGAAAAACTTACTTCTTGAACTGCTTCAGGAAAATTCCCAAATTCATTCCTCTCTTTGAGTCAAGGATGCTAATCTGAAAACAAATGGAAATTACCGTAAGTGACACGCCATTTGCTGTAGTTTTGGTATAAACACACAATGAAACACATATATTTATTTACACTCCTCCCTCCTTCTAACTCTACCTGGTTGTTGTTGCTTCAGTTACCTACAGTGCACCAACCCCCCCCTGCCATTCAGCCATAGTCACCCTATGGGGACAGTGAAATTCCACAGGGCCACATGTGTGGTTCTTCTTTCCTCATTAACAATTACTTGTCTTCCTTCCTTTAACAGGTGACTGTAAAGTACGTACATTTTTAAAAAAAACTCTCCCGAAGACCTAATTACAGCATTTAAATAACAATTAAACAAGTTCAGGGGAGGAGGAAGACAATTAAAAGAAAACAAATAAAAATAAAATTATGTTGAATTAAATAAAATGTAATTCAACATTATACTAAATCATACTGCGTGTCATATAATACTTAAATGATGATCTGAATGACAGAAAAATAAGTAACGCTTTTAATTATGGACAAACTGTTAAGTCATCTATCAAACAAAACTGTCAAATATATCATTAAATATACTTTGGTTTTTAGACTGTTGGTCTGATAAAAAAATCATTTGAGGACATGAATTTGTGTCCTGACATCTTGTGATGAGTATTTGTCAAATTTTATAGACGTAACAATCAATAAATAATAGACTAATTGAAAGTGATATGAACAGATCAAATTCTTTTTTCCGCTTAGATTTTGTGGTTAGACCAGCAGCAGTCGGATCAGTGCAGGGACAGAGTTTTTCTGCAACATGAGACTCCCTGTGCCTCATGCTCATATTGTTTAACAATTCACATTAAGGAATCCATACTGACACAAACATGATTTTCTTCTGTTTGTGAACACAAATAGTTTTTTTTACATTCAAAGAAAAGACGTAACTGAGCACCGTTACCTACCTTTTCCCTGCAGAGATATCGTAATACAGTTTTGTACTGTAGTGTAACACTAAGGCAACATGTTTGAAAACAATGGAAGTGAATGCAAGAGATTGTAAACCTCAGGACTTGTCAGCTACAATTAGGTCCAGAAGTATTTGGACAATCACGCAGTTTTTAGAATTTCACTTCTATAAACCACAATAATGGATTTGTAATAAAATGATCAAGATTTTGATTGAATGATGAGAAAAGCTTTGAAGAGGATGAAGAATGGAAATGCATTTGGTTCTGATGACATAACGGTAGAGGTATGGAAGTGTGTAGGAGAGAGGGCAGTGGAGTTTTTGACAAAACTGTTCACTGGGGGTTAGGTTAATTGGTCACTCTAAATTGCCCATAGGTTTGAATATGAGTGTGGATGGTTGTTTGTCTCTATATGTCAGCCCTGCGATGAACTGGCGACTTGTCCAGGGTGTCCCCTGCCTTCGCCCAATTTAAGAAGATTCATAAAAATATGGTGATCTTCTGCGATTATCGAGTTTAGTTGTCTTCTGTGGTGTTCCAGGCCTTTTGATGTTGTTGAGCTCATCAGTACATTCTTTCTATTTTAAGAATGTACCAAATTGTTGATTTGGCCACTACTAAAGTTCTTACTCTCTCTCTGATAGATTTATTTTGTTTTTCAAGCTAATGATGGCCTCATTCACTTGCACTGATATCTACTTAGACTTCATATTGATAGCTCCAGTCAAACAGCTGCCATAATACCAATTCAACACCCAAAATAACCTCCAGGCCTTTAATTTACTTTACTTATCTTGAAGTAACGAGGGAACAGAGCACACCTGGCCATAAAAACTGCTTGCCAGTCAACTGTCCAAATACTTTCTAGCCCCTAAGAATGGAGGTGCTCTTGATAAAATGGCATTAATTCCTATCTTTAAATGGCATATTTTTGTGAAACCTATTTTATATTAAAGAAAAAAGTCTGCACTTCAATCACATCTTGATTGTTTTATTTCAAATCCACTGTGGTGATGTATAGAGGCAAAATGCAAAAAAATTGTTGTCCAAATACTTCTGGACCTAACTGTATATGAGTATCAATACTTAATCATTGCTATGTGTTTAAAACAATATCTGTTTTACAGACTTCATTTGTACTAGCACTGAGGCAGGGAGCTATTTAAGAAATTAACTACGGTCTCTGCTTAGAACTTTTTCTTTTTGAAAGAGGGATTGAACTGAAGTTTTAAATGGTACTGTGACAACTTAAACCCCCACCAAGCATGTGTACATTCAGATTATGTCTGATCAGAATGTAGTCACCTTGATTTACCAGCACATAATATAAGTCTTAAAGCCTGTTAACAGGTAAATATTCAATAGGTTAGAGTCAGGCTGGAATTGTGATATTCACTGACATTTGTTTAGTGTATTTATAGACAAAATTTGATTTGTTTGTTTTCATTTTTTCTAAACAAAACAAGAATCTTAGCTCTGTGAAAACACAGTCATCAGGTTCAGAAATGTTAAACTATAAAAAAAAAAAATCAAAACATTCATGCATTACAGATATAGTCTCAGTCATTCTGTTTCAGAACAACTTGAGTCAGTTTACTCGTGTTCCCTGTGTTTCATTACAAGATGAAAAATATATAATGGACAAAAATTAATAATTGTATTGGTCCTCACAAGCAAAACAAGGTAACACTAGAGTAAATCCTAGGGATGAAACACTACCTAATGATACAATTTTAACACAGCTGAAAATGCAAAATCAAACACTGCAAAATTAGTGCTTATTTTTTCTTTATCCTACTGAAGAAAAACTTTGTAGTTCTTCGGTAGGTACAGTACAAACTATAAATTCACATTGTCTTTTTTGCAAAAGTGAAACTGAAGACATATATTGAGACACCATTGCTAGTCTCTAGAATGGGGAATGTTTATAATGCAAATGTAAGCTTAGCGAGAACCCCCTTAATTCAGAGGAAGCTGTAAGTACTTAAGAAGAACAAATTTATATTTTTACTCCAGCAAAAAGTTGAGAGTGTTGATAAAAATGAAACAAGATTTAGGAGTCACTTTACGTACCACATCATTACATCAAAGAGCTGAAGGACGTGTTGACGTAGCAAGGCAGATTGTGCAAAGTCAAAATTGATTCATTTTAAATATAAAATTTTTGCATATTTGTATAGATTTTTTATCACCTGTCTTGTGCATTGTTACATCTCTAATAAAGACTATACACATTAAAATAACTTTACAATGTTTCTACATTACTCATACACTGCCTTATTAGATCTCATTTCCTCTGACTGTTCCTCCGATTAGCTCTCAGAACTTGATAAATCTTGAAGAATAGTCATCTTAGGACATCTCACCACACTGACTGAATCTAAATTCTTCTGCTATTTTTCATGTACAAACAACTGAGACTTCATCTCAAGGAGACTATCTGATACACTACACATGAATGGGATTATGTAATACATTCTGTAGATTGCCAAAGGTAGCTGTAGAATTAAGTCCTGTATGTTGATTATAATGACCGTCCATACAAAGAGCCACTTGTATATTCACTGTCAGCACTCTGACTCTAACTGACAACATAAGTTTTCTGGTGTTGCTGGTGTCAGTGTTCAGACTCATGACAACCACTCACCTCATCTTTGCTGCTCTCCTTGAAGGAACGACACCTGGAGACACGAGCAGAGGTTCCGGCAGCCACCAGTGACTGACGTATGCCTATCGCTGTCTCGTCCTGCTGTCCAAACAGCTCCTCCATGGAGCGAACGTCGATTTGGTACTGCTGCTGCCGCACCGCCAGGGTCCAGATGTTGGGCTTCCCACGTACTTTCTCCTCTGGTATTGGCTTCCAGAAGAAGCTGCGGACACGGCGTTTCTTCTTCGTGTTGTTGGTGGTGGACATGGTCGTAATGGGTGGAGGGGGTGGCGGTGCTCCTGGAGGTGGAGGAGGAGGTGGTGGAGCGTCATGCTTAGAGTCATTGAGGGACGGTGGGCTGGTGTGAGTGTGTTCAGACATATAGGATGGGTCAGAGGAGGTGATGGAGGATGAAGTGTTGCAGCTGCTCCCCTCACTGCTGCAGCTCTCTGGCTCATTATTTGTGGATGCACAACTCATAACAAGCATCACAAGAAGTCAGCATATGAGCTCTAAGCTGAGAGAGTATGCCACAAAAACTGACTGAATTACTACCTCCCCTTGTTTAAAATGCTTTTATAATAACTAATTAGTTTTCTTTCGAGGTTTTAAAGAGCATTAGAATACAGCAGTGCACGTCCCCTCACTTCTACAAGAGGTAGGTGTCCCTTCATCTAGTCAAAATGAAGGGAGCATGTCTGATTGTGTCCACCTCCATCACTCAGCTGGTCATCCATTGCGCTGAGCAGAGCCTTTGAAGGTTTCCTCCCAGGGAGAGAGGGCGGTCGGCGGTGATGGCCATGGGGCTACAGGAGAAACAAAACATAGGACAGGATTATATGGAGGTAGTCATGCAGGTTGTCATGGACAATCTGAAATTGGGGGAAATTAAAGGGTAAGACAGATCAAAAGAGAAGGGGCACCCAGTCACAGGGGCTCACAAAGAAGGAAACGGCAAATCCTATTGTTTTCTCTTTTGTAAGGGCTTTGAAGTCAGGCTCTGGGGTGTATAATGGACAGAGACGTTGCACCCACAGCTTAGCTTCTCTTACACTGTTTGGTATCATTTCATTCTTAAGAAGTTCTCATGTAGCAGGGAAAACCAAATTGTCTCATTTAGCATTTGGTCTGCAGTGCAGCAGTTCACTCATTTGGCCACAAGGTGAAAAGTGAGATTGCCATTTAAGTAAATTCAATTTAAATTACTTCTTGCCTTATATCTAATCAACTATTTCTGGCCTCATTTCATGAATTAAATCTAATTACATAGATTTCCGCATTAAAATTAAAGGAACTGCTTCTGGCGGCCAATCAGCCAGTATTTAATTCCAACTGTAAAGGGTCTGTAGTGAAAACAAAGAAGAACGAGAGAAAAACGACAGACCACAGCATTCAATCTGAAAATAGTTCACTGTAGAGTAACTTAATGGAAAACAACTGATGGTCTCTTGTTTATTCATTTCATCACTGCCATTAAAAACAACAACATGCACCATAAAAAGATTACATAACATTGGTCAAATATAAAGAAAAAAACATTGAAATTATTTTGCCGGTCCCACAAAAAAAAAACAAAAAACAAAAAACAATCTTTAACTTTACCAGCTCACCTCATATTGGGCTATATAATGAATCTTAATCTGTATGCTGCTTTGTATTTAGTAGGAGTTAAATTCACTCAAATATAGCACATGAACTGAGCAGCAGTCCACTCCTGCTCCGGCATGAAACTGATCATTTGTGTGATACCACCTGCAAAATTTTAGCCACTTGAAAATAAGTCTTTGATAATGGAAAAACAAAAAATAAATCAGTTGCAGCCCTAAACTCACAATGTAATTGTATAATATAAAAACCTGAAATTAATAAAAAAAAAAATAAAACTACAAACTAAAATTAAGCAAAAAAAAATAAAACAAATAAAACACACCTCACACCCTGCTTTCCTGTTAAATTAATAGTATTTCAACATATAAAGCAACTCGACTAGGAAGACAGCATCCATTTTAATCAGTTGGTAATGAGAATTCGCTCCATGCTGGGTATCAATATTTTAGGGCTGTAATCAATGATTATTTCAATTACCGATTAATCTGATGCTGTTGTCATGAATAAGCAATTATTTATTTACACAGAGAAGTAGCAAATTTTCACAAATATAATTCTCGTAAAATTGTTTCTAGTTGGACTTTAAATCATCAGACTAGAGATGCAGGTTTTAAAAATGCCTTTTGTAAAGTGCTTGTTGATGGTGTGGTATGTGGTGTCAAAACAATGGTGTAGCTCAGCACTCACTAACACACTCGACACAACTACGGTGATCTGATACCCTTCTTGGAATTAAATAAAGAAATGGATGTTACTACTGACAAAAAATAATGAGATCAATCGGGTGGGGTAGTGCTAATGGTGAAAATACATTGCTCCCAGCACTTTGATGTAAATTTTTGATTTGAGAAAGATCAAAGAAATCAGCTTTCATTATACAGATACAAATAGTAATAAAAACCTAGTGTTATATACAGTATATGGCAACCGTGCCTCTTTCACAACTTACATCTTAGTGTTAATCCTCCAATAGTTAGCAGCCTTCTCCACCTGATACCCAGAGATTATGACTAATTAATAAAGCAGACATCACAAATGGCCTCATGTTAACATCAACCTGGATACTCAGTCCGTCCTCAGTGCTGGACCACAGTCACTCATGTCTAATTCATAAGACTGTTAGAACATCTGACCTCACACTGAGTCATTCTCTTCTGTGGTACTAGAAACGTGGCAACTATTAACAGATGCTATGCAGAAACTATGTAAAATGTGTTGCTTTTCTCTGTATCTCATTTCATTTTTTGCCATGTTAGCTGCTTTTAAGTAAGACTTTGGCATTTTGAGACGTTAACCTGTACACTCATGTTACACTCATGTCTGTAACATCATGATGTCTACTTTTGGGTTGGGGACGTTTTGTTTGGAGCTTAGCTCTTTCTTTTTTCATTAAGCTGGTGATAAAAAAGATATGCATAGTGGCCCCACCCTACCCTACATCATTTATTTTACTGGAAACTGGAAACACAAACAAACACACAACAAACAACGCTTTGGTTTGGCTCCAGCAATTTCGAGCAGAATCTTAAAATATTGTGTTGCCTTTGTTGGGCGTTGGGAAGGCACAGAGCAGAGGGCCAACTGAGGGCTACTAAATGCAAACGATTATTCCTTGAATGAGTAGAACTGGGCAATATGGACAAAATCTTATATCACAATAATATGGATCATGTCATATCACAATAACAATATATAACATGATATAGTACGTTTTCTGTAAATACCATGAGAAAATGTATATAAAAAATAACCTCTTGCTTCATGACAACGTATTATTTTGATAGTCCTGTGGATTAAAGAATATCTAAACACCAAAACCAGAGTTTTCAGCTGATAAACAATGTATTTGGGTGTTTAGTAGAGCTGTTGTTTGATTCAGATACAAATCTTGACTTTTCTTGGAAGAATTTGAATTCAAGATATTGTGTTATTAATATGCACAGTGACTACTCTCTACCAGCTTAAATCTTTGACGGAGGTGACAACTGCCCCTCCCCCAAAATATGATCAAAGTATAACCAAATGACAGAAGTCCCCTGTAGGTACAAGTTTGTCTTATCTCATCAAAGTGATACTTATAATGTGTGTGGTAGAGCAAGAGTGAGTGAATGTCAATACATTTGAAAGTAGCAGTTAGTGCCTATAGCAATGTTTTAAAATGTTTATTTTATACTTTATTCTATTTTGTGTATTTTTACATTGAAAGGGAAGTTGAACCGGAGTCAAATTCCTTGTTTGTACGCACTGGCCAATAAATCTGATTCCTATTCACATTCTGATGTTTGGTAACAAGCTAAGTTGTCTGTAAATGACGGCTCCAGCTTCTTCAGACTAAGGTGTGCTGTGTCACTCACTACTGCTAATGAAAGTAAGGGGGGTAATCCTGAAGCACATACCGTTCCCACACAGACACAGAGCAGGAAAACACTAACACTGGCATTCAGTCTGCACTCATCACTCACTTCTGACAGACAGAGCAGACCGGGAAAATATCATCATTCTGAATTTCCTTTCCTCCACCGTTAACATTTTATTCTCATTAATGAAAACTTAAAGTACATTTTGTCATAGTTTTTGTTATCAATTATCTACTTTTAGCTTGTCAACATCTCGTCTCCGTCATGTTTAAAAAGATAGCTGACGAACATTTACCATCATAGTTTTCATTTTTGAAATTAACAGGTGGGCTCTCTCATCCTTGGGGTGAAGGTCGCTGAGACTGTGCTGAGACTGTGAGTTCCTCAAAGATGTTGTAGGGCTGTCCTGGCTGACACGCCACTGCAACATTGCATGGACACTGGGGACAGTGCCTTTGGAGTGACAGACAGGGTTGCTGGTTCCCCTTTTTAAGAAGGGGGACCAGAGGGTGTGTTGAAAAGAGGAGACCCAAGACGTGTTGGAGAGATTATATCTCTGCTAGCTTGGGAACGTCTTGGTGTCCCCCGGGAAGAGATGGTGGAAGTGGTTGGGGAGAGGAGGCTCTCGATCTCCCTTCTCAGACTGTTGCCCCTTTAACTTGGACTCAGATAAGCTTTAGAAAACAAAATGAAACGGGATTAACATTGTCAGGATTGTTGAGGGGATTTGCTCCTCTGCCCCTGTTTGTTGATACTCAAGATTGAGTGTAGTGAACATGAAGCGGGAGACAAATGTAGCAAAAAGCGTCAGTGAGACAGGTTTCAGCTGCTGCTTTGCTGGAATGGTGACATAAACGATAGAGGAAAATATCTATTGACTGACATTTTCTCTTTACCCATGATATATAACGTCATAAGGCCTAGCTGTACAAGTAAGTGAGAAATTGACAGTATTTAACATATATATATTAAAAAAAATTTGGGCCTGATAATGGCCAGGCGGTTGCAACTTGACTCACAGTGGCTTTTTACGTCATTTGCCTCCCGCTTTACGTTCACTATGTACGATCTCAAGTATCAACAAACATACAAAGAGGACTGAAGATCCAGGGAGATCCAGGGAGATCCAGAAGTTCCTCTCCCACTTTAAGAGGGTCAGCCATTACTGTAGAAACAAAGCATGTTTACGGCACTTGCATGTTGGTTTCGTTTAACAGATCAAGAAACTGCAAACATCTTATAGTCACTAGCCTCCTAGGAAGCAAAATAAGGTTGCAAGGAGGTGGGTTGTTTATTTAAATATATACTAAAAATACTGTGAAACTGTCAAAAGGTTAAAAGAAAATGTTCATATTTCAAACAGCGAACAATGACATCGGTTTCCCAAAATGATTTAAAGAGAAGGAAACACCTCAGTAACACTATACAGAGATGCCCTGGGGGAGAGAAAGAGCTCTGTGTTCGACAGAATCCACACATCCACCTGCTGTCATAAATAAACGGAAGTTGTGAAGCTTCAACTAAAAGACTCCACCTGTTGTCAACCCCGAGGCATATCTACTCCTATCAGTCTTCATTAGTGACAAGGAATTCCCCACCCACTGTCATGAGTGCTAGAGATTAAGTATGGTGTGCTACAGTAGGACTGGGGGTCATAAAACAAATCTGAGGTTCCACTTGGGGACTAGACCAGGTCAAAATAATATTAGGACTGATTGGGTCTAGGTTCCAGTTGTGTCAGTTAAGACTGCAACCAATTATTCTGTTCATTATTAATCAATCTACCCATTATTTCTTTGAGTTAATTCGATGTTCTGTAATAGGCAAAAAGGATATTTAGTTTATTGTGGTATTAGAAAAAGGAAACCATTTTTATGGTAACACTGAAAATTGCTGTCGATCTTTTTTTGGTGATCATCTCAATGTTTATTAATATTACTATTACTACGTATGTAGTATTATCTGTTACTCATATTATTGCTACTTTCTAATGCCTAAGTAGAGTCTTTATCAACTCTGATCAGATATATTTTGAGGTAGGCTGGATAGGGCAGATTCATTTCTAGTGTAAGGAACTTTAAAAAAGAAAAGCATATGGAACTGAAAAAAATGGAAACAGCTGTCTAAGCACAAAAATAAGTCTAAAAGATAAGAATATATGACTCCGGGTTTAGCTGTTTTTAACCACTTTTTAAAAAGTTGCTCCTTCATGTTGTTTTAGTTTAGGCAAGTTCTGGACCAGGGCATACATTTTGGAAGAGTTTTAGGTAAAACTAAGCCCTTCTAGTCAAAATATCTTGATTATTTTGGACACCTACTGTATGTGACATTGGACCAACATTTCCAAATGCACTAGCTGAAGCAAAAATATTTTGGAATTAGCAATCATTGCTCAGGTACAAGTATAGAGTCTTGGACAACCTATGTCTACAAAGACTGGAGCTGTTTTAGTGGCATGGCGACCTCTAAAGTTGATAACTTACTTTACTTTATCACCAACATTCAGTTTATGTGCAGGATGTTTTTTCTTTACTCTATAAAAACCCATTCTGAGAAGCCTCAATGCATTGTAACCGGAGGTAACTGTCAACAAGTATCCAGGGGGCCACCATAACAAACGAAATCTGCTTTCACTCACAAATGTGTAATGCTGAAGGTCAAGACAGGACTGCCTGTTATAATAATCCCCTGTTGCTAACCCTCAGTTGAATTTCTTGAGGGTCAGTGAACACCCCGCAGAGCTGAGGTCTTTCACTTACACCATAGGGGCAAAGAGGTGCATTTGAAAGAATTTTCAGCAAGTCCAACTCCATTATCATTACCACTGGAACGCTCGTTAGCAGAGACATGTTTTGTGTAGGGCTCAGTGGGATATAGCTGTCCGGTCAGGTTTTTGATTCATTCAAACACCTTGATCTCTATTTGTCCAAATGTTGGTGTAAGAGCAGCAAGTCTCTGGAAATTAATGGCACTGAGTTTTCTTAGACTATAACTGATGAAATTTCATCATGCATCTATTTCTATGTTTTCTCTTCTTCTCTTAGTTTAGTCAATGTGACATTGCTTTGTTTTACAATGATATAAAACAAGAAAGGTCCTCTCACAGGATCTTGGTTGGTCTCCCTCTGTTTATGGTGGGACTTGGCCTTTACTTCCTCTGGGTTTTCTCTCTTCTGTCACTGGAGTCTGTATTTCACCCCTTCACCACACCACAAGCACAAATGTCAACATAGTGTTTATTGCTGCAACAGAGATCCATGCAAGAATGCCAATTCAGAGTCAAAATATGTTTCACACATAAACTGATACAACCGACTAACTCAACATCTCCATTTATGTACTGTTTGGAATTAGACCAGTCTAATGTTTTTCAGTGCACACAAAAATGTTTTTTGTTCAATTGTAAGAAGAATCCACATATAAATAAAGTTCACAAATGTATTTCTGATGTAAATACAAATATTTCTTTATTTTTTTTATTATCTATAATATAAAAAAACATATACTTTATGTTTGTTGTGACTTTTATGCTCAAATTGTTGAATCTGCTTTTACAACCTGCTACTGGTTTATGAACTGAACTGGATTAATTAGTGAATTTTTTGAGACTGCCCTTAAATGCCTCCATCCACAAATGCAATTTTTTTTTTTTTTTTTAGCAGGGAACAATCTGTAGGCACTTTCAACTCCCTTTTACCCTCAGATGGGGATGTGATGACATCAATGCTACTTGAAACAGTGTAGATAATGTTAAATGTCCGCTTTCTTAAATAACTGATTAGAGATGCACTAGTATTATCATGACATAGGACAATATCATTAACATATAACAGAGACAATAACTTACTGTTATTGCCACGTTACTCCAGCTTATGTAAAATGTATTTAAAATGTCACATTAGGCCCAGACACTGCTGTGTTAATTGCTACAGCACTTTTAAGTGCAGAAAACTGGCTTGCTATATAATATCAAACTGTGGGGCAGCATAACGACGCCGTTGTGATGTTCTGTGTAAATAACAGACATAGTGAGGGTCTCAGTTTTGTCTTACTAATATTAAAAAAATCTGTGTAAAAAAAACAGAAAAGAAAAAAAACAAACAATATCTGGCATTGCCACTCCACTCTTTTTAAACGTATTGTCTATGTCTTCAAGAACTTCATAATTAATACCACATTTTTATTAAAGGCTTTTTAATGTTTGTTTTTTTTCCCTGGAAGAGTGCCTTGGGTTTTTATTTTTCTGTACCTATACTAGAACTGACACAATTAGTCAAAGTTTTCAACAATTTCTGTAACTGATAAATAAGTTCAGTCTTTCTCCAAACAAAAACATCTTTTTACTGGTTTCAGCTTCTTACATATACATTTTTTAGCCTATAATTTTGATTTATAATAGTAAATGAAGAGTAATTTGTGATTAACATTTTTTAACAAAAGTGCACACGCTGTCTGTGTTTTACTACTTGGATTGTGTACGTCTGTCTTGGGCAGCAAGTTTGTATGTTTGCTGTTGTAGAGAACTGTGTGTCCATTTGGGAACTCTCTTCACACCACTGTGCTTATCTCTGATTTCCATGTTTGGTTTAGAATGGAGAGGAAAGATGACACACATACAAATATGACCCTGGGTACTACTGCCCAATTACCAAAGACAAATGGATTGTGTTACGACAAAAAAATTCTTGTTTCACACACAGAGGATATGAAATTACATCATTGAGGTGTTTATAGCAAACAAAGACAGATGGTTACAGTAGAGCTGTACTTGGCAACAGCAGAGGAACCTTAAGCAGCGCAGGGCAGTGGTTGGTGACACACCGCAGCAAACACGCACATCCTCCGGGTACCCAACTCTCCTCTCCCCTCCGGGGTTAGGAGGGGGGGTTCAATGTCTAACCATTATTAGAGGGTAAAACACTGCAGAGGGATCATCATATAAATATAAGTCATATAAATCTTGGCTGTTACATAAATCAAACTAAGTCTCCAGCCTCACCACAACACGTGAACAAAACAGCAGCAAAAGTAGTCTAATTTGGAAAAACCGAGGACAACGAACCTATTGTTCAGGAAATCTTGGATTTGTCAAATATTTTCAAAGATTGAGTTCTTGGTACTTTTGTGTCTGTATTTTCTGAGTGCACACTGGCAAAACCTGACAGACTGAGTTATTCATGTCCCCATGAAAAAAGTAACCCCTCTATCAACCCAGCTGTTGATATCCTGAGCAAGCAGCTCCTCAGCAGTGCTGACCCGGGCGCAAGTCACCTGTGCAGATTTATGGCTGAGTGAAAAGTTTATGATGCGAAAAAAATATGTTCATTCAACTGTCATTATGAATTTTATATGTAGAAAATTGACAGGTTTAACGCTGTGTCAGGGTTTCTGTAGGGTTCACCATGTTCAATTACAGATTTAAATTAAGGACCATTTCAATACCACACAGAATGCAATTTAATACCTTTTTCATGGTTATATGGGCTAAAGTAATGTTTTTCAAAATACCAGTTCACTGAACCAGACCAACTAATAAATGGTCACACAGGAAAACTTATTAACTTGGTGTGAGATTTGGCCAAATTCAACATGTAAGGCCTTGAATAGTGAATCCACCTGCCAAAAAGGCTGGTCAATTCCTCCGTCTCCTGAGATCTGATGAAGAAAGAGTAGATTGGTGTTTTGTTGAGCTAACCTCCTCTCCTCAACTGTATAGTGTTTTGTTGCAATGTGGCTTTTCTTACTTCCATATTAACCTGTCATTGCCGCTACAATTGCAACGTCCCACTAGTTACTATCCATCTACAAAATTATCTACAAAATTTATTAATGCTTATATCACATTTTGGAGGAATTAGAAAATTGAAAAATTAATGGATGGACGGATTAACCATTTAACTAATGAACGCATGAAGGACTGAAACAACATTATCAGGATTTTCAATCATTTCACCCTTAAAAATCACATTAATAAAAAACCCTAAAAAACTAATATTACCATGACTTTGAGTGAAATGAAACCAATGTTTTAGGATTTTTCAGGGCCTCCAGATACTCTGTATTATATGTAGCATTAGCTACAATTAGCTCATCTGACAATTCTATTTTGAAGGATCAATAAATTAAGATACTCAAGCTTTCAGTTCTACAACTTTAACCCAAAGTGATCAATGCTTTGCCTCTGGATCATCAAATATGTCAATGAGCATGTCTGTTGAGAAGCTGTCACATCAGATAATCATCTTTTAATCCCTCTGTTCACTCCAAACTCTCTAATCATCTTTTAATATTTGTTAAAAAAGTTGTCAAAGTTCAAGGCAGCTCCTGCCAGGCCAATTTAAACCATTATTAAAGTCAGAGGTCATTATAAAATGTTGACTTGAATGACAGAAGAATCCATTTTCATATGGAGTTTAGGTTGACCATTTTGCAGGCACAGACCGGCCAACAACCTCAGACAACCATGTGCCTCAATAGGCTTCGCATGAAGGATTAATGCAGCTCAAACAGAACTCAACACTTATATCTGCAAAGCGGTTTGAAGGCGGTTACCTCATGGTGTTATTTGTCAAGCGTGGGGAGTATAATTTCTAATAAGGCCAAGGTGCAACTCATGGCATGTCATCCAACATAAACTAAAATTGAAATGAGGAACGATGAATGAACAACATGGATCTTTCCATCACCAGTGTAATCTCCTAAAACAACATGAATGTCAATTGCAAACAGCATCTCTTTTAAAGTTTGCAATCCACTATAAATGGATTAAAAGACAGAGTCCTGCTCAATCTTCTGTATAGCAATTAAATCCACCTAAAACTGTCCCTGGCGTGCCTCTACCTTGACTCAAAACTAGTGCACAATTCAATAATGCTACTATAAATAGACAGCAATCTTCCTTCAATTTCTCACTGCATCAGAGTCCCATTCAGTGTGAAAGAAAAGCTGACAGCTGGAGGTGACAGTAGTCACAGTAGTTAAATTCATTATGGTTTTAAAAGCAATAAAGAAAGAAGAATACTACAGAATTAGTATTTTTACAGTCCCTGAAGTGATTAAAATACATAATCCAGTAGGTATTTTTATTGTAAGAAAACACTGAAGGTTTTATTATTAAGTTGACTCGATTCTCTAAATTAAAAAAGCAAATTTCCAGGAGAGTTAACTTGTGGGCTGGCTTTTACTATTGATTTAGCTGAGATCGTGAGCTGAGTTTGACTCTTGAGGTCTGCCAGAACTAAAGAAATGTTTGATTTCTGCTAAGCACAGATAAAATGTGCCATCATAAAGTAACATTAATCATAGCTGGAGTTAGGTGATATGGACAAAATCAAATGTCACCACGCATCTGGCCAAAAACCTCTTCATCAATATTTCAACAACAGTGTAGGGATGAATCTCAGCGCTATCACAAAATTATAATTAACACAGTGAGATTTTTTGATAAATGATCAACTATTATATAGATATAATGACTATGCATCTGATGAAAAATGTTTGAACAGATAGATCAGGTGGGTAGGTAAAAAAAACTTTACTGAAAGATAAATCAATATCTAGTCTCATATGGATGCATTGTTTACCCAGACTGATTGCAGTGCTCTAATCCTAAAGTGTACTGAACTGAGAAAGTTTGAAAATTATCTTTTTGATTTGTACGTGCAAGATTGCTTTATTCTGTATTTACATTTTGATTCAATGCAAACTGTCATTTTTTCCTCTATTCTTGATATGTTGAAACTTCATTTACATTTTCAATTAACATGGTTAATGAAAGCACTTTCTCTATAATCACACTGTTCTTATCATATTGATCACAAGCATATTAGTCATATATATCTATTGAAAAAAGAACCAAAGCCCATTAAAAATTATTTTTCATTATCTAAGTTTCACCAAGAAACATTGTAGAATAGCTTGCAGATTACTGAGACATATATTATATCTAACTAGTTATTTCTTATAACAAATTTGTACATGCGCATCATTACTTTCTATTGACAGTGTAAGGAAATTATATATGGAGTTTACAGCTGCAGATTGACCCCTCCAGGAACCACCACCTTACCGCGGTGGAGGAGTTTGGGTGCCCTAATGATCCTAGGAGCCATATTGTTGGGGGCTGTTTGCCCCTGGTAGGGTCACCCAAGGCAAATTGGTCCTAGGTGAGGGACCAGACAAAGCGCGGTTCAAAAGACTTCTATGATGGTAACAAACAAGGACTCGTGTACCCTGCCCGGAGGGATACCGGGACCCTGCCCTGGAGCCAGGCCTGGGGAAGGGGTCCGTAGGCGAGCACCTGGTGGCCGGGCCTTTGTCCATAGGGGCCGGTCGGGCTTAGCCCGAAAAGGAGACATGGGTCCGTCCTCACGTGGGCCCACCACCCACAGGAGGAGCCATAGAGGTCCGGTGCTATGTGGATCGGGTGGCAGTCAAAGGCAGGGGCCTTGGCGGTCCGATCCCCAGTTGCTGAAGCTGGCTATTGGAACATGGAATATTACCTCTCTGGTGGGGAAGGAATCTGAGCTTGTGCGAGACGTTGAGAGATACCGGCTAGATATAGTCGGCCTAACTGAACCAGTCTTCTTCAGAGGGGTTGGACTTTTTTCTCTGCTGGAGTTGTCCCAGGTGAGAGGTGGAGAGCAGGTCTGGGCTTATTAATAGCTCCCCAGTTCTCAGCCAATGTGTTGGAGTTTACCCCGGTGAATGAAAGGGTTGCTTCCCTGCACCTTCGAGTTGGGGAACGGGTCCTGACTGTGGTTTGTGCCTATGCGCCAAATAGCAGTTCAGAGTACCCACCCTTTTTGAAGTCCTTGGAAAAGGTGCTGGAGAGTGCCCCTACTGGCGACTCCATCGTCCTACTATGAGACTTCAATGCTCATGTGGGCAATGACAGCGAGACCTGGAGGGGTGTGACTGGGAGGAACGGCCTGCCCGATCTGAACC
>KV751317.1:13575649-13588886 GCA_001698575.1 Mola mola
ATCGACCATACATGGATATTAGAATTTTTTTATTCCCTAAGATTGTTATCAGCAACCAGAATTGCATAATGTTCAGGCTCCACCATTGACTCAAGGTGACTTGTGCCCGCCATACTCGCATGTCTGTGGTGCAATTATGGGGTATAGTAGAAAATTGTAGTTGTTCTTTTTAACTAAATACATATTACATCACATATTGCCCCAGTTAAGCAAAAGCTAATTAAATGATCTCGCTAACAATGTTACTGCATACACGTTTAACTGAATTAGATGCAGTGACTCTCCAACACTTGTTGACGGTTGATGGACTGTTGTATATACGCACAGATGATGACAAAAATGATGTGCACTGACTGCTGGGTTGTATGAAGAATTACCTTCAGCAACATAGCTAAAATTTGCTGCAACTTTGGTAAATGCTTTTAAGCTCCTGTTACTTCAGTGAAGTTTACATTATTTTATTAACTGCCTGGTGGTAAAAGACAGCTATTTCTCTGAGAGTGAAATGAATGTTAAATGCCAACTGTAAAATGTCTAATTCCTTTTTATTTATTTTTTTAATTATTAATATATTCAGTCATATTTTTGATTGTCAGTTAAAACTGTTAGTTTCAGGGCTCCAATGAAAGAGACAATATGTGCCAACTTTTGCAAGGACAAAGGTTGCAGGTAGGAAAACCCATCAATTATATGTGAAAGCAGTTTTCTTTCAAGATAAGCTAATGCTTTAGGCAACTAGGGGTTGCATCGGATCTAGAGATCTAGATCTGGGGATAAAAATCACTGCATTATCATTATCATTATTATGTTTCTTTCTGATGAAGCATAGTCTGTGGGAACAAGGAGCAGGTAAGAAACAGATGAAAACCAAGAAGGGCACAACAGACAGCGTGCTAATTTAGAGTGCAAGTGCTGACGCTTCAACATCATCTGGTTGATACTCGCTGCTGGTACCTTTCTCAACATGACTATCGCTGCAAGAACGTGCCAGGCGGCTAGCAACAGCCGAGCTGGGAGCTACAGGTGCCACAGGAGACGTGGGCAGGCTTGCTGACCCTGGGAGATATTTAGAGTTATGACCCATTAGTATGTCACCATCTCATTGATACAGATTTAAGGGGGCTCTTCCTCATTGGAGATGATTTCCTGTCTGTTTAAATTATGGTGGGTCTCTCCATACTACAGGATGAAAGAGTTACTGAACAAAACCCTCTTCTACTACCTCAGCTAGTTGAATTAACATGGACAACATAGTTATTGCAATGCTGTCGGAAACAATCTACAACAGCTCACCCCTCTGTGGGAGATTATTATTTGCATTTGTAAAAAGGCCATGTTGATGAAAAAGGAAAGAAGGGTCACAACCTAGAGATCAGAGGCAAATCATTAAATTCAAGTGGATGCCCACCTTTACAAATTCAAATTTCATGGAGATTGCAAACCAAAGTACAGGACAGAATACATGGACACAAAGGCTATAAACACAGAATACAAAACAAAAAAATTAAAACAAGCTGACAAGCCTTGCTGAGTGTCTGAAAAGCTCCTCTGTCACAAGACCCAAGGACATGGAACAATATACAGAAACCGCAAGAACAGGGAGAGAAATGTTTTACCTATGTGTGGTCCTGATTCAATGATGCCCTCTGTTGTTGAAGCAAAGTTGCTGGAGGAGACATCGCACTCTGGAAGGTTTAGGGCCCCTTGGACGCTGGGGTAAGATTCCTATGAAAAGAATCAAACAGGGACTGTGTTAGCAGGTTTAGTGGTTCTGATATGACAGGCAACAGCTCTTTGTTAAGCATGCACTGATACAGATGGGCCGATACTAATATCTAAATGAACAATTTGGCCGATAACCAATATGATAACGATACCCTTTTGTGTCTAGGAAAAAAAGAAATGATATGAAAGTAACTGAACATCTACAAAGTTAAGGCCCCACCCCCACTGTTTGCTACATACAGGACCCAAGCTGTCAGAATTACTTTTCTACACTTACTGGTGGATTCCAGAGCAAAAGCAGAAATTGTCAGTCTGCTTATGTCAGACTGCTTATTTCAGTCATTAAGTATTTCATAGTACATAAAAATCATCAGAGGGTGTCTTTAAAGCTGCAGCCAAACGTAGGACAACAAATGTAGCCAGTGCAAAATGATTGAGACACAAAAGATTCTATAGGCCACTGGTATCGGTGAATGCCAGCCTTACTGGCGACCCACCCATACTGGTAAACCTGGTGAATATCGGCCAATACCAACACTGAGCTGATAAACTGATGCATCCCTGCTTTCTGTACTTTCTGCATGTGAGTTTGACATTTGTGAAAAAAACTTCCCTGGAAGTCTTAAACCAGCACAGAAGGAAATGACAGAGATATACAGATCAGGAATCATGTCTGATATGGATAATCTTTGTAAGACCTAAAAACATGACAATATGCAGGATGCCCACAGGGCTATATCAATCCTTGTCCCATTTTAGTTATAATTTAGATTAATTGTTACAGCTTGTTTCAAGTAAAAAGCTTAATGCATCTCTTCACCATAAGTTAATATCCTTAAGCTTTTGGGGATGTGTTCTCACTTGAAATGAACAGTGTTGTATAGAGTTAAGGTGGTAAATTGGCATTGTGGTTTTAGGCTATACTGAAACATCACTTGACTAGAATGTTGGTCCAAATAGAAGAAAACATTAATTCTGCATACTAATTTTGATCACTGTTAATTTTCAACCAGGAGATGAAAGACGTCACACTTAAAGACATAAACATAACAAGGGTTCAAAAGACCACCTTTCAAATAAAACTTTTTAAAGTTTTGTTTGGGAGGCCAGTAGACTCACACTGTTTAAGCCAATTGTGTGTTTTTGAGAAAAGCAGTCCTGAAATGTCTCTGAGCAAACCCTTACCCCCTGGAATACTGTCTCAGGGCTCTGATCCAGGTCTCCGTTGCTGGTGACTGAGATCTCAGCGGCCGAGCATCTGTGGGACTCCTGAGCCATTCTGCTTTCCTGGAATGAAGAGGGTAAAACGAAGCAGATTCTTTCAAAGCTTTTCCACAAAAACTTCAAAGAGAGAGAAATCAATTAAGAAGAGAGGAATCAGGATCCAGTAGTGGGACACAAAGCAGTTGGCCGCCATCTTGTGGACACAGCTATGGTGGAACTTAGTGAGCTATAACCAATGACACAACACTGATGGTAACAGTTATTAGTGTACACTGATGATGAAACAAAAACATAATAAATGCACTGATTTCACCCAAACAATTATTCTAATATAATTTCACTATTCTGGTCATTCTTCCTCGTTTCACTAATTTTCAGGACAGACAGGAGAGCTTAGTGAGCTTTAGGTAAGTTATGTTGCATCATTACAGCATTTTTCAGGTTAACAAGCACATCCTTCATAACAACCTACGAGAACTTTCAGTGCTTCTACATTTTACAACAAAGCAGAATGGAATATGTAACTTGGCAGAGCATTGTAAACACATAAGATGTCTTATTGTGTGTCTTGAAGTTTTAGGGCATAATTGCATACACCCATAAAACTATGCCATAAGGGGAATCAGCCAGTTATCTCTAACAACTGCTGTCCTCCACAGCAATCCTTTAATAAGGCAATATCTAGTTACTCACTACCTTGTTCACCTCATAGTTTTCTATTAAATACAAGGCGTTTTATGCCAAGTTATTTCAGATCAAACAAGTAAGCAAGCACTCATTAGAGTACTGGTATATGTTGTAAAAGCTAGTTTACCACAAGACCACAGATCATTTTGTTCCATGTTTGTTCCTGCATTGCAACATTTTCCAGCTCAGACCACAAAATGAACATCTATTAGTATAAACCATGACACACATTAATTATGTGTATAATCCAAAAATTAATGGGCAGTTTTTGGAAATGTTTGGTGGGCATAGTATATGTCCCCTAGCCTCTCCAAAAAATTTGACATCCTTCTCACATAACCAATTTCAAAAATCTGAGGTACAGGAGGTCATTAATGTGTGTCCTGATTTATTAACGGTCATTTTGCAGTCTGCATTTGGAAATCTTGCAATGCAGGAAAAAACATGGAACAAAAGATCTGTGGCCTTGAAAATAATTAACTACATAGAGAAACCAGTGATTTTATTACATGAGTCTAAAGTTGCAAGCTGAAGATACAGCTTTGTTATATTTTAACAGTTGTGCTCTAGTTAGTTTTTGGCTGGGAACTAGGACACAAGGTTATCAAGCTCTATGACAGTGTAATGATGAATGTGATTAGTGATACCCATCGCCAAGGTGGTAGGTACCATTGGAAAAACTGATTATAATCTCTAAGTGTGAATGTGCATCATTCAACAAGAGCACTCAGTTTGAGGACATTTTGACGCATGTCTAAATAATGCAAACAGCTACCAGATCATCAGATTACAAGATCTGGGTCTAGTTTAAGATTGATGGGTTTTAGAATGTGAGCAAATCGAGACTCGTGGGTTTATAGCAATACACATTAGGATGTTCGGTTCTCTCAGTCTATATAACTTGTTTGTTTAACTGATTTGGTATGTGACATGTGACATACACATCAATACTTTAAGACCATATGATGCCAGCATGCAGACAGGCAACAGAGATATGCACTGCTGAATTTGTCCATTCATCCACACAGATAACACAGACAGACCCTGTTTTTCAGACAGTGTCATGTTCCTCTGACATCAACTTAAAACACACTGTGCGTTAGAGGCACCGTTCTGATAACATGCATTTCAAAACAAGGGTGAAAGAGAGACTGCAAAGATTGTAACAATATTTGTCAAAAAGCTGTCTTCATTTATCTGCATTTGTAGAACTACAGGAATATTTTATTTGAGTCTTAAATTACTAGAACACATTGCCCTGATAAAGTCGTGGCTCCGGTAATAGTCAGGATTCTCAGAGCCTAAGTGATCCCACACCTCATCTGCGAAGATCCTGCAAAGAAGCTTGTTAATAGTGACAGCCTACTGACTGAAGCACTGAAAGCAGTAAAGTGACTACAAGTTCATCAGGCATATAAAAAGGAGCAAGGTGTGGCATGTCATCCAGAGCTGTTTCCTACAGCCCAGTATCCAGGATACAAGCTCAGATGACGTGGGAAGGAGGGATGACAACAATGAGCTAATTGTCCAATTAGCTGCATCAGCTAAAAAGGAAAGAAGCATGTCTTTCCTCCCTGACTATGGAGGAAAGTGACACAATATCAGGTTTAACTTCAGGATGAAGGATGGAAGGTTTGTCTTAAAGTAAGAATGGAAATTACAACTGTGCTGCATTTAAAGCACTGGAACAAAGAACGAAGAAGAATACTCATGATCTGGCATGCAAAACATAACATGAGCCAAGAGTCTGAGGAGCCACACATTCCAGGAGCACAGGAAACGTGGAAAGTGCCTGCGTGCAGTCAGACGTCCAAATCTGTTTCACGTACTCAGCCATGAGACTGACAGCATGTGGAGCTCTGTGCACACCAACCTCACAACCAGGGGAACATTATGCGTTTGTAGTATGATACATGTTCACAGAGTTAGCATCCAGCAAAAGAAGGCAAAACACAGAGAAGATTGTGTAGTAATGTATACTGCCAAGTAATGAAGAGAAACGATCACTTTAAGATCAGCCAGCGTTGCAACAAAGCAGCAAAATTAAATGAAGCCCCAATACTCCCCAAACACATGGCACCTCACAGAGTCACACACAAGTAAAAGAAAGCAAGTCACCACGTCACCCTCAACACAGTTACCAGCTATAGATTCCTAAAAACTCCAGCAAGGGAGGAACAAACAAAATCACTTTACAGCTATAACTCTAGATCAGATCATTGTATCAGATAGTGTCACAACAAAATTCAATCCAATAATAAATTGATTATGTAGAAAAAAGACCGCCACCAGAGCAGTACAGATGTGCTTGAAGAGGTTGATTGTCCAAAGTGAAGGCAAATATCACCTGTGTTTCAGTGTGGGATTCTCCCCTTTCCTCTGGCGCCTCAGGGGTTTCAGCATGATGATTTGTCTCGTGTCCCCCACTGTCTGCACTGCCAGACATGTGTGCGGCATTGCTGCCGCTGCATGCCGGTGCCAAGACGCACTCACTCTGACTGCCCTCATTCACCTTCTCAACATCTGTGTCGCTACTTTGTGCATTTTCTTCAGTGCTGTCAATATCAATGTCATACATCACTTCATCAGCATCATCCCCTCCCCTGCCGCTGCCTACACTCCCCTCTTTTACATCTTCACTCAAGCTCTTCTCTGGCCGGACAGCCTCCTCCTCACAATCCACCTGAGGGTCCTCGGCTGAGGTCTTCACCGACTCAGCCACAAGACTAACTTCAGACATACCTGAAAACAGACAGAAGCGTATGAATGTGTCCTACCAATCAAACTGTTCATTTTAGGACGCTATAGTACAGAAGTCTATTCCTAACCATACCAAATTTATGGATGTATCTATCATTACGTTCAAGTTACAGACCTACAAACACGCCTTTTTCTGAGAGATACAACCCTGACAATATTCACTATCAATTACCTCTGAAGGTTTCCAAAATGATGAAAACTATTTCTACACTGCTTGATAAAAAATATATTCTTTGCAATTATTTTTTTAAGCTTAGCTGGATATGACCCATCTCCTCAGTGAATTTGTTCAGAACGAAACTATATATGACATTATTGTGACTGAAACTCTAAATTAATGACAATAACATTCATTTAGAAACATAGAACTAATAAAACATTTTAGATACAGACGGACTTTATTATTTATGTGGTATACGTTCACTTCTGCCAATAAAGTTGGAGGAGGTTGTCTGTTTGCAACATAACTAAAAAAAGTTGTTAGTGGATTTGGATGATATTTGGCGTGTGACTTGGCTTTGACATGATTAACTTTTGGTCAAGATTTGGATCTGAATCTGGATCAATTTATAAGCCAGGACAACTAAAAAAATAATTCATTCATTCATTCATTTTCTACCGCTTATCCCGTTAGGGATCGCGGGGGGGCTGGAGCCTATCTCAGCATCTTGGGGCGAAGGCGGGGTACACCCTGGACAAGTCGCCAGTTCATCGCAGGGCTGACATATAGAGACAAACAACCATTCACACTCACATTCACACCTACGGGCAATTTAGAGTGACCAATTAACCTACCCCCAGTTTTTGCATGTTTTTGGAATGTGGGAGAAAACAGGAGAACACGTTCAGCTTTTTATGAAATTCAGCATGTGTATGTACGTGTAGGTGTGAGCCGGAGGATCACATACTTCATCATATAGTTACCTTGCAACACAACATTAATTCAACAAGCATAAACCAGTGGGGTATTTTTCTGGGGCAATTTCATGCAGGTAGTAGATTTATATAGTCCACTGAGTACTTTCTCTTGTTTTCCATAACGTTTCTATTAAACATACACAGATATAACATACATATATGAACAAATACAGACAAGCAAAATTAAGTTTGGTTCAATTTAAGTTCAACATGTTTTCAACTTCAGCTCCGTCAGCTCCAACCGATGTTCCAAAGCTTCCCCAAACAAGACATTTTAAGGCAAGGTAACGCCAGTTTTCAGCTGTAAAACCTGAACGCGCCCTGAGGAGGACACGGACGGTGTGAAGTGCCGGGAGGGCCACCTCAATCAGTGAATTTACACATTTCCAGCTTGTCCCGTTTACATCGTGATGACTGCGCTAGGGTTGTCACTACGTGGAAAATCACGCCGATGCTATCGATTATTAAAAAAAAAAAAAAAAAATCAGCTGTTGACATAATTTTGCTTCTCGTGTCTCTCTGAATAAATAACTACACACCGAAACTTATCCAGGTTTTAACAAGGTGAGGTGAGTTACCTGTTGCAGAACAATCATATGATTAATCTCTCGAATCCCCGCACCAATAAAAGGGTGTTCCTCCCAAAGTGTAGGGCAATATGTCCGTGAAGGTTCTCAGTCATCCAGGTCATCTTAATATGACCTGGTTGGCTGAGAACCTTCAGTCAGCCACGTTATCATGTGAGTACGTTTACAATACATTATAATGACCGAGTACTGTAAAGTAAATGCCATTGTTGTAGCCTTTGGTTAGAATGCATTGCACAATTTGGAAAGCCAGCAGCCCATTAACCTTTCTTGGATTTTTATCTATCGGACAGTTAGCTTGACAATGTCCACTCATTTGAACTGAAGTGAATGTATGGGAGTCGTTGACGTGTTGATAGCTAACATTAACGCAGCTAAACAGCAGCTATCGCGCATGACGAACTTATTGAAACTTCAAGAAAGGCACTTTTAGTTGTTAGTGTTACCTTAATCTTTTGCCACGAGTGAAACTCAACCACCCAGGGAAAATGGAAACTTTAGTTAGTCTTACCTGTCTGCGGCCGTGTCTAACTATTTAAGTTAGCTGTGAGGTGTTAGCCGTTGCAACGTCAAGCGTCCGCTGAACCACCACTTGGTGACGTGCCGCCCTATGTGCTTCTTGGAAAGGCGAGGTGTCTGCTTTTAATGCAAACTTTGCATAAATATGCTAGCAAGCAATTATCGGTGGTCCTTTACTCTCTTCCAGCATGTTCGACTTTCTGGTAGAATCCCGGAAAGACTGAACCACCGTGTGGGCCCTCGGCTGTCAATAAAAACCGACCGAACATCACTTGCTGCTTGCGCACTCCCCCTACTGTTAAATTATACTGTTTGCCCTGTATGTCCAATTATAAAAAGTAACTATAATATTTTTTCATTACAGTGTAAATACTCTTGGACAATTGTTAGCAACGAGCCCGACAGTGAAACTACAGTAGTTTTGCGGTTTAACTAATAGATTTCTACGTGTTTCTCGATGAAACGTAATGTGACTCAATAAACTCAATTTCCCATAAGCCCCGGGTGACGCGCAGTTGCGTTAGAACGCGAGCTGGAGCCTGGTTGAAGCAGTCCAACTAGAGGCCATATTGGAATCTATGAAGTCGGTTTGCACTCTGATGGAACTGGGTGTCTCTCGTTTTGGGACTCTTTAAATCGCTATCCCGGATTTATACCCGAGCAATTGCACCCAACGTTCCACTAGAGAGCCTGCCAAATCTGGGCGGCAAGTTGTCTCGCTTCTTTCGTGGATAAAAATGAGTCCAACCGATGCTAAACGAGGGGCTAAACGCAGGAAGAACAAGCGGGGCGGTGGCAGTAGCTGCAGTGCTGTCTGCAACACAGGTAGTGGCAAGGCCGGGGTTACCTCGGCCCTAGGCTGTGCGGGAACAGCAACACCTGCTTCAGTAGTCAGCTTTTTAACACCTGGCGGCACAGGCAATGGAAATATAGGGTCCATCACGGGCATAAACGGAGAGGTAAGAGCGCCTCACAACGTGAACCGGTAGATGTCAAAAGGGGGGTGACTTGCTAGCAGCATAATCAACGACACAAACCCGATTTGGGCCCGACACTGGTGCGAGGAAGGCAGCTAGCTAACTACCCTAATCTATGCAACGTAGCTTGAAATTAAACGGTTTAATTGCTGTCATTGTTGCTTGTTGTGCTAAATGAAGTACTGTGACAGCTCGACAGCCCCCTAATATCTGTGTCGTTAAACTGTCTTCGTTATGTTGTGTGTAAAACATTAGGCTAGTTATGCCATATCAAAAAGCAGAGACTGCTATCGTTAGCTTAAGCAAAGAGCTCGTAGCTAAATCGACAACAACTCAGGCACCACGAAGCAATATTTAGAGCTAATAGGTCCCACGCAGGTGGAGATTACACTGGTCAAGACAGTGTATGCCAAAATAACGTATAATTTTGTCTAATACAGTTGGCGTTATGCAGATTTAAACCTACACAGTTAAACATTACTGCTAGCTAATGCTAACAGTCTACTAACAACTTCAGCTTGCTGGGCCTTGATGGGGTTTTAGAAGCTGACCTTCCACTTTTCTTATAAAGTTTTGTGCGAGTTTAACCTGATAACGTTTGCTTATAGACTAGAGCATGCACCTAACCCAACTTTTTCAAAGTAGCTTAATTATACTACTTAATTTAGCACATAAACAGTAACTTGCATTGGCAGCATAATTGAGCTATTCTCCTCGTAGTGGACTTCTTCAGTCTTTATTATTATTCCACCACACAAGTGTCTCTTCAAAAGTTTGTTAGCTTTTTGGGTAACATATTTTTAGAAGTTGTCCATGATTTTGCCATTCTTCTATATGGCAGTGAAGTTTAACGTAGTCGTTTTTCTGCATATATGTCTTGTAAAGGTTAAAGTGTGTATATATGATATATGAACAGACGGCCAGCATCCAAATAAATTATGTTCTTCCTCAGATGTATCGATCTCTCCAATCAGAAAGAAATCACATTATGAGAAAATAACTAAGAAGTGCTGCACAATAAAAATGTTTAAAATGATTGGATAAGTTGTTGTCCTAGTTATTAAATATACTTGTGTACATAGATATGCATTCATTTATTGAATAGGTCTACAAGGCATTGTTTTGATATAATTGACTGCTCATGTAGTTCTTGGAACATTATTATCTGTACTAAATGTCGGTCAGCCAATTGTATGCAAATTGCTATTAGAAGAAAACAAATCTAACCTAAACACTACTAGTGGGAAGTAGGAAAATGTTTCATTATCATTTGGTTAAGTGACTGAATGTCCAAATGTTAATTATGGACACATTATGTTTATGTATTAGTCTGTATGTTATGTATTACTTTTGCTCAAAGGGTAAAAAACCTACAACAGCGAGAATGCATTGGACTTGGTGCTTTCTGAGGCCATTCCCCCAACTCATACAAACAGCATGGCAGAGATGCTAACATAAGATCAGGCTGATAACCAGCCAACAAGCTTGGGTAGTGTGCTAAGCTTGACTTGAACAGGCCACTTAAAAGATGTGTGTGGTATGTTTTCACAACGTAACATTGCACTACCATGAACAAAACACTGTCACTATTGCACTAAGTCTGTGCCCAGATGTCTGCTGGCGTTGGTTGCTTTTATTGCAAACTGGATAACTGCTTACTTAAGCATCTATCTGTCAAAAGTAATTGACAACAGAAATCCATATCACCAAACATCAGTAAAAACCCACTGCATAAATCTGGAACTGATCAAACTAACTGTAAAAAATGAAGGTGTTTGTGATTTTTCTTTTTTTTTTTCTGTCGGTACTTTCATGACTTAAGGATATCAGCCATCTGCCACTATCATTGCATTGTTCCACCCATACTAATAGTTTCTAAAATGTCCTATGAGCACAAATCGCATTAATTGGTTTGGACAAATAATCAGTCTACTCATAGTGGACAAAACACTGTACTTCCTGAGCTGCAGTCTGTAGTTCAAACAACAGCCCTCGAGCTGTTACAGTCATCTGACTTTTGACAAAGAATCAAAAGGGAGAGCTTAGTGAGGCAATATTTTAGGATGTTAAACATTCTTCTTTTGCATAATACTATCCACATTGTAATGATAAAACATGGTTGAAAGTAGGTAACGTTTTCTTTTTATTAAATTTTTCCAAATGTCATTGAGAAAGCTCGTAAGTAACAAGCCATCAGTAGACTTACATCTTTCTAAACGCTGTGTTATGTGTATTCCTCAGGTCAAAGTGAACAACAGTGTTACACCACAGTTTACAGAGGGACCAGTGAATGCTGACTTCTCTGGTGTCCTTCAGGTAAAATTGCATCAAGTTCATCATACGATTTTTATTGTGATGTTATTTGCTAAGCATAATTTGTGCATTGGTGCTAAAACTGCAGGTCCATTAGAAGGGGAACCACACCACAAGATGGCCTAATATAGTCTTTATTTCATCGCATTTGCAAACTAAAATTTGGAGTGGCAATGATATCAAAAATATCAAGAATATTCAATTATGATGTGACATGCTGTTAATACAGTTGTATTTCAGAGACAAATAGTCTAAACTTGAATTAGACTGTTTTGTTCTCTCTAACAGCAAGTCACTAGGATGCTCCAGATAATCTCATAATACTGTGACTGCCCACAGTGATGAATTACAACAGTCATTTCACTTCTACAGCTCTGTTATAGTGTTTATAATGTCATATTTCAAGTGACTTGTCAAAGCAGTTAATGTTAAAGCAAAGATTTCAGGATCAGGATAAGATTGACAAACTAAGCTCACATCCTGTAAAATCTCTGTAGATCTTATAAACCAGTATGTTTTTCCAAATATTATCAGTCTGGTTGTCATCTACAAAAATATTGTCTTTGTTACCTATGTTATTATGTTTTCTTGTTTAGACTATACTATTGTTTACTCACTACTCTACACTGTATCTGTGTTTTTTGTTTATAAAAATGTTATTCAGCACACATAGTGATTCAAATAACCCATCTCATACTTGTTCAAAATGTATCATGTCGTGCAGTATCTGGCCTACCGTATGATTTTTTTTTTTTTTTGGTCACCACATTGTCATATAATTAACACTGTATGTGGCATGTTGATAAGTAATTACACCAAAAGGCAAAACTCCATTATGTTATTACATAGTCTCAAATGTAGTGCTTGTTGTAATAATTCAACTATCTGGAATATTGTGGGGAACTTTTAATGTAAAACAAAAATTTGATTGTAACACAGTGAATTTGTACTGCCTAAAACCATGGACAGTTTCAGTTGTTACGCTCTTTTTGGCCTTTAGACAAAGCATACATTTTAAATAATGATTTACATATTTGTTTTTAAGTATAGTGTAGTGGATTAAGTTGAGTAAAACGGAACAACCACAGTCTCCTGCGCGCTGCTGGTACACATATAAAATGTTGAGGAAGTATATATGAGTGAGCTTACTTTTCCCAAGTCCCAAAAGCCATTTTACTCGCTAACAAATACTGCAAGTTTGGACATAGTGAGCTGAACTTTCAGCTGCTGAGATCTGTGACAGTATGTGGTTCATGCACTGACTGGTGCATTTAAAGGGTCTAGCGTTTTCATGGAGTCCAGTTTAGAAGTGTGAATTGACTTGTCTATGACCTCTGATTGGTCTGGTCTGGACAAAACCAACAATTTCCACAAAAAGGACTCGAGTAAATATTTTGATTCCAATATTGTTTTTAAAGAAAAGTATCCTCAGTAAGTAAAATGTCAATGTTAAAGTAGCTGTCGAACTCTTTGTATCTTTTTCTCCCTCTCTACTTACTCTACGACCAAAACACTCCCCATAGACAC
>KV751317.1:13602485-13620555 GCA_001698575.1 Mola mola
CTTCCAAAAAAAAAAAAACCCAAACAAACCCTTAATGACAACCTCAATACACAAATGAAAAATTACTCAAGTCGACAGTACTCAACTTTTAAGTACACTTGTCTGCTTTTTTAGGGAATTTCCTCATGATGGCGGGAAATTCCCATTCTTTTTGGATCCACAGATTAAAGGCTGCATCTATGTATTCTGTTTGTCTGGATGAGTGTCAACCTGAAATTTTCCCTGTTTCAGTGCACGACAACTATGCCAGCACACCCTGATGCTTTCTGAAACTGGTCCACCACTGTCACCTGACAGCTCTTGCCAATTCTTCATTAGAAGTTCCCAGTCGCTAAAGTGGGAATTTGTGACCCATTTATTCTGCTCTCAGATCAAAGGGTTGAACGTAAGTCACTTAAAGACCCTGCCATGTGCGTGGGTGTGTGTTGTCAAGGGTGAGGGAGGGACAATCCCCAGAATTCAACTGGTGGCCTTTCTGGGTCCTGTGTGTGTCTCTACTCTGCATGTGGTCGGCTACGAGACAAGATACTGAAGTTGCCCTTTAAAGCCAAAATTGGAAACAATCATTCTGTGGGCGGGTGAATTGGAGGCGTGTTGAAGAAATAAATGTGTTGGAAAGTAACGCAGCCACAAATATCCCCCTTGTTAGGCAATGACTAAGCCAGCATGCGATGCTGCCTGGGTCAATTGAGTGTTCGGGGATTTGATACCTGCTCATTGTTTTCAGAAGTGGTCGGGCAACACTCTATTTTAAGAATTCTGCTTAAAGCTTAATAATCCAAATTTTGGTTTTGGTTAAAACAGATGGAAATGGTATAGTTTCTTTTGATGGAAATAAGTTTACTTTCAACCCCACTGCAACTTGCTTCTCCCAAAATATTGCACTTTTCCTTTAAATAATGCATTGTAAATGTATTGGGAAATCCAATCATAAGACTATCATGTTGTCTTTTCAAAGTTTCACAGTTTTGCTCTAAATTAGCTATTCCAATCAAATAAGAAGCCACATTAGAGGAACTTGTTTTACCTTCACACAATGAACAGTCGTTTGACTATGTCTTTTGTACGCGAATGCCCACTTCCTGTTAAAAAGCAGGGGGTGTCCAACTTCCTGTGCTTACAACACCAAACTTATGACAACTGCTTCACCAAACAGCCCTCCTGGCCTGTCTGTGTCATAACGATACCGAACAATGTTGTAGGTCTCTAACTGATCTCCAGGCGGCTTATTGTGAGCTGTGGGACATAACTTGAGCCCCAGTCTGGTCCTCTCTGTACCTCTCTGTACCCCTTTACATCAGCCACACAGCAGCTGGGTGTACATGGCTGTCACAGCACAGCGTGCCCATTCAGGAAATGCTGCGAAGGGGTTTTCCAACATGCACAAGCACACACACGTGACACAAGTGGACACACACAAACACTTAGATTAAGTAGCGCCAATATTTCTGTGGTTAAGCAATGATCTTAAAAAACATTTCAAGTTATATAAAAAAAAAAAAATTCAGTGGATAAACTTTTGTCTTTTATTACAAAAATAATGTACCAGAAAAATGGCACCTTATCTAAAAATAACCATAACGTCATTTGGGATGTCATCTTTAAACACATGAGAGTATATATTTTTATAGTAATGTTTTGTTTTTTTTCTTCCACAATTTCAATCCCAAATGTTTTTCCCAGAAAAAAAAAAATGCATGACTTCGTCAGAAAAATGTAACAAAACATTGCACTACAATGATTTGCCTTTTCCGATTACTTATGCATAGAATAAATATTAATTCAATAATTCTATTTTAGGTCTTAATATAATTTACAGAAGTTAAAAAATACAACAATTGGCACCATATAATCAACTAGTGATCCAAAATAAGCTTATGCATGAATCTCTTAATCGCACGTGCTACGATTCATTTTTGGCTTAATGTCAAAGTGCAATTGCTTTGTAATTTGACACATTGAGGTATATAATATTTTATACATATATATTGCATTGGCTTAAACTTCCCCACCATTATAACCACCTGCAGGAAGAACACTAGATTTATTTCAAAACTATACAGTCTTAGAAAAACCTGATGAACGCATGTCTCTTGCAACAGGGGAACCTTGTGTTGCTTCACTGTGTCCAAACACTTTAAGTCAGTCATTCGTTGTCCATCCTCTCTGATGTGGAAACTCCACTCAGGTTATTTTTCAGCTGTGTAGTGCTGCTCTTCAGTGTTCAGTTACTGTCAGCGAGAGATACTCATCGTTTCCTCATGTGTGTTGTTCCATTTATAGTTTGGCACACTCCTCCCAGTGGCTCAGGTACTCTGCAGCATCCCTGTCGTTGAACGTGGCGAGGCAGCGTGGGCACTGCAGCTCTGACAGGCCGAGGCACTCGTTTCTTTTGGGGATTGGCGCTGTTTCCGCTGCCGCTGCAGGCTGTTGCTGTATCTCAGCGGTGGCCCTCAGTATGGGCTCTGAAGAGTCCTTGAGTCGCCTCGAGGAGATCCTGTGTCCTATGTACTTGCGACACACAGGAACCAAGTCTCTGCTCTCTCTGTCTGCTCCCTGCTGAAGTCACAGACAAACTGTCAGGGTTGGACAAGATGCACTCATGCAGTAATCCTTTAAAGATTTTTCACCTCACTTGTTTGTGTAGCTGCCGTTTTAACTGATAAATCTGCTCCTTCAGGTCCCCTATCTGGCCCTGTGCTCGCTCTCTGTCTGCACGCTCGGACTTAAAGTCCTCTGTGTAGATGAGGACCTGCAGGATAAAAGAGAAACAGCCTTTTCAGTCTTCTTGTTTCTGCAAAAACACATTGCAAGCAACAAGAGCGGCACACAAGCAAATTACAAAAATAGAATCTTAGATGTGGTTGCTCTGATGTAACACCGACCTGCTGCTCAAGAGTCTGGATTCGCTCTTGGCCTTTCCTCCTCATTCCCTCCAGCCGCTCGCACTCGCTCATCTTATCTAGGAGTAAGCGGTTAAGCCTGGAAATCTCTCGATGCAGCAACCCAGGGTTTACAGAGCCCAGGCCAGGCATCATGCTCTGCCCGGAGGTCTCCTTCAGCCTCTGACACAGACCTCTGATATAGTCCTCCCTGCTGGAGTCATACTTCTGCCACTGAGAATTCAGAACTTGCACCTGAAAAGAGCAATCACAGTAAAAAAAAAAAAATTAGGTCATAGTTTGTATTTCGCTTGAGTCATCTGACTGGATTTTAACATCTCAGTATTTTGCTTTAATTGTGCCTGAATGTATGACTTGTTCTTACATATGCCACTTTCTGCTTCAGCTGCTGATTCTCCTCCTGAAGTCGACAGATTTTGGAGTGAACGCCAACTGTATCGGAGCACCCCGACGCCTGGAGAAAACCATGGAAGAGTTAGAACAGGACCCTCCATTGCACAACTGCATAACATCACCAGCTCTCCTAACGATGCCGCACACCTCATTAGCGTTCTGTTGCTGAGCCACAACTTCTGCCTCCTGTCCTGCCTGCTTCCCTTTCTCCATCCTGGCAAGCAGCTCCTGGCACACCTTCACCGTCGCACCAAGCTGGCCGCGCAGCTGCTCGGCCTCCTCTACCAGCGATGTGCAAAGTACGGCTCTAGTGGCCTCGCACTGCTCCTTCTCCTCCAGGGAGGAGCGCAGCCTCTGGATCTCCTGGTCCTTCTCATGGCCCGGCTGACACCTGACGTTCTCCAGCTCCAGCTCCTTCTCTCGGAGCCGCGCGGTCAGCCCCTGGATCTCCTTGGAGGATGCGCAGGACAGGGAGAGGAACCACATCAATGTGTAAAGTGTTATGTATTACACACACACACATGTAAATAATGTCCTAACATTCCCAGCAAACAATTTGAAATATAGGAAATGCAATAAATTGTTACAAACATTCAAAAGTGCACTACTTAAATGTGGATTTGAGAGGGGTTTTTTGTAACTCATTTAACTCTTTCCAAGAATCCTGGCAGACCTTTAAGCACTTTGAGCTCTACATGAATCGTGTTTTACCTCTGATTGTCGAGATCCCCTCAGGTCCATGTCGTTATTGCTCTGCTTCAGCTTGCAGATTTCCTCACACAAGCTCTCCAGCAGAGACTTGGACGGCCCGACGAGCAACGACTCCTTGTTCCCCACCGCCACGTAGATACTCTCGTATCTGCCCAGTCTCGCCTTCAGGTCGGTGATGATGTTGTCCTTCACCTGGATCTGTTTGTTCAGGAGCTCGATTTCCTGCTGCGTCTCATGGTACAGGGAGTTCAGCGTGCTGTAGCTCCGGATTTTCTCCTTAAACGCGTCGTTATCCATTCTTCGACAGGAGGATTTTTTTTTTTGTCTCCCTCTCTTTTTAATAATTAAACAGAACGCCTTGCCGTGCTTCTTCGAAATGAACGGAGGGAATGAACTGTATCGGAGCTCTGGCGCATCAGTGTCGAGAATAATATCCCCGAACAGTCTGAGGGGATTTCCGAGGGAACTTCCCCGCGGACTTTTTTTTTTTTTTTTGAGACGTCTATGCGTCAAACCGAGTCCAAGCTGCCCTCGCTGTCGACCGTCATTGGAAGGTAAAAAATGGTTTTTGTAGCCCAGAGGCACAAACAGTAAGGGAAAGGGACGGTGATAATAAAAAACAAGGGGCTAAAGAAGTTTTAGGCTAGCAACAGGTAACAGCCAGCAGCTGGAGTTAGTGCTGCTTTCACGATCGTCGTAAAGTCGAAGCGAGCGAGCGAGCGAGCCAGAGGCGCTTTACATTAACAGGGATTCGTAAAGAGATGGTTTCTTTTTGCTTATTAGCCCAAAATAAGCTGGAGAGGAGGAGGCTCTCCTATTATGCAGCGCACTTGAAATGATCTCTCAGCTAAGGTCTGTCATTGTGTTGCTACGAAAAAAAAAAATTCTGAAAAGAAATACTTGTGAAATCCCTTCAACGTTATTACTAGCTAACCGTTTGCACAGAGTGACGAGTAAATAGGTGTAAATCTTGCCGTCAAAAGTGGATTACCCGGGGTCCACCCACCCCGCCCCATAACTCAACATATGAACGGATGGAATAGGAGCAAATTCCCCACTTGCACTCGCATGCCGCCTGTGCCTGAAGGCATCACTAAGGTCTCCGTCATGACGTAATGTGCCGGGATTGCGCATTTACGGCCAGAACAGCGACTGTGTGATCTCTCCGCAGCTGCCCTGCTGATTCACGCAGTATGACGGACCATTACGGCTTTTGATAACCCCCTGGGACATTTCTGCTTTCTGGAATTTTGAAAATAGAGGCAGACGATGTCCGTTTCCATAACAAATTATTAATCAGCACAGTGACTGAAGTTCTTGATGGCCTCGCAAAACTAGAATTTTTCTGTTAGTAGTAATGCTTTACTATAATTGGCCTATGATATAATTGTATTTGTGAATGTTAGAATTATATTTAGCTCATTAATACAATTTTAAATCTTGGAGCTGCTCCACTTTATCCACTTTGGCGAGATCCCTTCAGGATTGGACCCTGCAGTGTAAAACTGAACCTTTCAGGTCAAAATGAAACTGCTGTCTAGACAGTAGGTATTACAAACATTTTGGGCAGTCATCCACGAGGCCTCATCACCTCTGCACGCCTGTGGGGAGTCCCAGGTATTTCTGGGTCAATCACACCATAATGTCATGAGGGCTGTGGAGGCGAGTCATGGATGACAGACACATAACAGTCATGTGACAAGGGCAAGGATCAGGTAAATCAAAACAATGAACAGGAAAAGCTGTGGTCAGGACGGCAGAAACCGCACATTATTGTTACCCCAGCACAACCCAAATGGAGGCGTAGAGATGCATGCAGTGACATAATTATTGTTTTAAGTAAATCGCTTTAAACTCCTCCCTTAAATGGTAACTAGGTCGTGAAAATAATCATTAGAGCTGCAGCGCTGTATGGCCTTAACTTAAACCAAAAAAATATTGAATTGGAAAATGGGAATCCAAGTTTAGGGGCTGAGACTTTTTAGTATTCTCAAAAATGTGTGGTGTATAATCAAAGTTTAGAATACTATGTCTAAATATATAAGGCCATTCAACTGAACGGCACCCGAAGGGTCCTCAGGGCCAGATATATCCACTGATTCACCTCTGATGGTGCTGTTTATTTGGCCTACATGCTTTAGGGGCCACAGACACACATACACTACACATTTTGTTGGCATTGTTTAATAGCAGTAAAAACTTTATACACGAATAAAAGATAGTATTTGGTATTTACATAGTAATACTCCAGAAAATATTTTACATTGCTTACACACACACACACACAGACCACATGATTATTTACGTTTATGTTTCTGCTCGCCAAAATCAACACTACCAACAACAACTCATATATTCATTGTTAATACCAAAAAAAAAAAGAAACAACGTAACAAAGATGCAAACAAAAACTTAAACGTTTAAGTGTAACATGAAAGTCTGGAGTAGAAAAATATTATTGCTCACACTGCGCTACATAATTATGCTGTGACTCAAGTACAAAATGATTACCGAGAATACTGAAATGTTGAACGGGAAGAGAATATAGCCAGCTATCTCTCATTTTGCTTGAGACAAAATGGCAGGAATACAAAAAACATCTATTTAAATTTCACGCGCTTCACTCTATGCACCACACAACACTAATCCATTTTTTGCTGTTGTTTCTGTAGAATTGTGTTAGGAAGTGAGTTTTTTTATTGGATAAAAGCATTAATGTACCCGACAACTCCCCCTAAATACAAGAGCTCTTGAACATTTTATTGGAGTCCTGTCTCGGGGACTCCTGTGGTGCAATTCATTCCTCTCTGGAGATTTAATTCGTCCTAAACGAACAACTGCTGCTGATTTAACCTTGTGTTGATGAATTACAATACAAGACGTGGAAAGGGAAACGTTTCCAACCAAACCCGATTGCAGGATTGAACAGTATGCCAGATCTGTCAGTGTTTTTAAACAGATATATATATATATTTTTTTATCCTGGATTGACAGCTCTGCTAGTTTTCACCAGCCGAGTGCGATCAACCTTAAACAACTTTAAAACGGGCCACTAGGGGGCACCCAGTGCCCACTGAGTGCAAAATGAATGGCAGGCAATAAGTGCACATAACAAAATCTCTCATTGCTGCAGGTGACTTATTTTCCTTCTGTGTTTGCTTACTTCTCCGTCTGTGCCATATATAATTGTGTGCTCAAAAGACATGGAGAGTCCATATAATTCAACGACCTACTGTGGCCTAATTTATAAGTGTAGTGTATTGGGATATGGCATCTTGAAGAACATAAATCCATGACAATTCTAATTGTAGAGTTAAAGTTATGCCATCAGTCATCTATCCTGTGAGATACTGCACATCCTTGACTGGTCTGTAAACCAAAGGAGAGCAGAGGATGTGGTGTGTTTTCTAAAGCCAAATAGAGCAACATTTGCTGGAATACAATGAGGATTCCATGAACCACAATTGTGACTTATTTGACAACTGGAAATTGATCATTGAAAAGCTCATCTCATTCTTTCCTAGCACTGCAGCTTGCGGATGCTTCGGGAAATCCTCTTAAATTCCCGTTGTCCCTTCTGCCAGCGTCTCAGCGAGGTGATGACCAGATTGCCGTCCATCTTCTGGCCCATGACCAGGTAGGGAGCGTTGATGTCGTTCATCTCCTCACAGATGCACTGCAGGCCGTCCTTCAGCCACAGCACCGTCTTCCTCAGGTCCCGCTCCGTCACGCCGTTGAGCTTGTAAATGGTCTTGCTCTTGGTCTCCGGCACGATCTTGGTGTCACCGTTGATGTAGGAGATTTCTTTAACTTTGATCTTCAAAGCTTGATGCGAACAGGAGAGAAAATAAATGAATATGTCCTACTGAAAGCCATGTGGGAAGCTTAGCAACTATGTGTTTGCACGTGGCTGAGTGATAAAATGCATGCACTAGGGGGGAGAACAGGGAGGAGGGAAATCCTGGTCACATTACAGAGCAATCTTGAAGCATGAAGCACTTTTTAACAATGAAATTTATCCTCAAATCTCCAGGAGTCTCCCTTCATGACCTCTAGGGGCCTGTGAGTTTCTCCTTGGAAACCAACAAAAAAGGAGGGTAGACTTACCAAAGTCATTCTTACACAGGTTGTCCACAATTTCATTGTCGTTCTCATCAGTTTCCTTGCAAGCGTCACACACTCTGGGCACTAAAACAAAAGATACACATGATAAACGTGAACATAACCTGCCACAATTCAGTAAAATCTGTATTGCTGTGCAAAACAACACAGGGCCAGATGCGCAAGCAGCACCATTCTTTACATGGTCAGTTTTACGCACAAGACTTGGGGACGGCCAATTAGCACCTAGAGTAAACCGACCTTCCTTGGTGGCTGGCGTAAAGTTGTCGGTGCCTGCAGGAGGAATGCACAGGTCGTTGTCGAGCGGGAAACGCTCGCAGTCCAGCATCTTCGGCCACGGGAAGCCGAAGGCGGACATGACGGGCGCGCAGCCGTGCTTGACGCTTTCGCACAGCGACCTGCACGGCTGGATGGGCTCGTCCAAATCGTCCAGGCAGACGGGAGCGAAGAGGGAGCACAGGAACTTCCTGGTGTCCGGGTGACACTGCTTCTGAACCAGCGGGATCCAAGACGACGCTTGCTGCAGGACCTCGTTCATCGTCTCGTGGCCGAGCAGGTTCGGGAGGCGCATCTCCGTGTACTCTATGTCGTGGCACAAGAGGAGGTTTGCAGGAATCGGTTTGCAGTTGTTCTTTTTGTAGAATAGCTCGTGCTGGCCAAAGTTGTAGAGTCCGTGGGTAGCTTGCATGCAGGGCATCGTTATCACCCACAGCAGTGTCACGGTCCAAATAAAGGCTCTCATTTTGTGTGCGCGTGAAACCTGCAAACCTCAGAGGGTTCCAAGCATCAGTCAGCGAGGATGGAGCCTCTGACAGTGCTCAGCTCCCGATGCAACAAGAGGTTTTCTTCCAGGCATGTCTGGGAGGAGTCTATCATTTGTGTGTAAAGAACGCGCTGGTTTCCTCACATCATGTCAACCTTGTGGACAAATTTGTCTCCTGTCAAAGAAAATCCAAATTCTAACTTTGACATAAAAAAAAAATGACCAACATTTTGGATGTATATATGTAATAAATTCTCCCCTCTCTACTCCATCTCCTGCCCTTTATGTAAATAAAACCAAAACGTTGCTGTCGGGTTTTTCTCAATACATCAAATTAACACAAATATTCCCTGAATGGTCCATTGTTTTGTGTTTCTTTTTTGGGGCACCTGCCATTATTAGTTTGGAAGTGTTGTTAGGTGTCAGCTGATGGTTTATTTTCCATTATTAAGGTGTTTACAAGTGAGATCCTCCGGGCAGGTCTGCAGGTTCGTACCACATGGTGAAATATTGTTTGCCAAGCAGATGTGAGAAGCAGACCCCCAGTCAGTGCCCCCAAGGGTGAAACCAAATCCTGCCTCCTCCTGCTCTGCTGCCCTGGCTCCTGACTGCTCCCAGACCCCCTTGGGCTACAGTCTGGCCTGTAGACAGCCCTCCTCTTGCCTTCTTGGGAGACTGAACACTTCAAATCTTGTATATGATATTTGTGGGATTTCAGTCCAAATTACAGCAAGCTGCTTTCCTACTTCCGCCTCGTGGCTCTAGACTTTCAGATATTTCTGGTTTTACTTACACAGATTTAGAGACATTATTCAAAATGTTATCCGTCTGCAAAGTCTGGGTTCCTGTGTTGTTACTGTTCAGTCTCTCAGAATGCAGGGCCGCCACCAAGGGGGGAAAGCTTTCTGGTGCCCAGCCTCCAGGGGGGCTCATGGAGGACATCACTAATCATGGTCATCCTAAATGTAAATATTGCACACAATCTTCTCATCTTCAACTAAAACAAACATTACTTCTTAAAGCAGCGAAAATTATCATTTTAAAATTCGTTTTGGTAAAGTGTCATCTGCTTTATAATTAAAAGTTTCTCCCATGATAATTGTATAAATCCTTTTTTGTATGCAACATTAAAGTGCACTGTCGGCAGCCTGCTACGTCACCTGAGAAACGTACTGATCCATATTAACTACAAGCTAATGATTTTGCTATGCTGGTGCCTGCATGTGGATCAGGATGCTAGAAAATAAAAGGAGAACATAAAAAGCAAAGAGCTAAAATAATACGAGCTTATAGAAAGCTGCTCCCTGTCCCTGGCAGGGTGGTATTGGTGCTGATGTTAACAGACACAAGATGGCTAGTGTGAGGTAGTCATCACCACCTGTGAGATGGGCGGGACCTGTTTTTAGTCATTTCTGTGTCCATCCCTGTCAGAAATCTCGTACTTCTCCCACACATCAGCTTCTACCTTCAGTTATTTTTTTTCCTCAAAAATAATCCTGCCATGAATGTTTCTAGCTCTACCGTTTTTATGACTGAACAAAGATTATATTTTGATAAAAGATCTCACTCCATACGTTTTTTTCTGTCTTTATAAAAACAAGCCAGACCACAAACTCTATATGAAGATGGACGACATGAGAGCCCCCCCCAAAGGAAGCCAAAGCATTTCGATCCCCCTCCGGTTGTTGGTTCCACTATAGGCCCGAAACCCCTCTTCCTGCACTAGTTCATGTAGCACTTGGGAGGAAGTGGCGGCGCCCCGTCCATCATTATTTATGTCAGAACGTAAAAGCGATTGGGTGAACGTGGCAGGTCTAATGTCAAATGATTAAAGAGCTGGCCCCTTAAATTCGGTCCTAGTGGGTTATGTAAAGGAATTTTCCTTCATTTGGTTAGATTTGGCTCATTTAGTACATGTTTCTGTTAGTTATTGAATTACACTTGTTAATACAATGCCTTTTTACAGTTTTGAAGATACACCTGATATTGTTGTGTCTTATCATCTGCTTTACTCAATGCTGCAGAGTTCCTGGCCTCAGCAAATGCCTCTCTGTCAGAGACAGAAGACAGAAACGAGTGTCCTTCGCCTGAAGACCAGAGTTCATGAGGAAAGTCAAATGTCAGTGCACTGTTTTGTACATTTAGCCGTCATGCAACAGTAATAGAACATTTCTAAAGCACATCCATCATGGAAGCAGGATCTTATGTATGCTGTTTTTCAGGAACACTTGTCATAAACAGACATCTACAGTCTCCTGAGACCTCATTACTTAGGTTCACAGGATTTGTGTAATTTATGTGATACTCCGAAACATAATTAAGCAACTCTGGACACTTCTCATGATACAAAATATGTCTGTTGTCTCAACTCACTTCAAGTCATAAAGCATTAGAGTTAAAGTAATCTACCGCAAATGCTTGATTAGACACCTTTCTGCCTTTCCAGATTACGTCCTACTGCCGGATGAACGCGTGTGGTTTTGACGCACCTCTCTGTGGTGGAAACCCCTGCTTTCGCACTGGACTGCTCTCAATCAAATCAAAGAGAGACTTGCTGAAGTTTGTCCGAATGCAGCCTTCCTGGAGCAAGGAGTCTAACTGGTTCCTCAATCCAAACGTGTCAAAGGTTTAACTTCAAAGTGTACTAACTCTATTCAGGTTTCTTCACAAACGCTTATTTGGCTATTTAAGGGCTAGAGCCCCCCATTAACCTGTGACTGGACCCCCCTTTAGCCAAACAGTAGGTCAACTGGCTAAACTGTACCTGTGGTGCGGCAGGTCACATGCTAGCCTTTCTTGGAGGGCTTTATGTTACTCGGACAGCACTCTTGTGGTATGTATGAAAAACCGAAGTGCACAGTGAGGTATTAGAAACGTGTTTTTTCCAGTGAGCACAAACAATGGGATGGTGTGCAAATAGGATTGGATCTAATCTCACCAAGCATAAGGCTTCACCTCCCCAAACACAGATAACATGCAGTCTTTATTAACAGTGCGCTCTCACAGACAGTTGAGGTCAAAAGGTTCGGGATAGACGTAAGCTGATCTCAGGCCTGTGCTTAAAGTCACCCCATTGGGTTCTTGTTACAGCTCTGTGTGAAAATGAAACACAGCTTGGTCCATCTGTAACCCCCCCCCCCTATAGAATTAAGGGCGAGGCTACTGTCAGAAACAATCACAGAATGTACAGTGCAGGGTCAAAAGGAAGCCAAGACCCAGTAGAAAATGCTGAAGGAATGTTCATGAAGACGTATGAATGTAATTTAAACTAAACCAACTATGTTTTTCTGCAGAAAGGTTGCACAGCTCCGTACTGGATCATGGGATTTGGACAAAACTGCGTCTAATCAAAAGAGATTAAAGGATTGGTCTGGCCATGTTTTATATAATTTCATTTGTGACAAACCACATGGAAAGACCAAAACCAGGAATAAAGTTATACTTATAACAATTACAGCCTGATTTGTGGTCATAATGTAGCCCTCCATTCCTGACCATCAGTATGAGCCACATTTGGCACTGGGCGAAGTCTTCATTTGCATTAATATGGGCATTAGTTTAATTTGAATTAATCTCACAGATATACACTCACAGGAAGCTGAATGTTTAATTAACCTGCAGACCATAATTGTCCCCAACAAATGCTGTGCTTACCAGAGGTTGAAAAAATGTGGGTAAAGACTACAATACCAAACCATTTGAGGTACCTACTGAGCTTCCTTTAAAGATGATACTTCAGTGATAGTTATGATTTAGTAACACATATATTTGGGGCTGAAGAAGTTGGAGTAGTGCTGAGAGAGAGCCTTAATATAATGCTGAGAAATGAAGGAAATCACTTTTTCATCACAAAGCCATTTTTCTGAAATCTGTCACACGTGATAATGAGGAATCACCTCCAGTATTAAGTGAGCGGCAGACTCTTAATGTAAAAATGCTTTGTTTGTATGAAGATGGCCTGTGCGCTTGTCAAGTTTTCAGCCATCGATTTGCCTGATAATGATTACCACTAAATCGTACCAAGATCCGCAAAGGCTTCAGTGTTCAGACCACTTAACTTCCTTAGTCCATTGACTGCATGCAACATTGTTCTGAAAATGTTCTTGAAGTGCACTAATGAGCTTATTAACTTCAATCACATCAGTCTACACTGACATTTGGGATGGAATTTATCTGAACCAAGGGTAATTAATCTAATTAGAGCTGGAGAGTCATGTACATTGTGCCCACTTGGCGTAATTAATGTTCTTACTGTACAGGTCTAATTGACTCATTATGGGGTTTCAGAGCAGCTGTGGGACGTGAGATGACTTTACCAGACTTAGGGATTACCAGGTGCATTTTAGAGATTTGTGCACTGTACACAGCTGTATGCAAATATGTGGAGGGGGTACAAGATTATGTAGAATTTCTATAATGGGAACATTGAAATGCAGTCCATAACATTACATAATGATACATTGACAATGTCCAATCAATCCTGAGCCACTTAAAGGAGCACTATGTAAGATGTGGGGCCTTTTGTCTGACCCGGAAGACCTGTGCTCCCTTCTGTCTTTGCAACAAGAGCTCTATCTCTCAATATTAAAAGAATCCTTTTCAGAATTCTTGGATCCACATCAAAATTTAATGGGATATTAAGTTGGTTCACCCACCTTTGGTAAAATTTTCATTCCAATCTGTCCAGTATTTTTTGTGTAATCTTGCTGGAAATCATACAAACAAACTAACAGATGGTAAAACATAACCTCCTCTATGGCTCAGTGATGAATTAACATGTTATATCTTACTTTTAATCATCACACAAAAAACCTTGTCTCATAGGTGACGATATGCTGGGCAGTTTTTGGGCAAGGAACAGCAACTTTTTGAAACGATAATTGCTGAGGACTGAGGACTATTTGGTGCATGTTAAGTAAACAAGATACACAGTGTTAATTAGTGAGCTTCATAAGTTTTGGTTGGCGGATATTTACCTAATTGTTTGTGCTAAGCAAAGCTGGGGTAATGCCAGACTCACACGACAGGATAACCAGGCAGATTCCGGGTCAGATTCTCTTTCACGATTTTAAGGCTGATCAAAAACTGATCAACTGGCCGGCAATCCTGTAGTGTGAGGGGTGTACAGATCCTGTTTCACACCTCCTGATCTGCTGGCAGACCCACTGGGGATGCCCCAATAATTTCCCAACACGTTTGATATGAATTGAGGTTAGACATAATGTTGGTGGTGCATATAGGGGAAGTGGTGTTGCTACCGACTTTCAGAATCGTCTGCGGCTCTGGCTGGTATTGACAACCCATATATCTCATACCTCTCCAACCATTCTGTCATCTGTCACTCTCTTATGTTTTTGATTTCATTTACCTCATGCGGTGTGTTCATTACTTTCTCGGTCACATTGCCCCATTGTTTTCACATCATGTATTGTTAGTGTCTTTCAGACTAGAGAGAAGAACATCTGTGGAGATTCTCCTTATGCTACACAATATGCTACACAATATTAAATTTGGTTATGGTTTTAAACCTGTAGTATGAGCCTGGCATAGCTGGCTACAGTTTCATACGGACCTCACAAACATAAGAGTGGTATTGACTTCCTAATCTGAATCTTGGCAATGAATGTGAATAAATGCATTTCTCAAGCTGTCGATCTATTGCTCTAGTGGCCATACTGCCATGTAATAATGGGACAAGCTTAGTATCCGACAGTCAGAATCATAAACCACAGCACAGAATGAGGCAGGTTTATGCTTGCAGGATGTCTGTGGATCAGTGTGACAAGCAGATCCTCCTGTAGGGCTCTGCCCTTTGACCCCTGACCAATAGTGAAGCTACAAGAGTCACACTGTGAATGGCTCTAATGGGGATATTTTACAACTTCAACCAAAGTAAGAGCAGCTCAGAGAAGTGTTTTCTGAATGACCTGTACCTGATCTCCTCCCCATATGGCGAAACTGGCCCTTTCCAACGTTACATTCCTTACAGAGGGAACACTGCCCTTCTCTATCTAATCTGCTTCATAAACAGTGGAAGTTTTACTCAATCATGACATCCTCTGACAAATGTAAGGAAACACTTCTGAATGAAGACCTGGACAAGGTTTAAGAATGTGAAAAAGTATGTCAATCAAGAAGTTTTCTGTTCTTTTAATGTTTCAAGTCAGGTTCTGTCTTGGTTGTCCAGCAATTTTTCATTAAAACTGAAAGTGAAATTACATAAAATACATAAATTCCTACTTTCCCCTATGCTTAACTTTAAAAAATAAACAAATAACTCCAACTAGTTCCATTAAAGCCATGTTTTTTTTTTATTCTTTTCAATTTGAACTTGACTTTTTCTTTTCTTTTTTTCAATGATGACACATGGAAACAACTTGCTGCTGATTCTCGTGTATTTGTTTGCAACGATGGAATTGTTTGTCAGTGTGTTGCTACTAATCACGGCCTACTAATTGTTTGTTTTCATTTCAGTTTCAGAACAATTTGAAACATGATGGGATTCACCGTCCGTCTCCATGTGTATGCACGAGATCTCTTACAATTATAAGAGACCGTTTGTTATGTGCTGCTATTTTTGAAGTGCTGCGCCCCTCTGACAGAGTTGTAAAGCTGCTGTAAGGACCAAGTTGGAGTGTGAAGTTCTGGTAGCACGTTAAGAAAAAGAACGTAAAAGATGGGTATCTGGTGCGCTAGTTTTCTTTTCTTAGGATGGAGATGGAAAGTTTGCACCTTGAACTGATTTCAGTGGTCCCTTTACCACTTCCTTTTGTCAGAGTAAACCCCATCAAATTCACTGTACATCAGTTTAATTTTTACCAGAAAACTTTCTTGTTTAGCTCATGGCCATGGCTTCACTTGGTATAATTTGCCATTTCATGTTGTATCATTTATTGTCTGTCAGCACAGTGGCATTCTGTTGTCATGCAGGAGACAGCACTGAGTCACAGGATTGGAAATGATTGCAGAAACACTATCTGTCGCTGTGAAATAATGTCACTGTGTATTGTCCCCTAAGATACAATCTGTGTGTTATGCTGCTGTACTAGACTTTCATCTTCATGGATCAGCATTATTTATGTATATATGGAGCTGTACATTGGGCCTATTGTTGTAGTATAACCTTTTACCAACTTTAGCATTGAATTGAGCCAGGTTCCTGCACTGTAAGATACAGTATACTGTACACACCTACATGCTACTGTCGGACTATTCAGACTTGATAGCCACATCTGACTGCTGATAGTTCACCATGCATTACTTTTTTCAGGTGACATTGTGGTACATTTCAATGTTGCTTTCGAGTTAAAGAAACTTTGAAAGGCCATTGTTGCTCCTACATTTCCAATAATGCAGCCTATTGTTTCTAATTACGACGCTTTAGTTACATCGATACGTAAGTGGTTTTTGGACTCTAGACTAACTGCAGGGGCTCCACAGTCCAAACGTCATAATCTGTAAAAGTTCTGACACCGACTTTAACGTCATCAATGTGACGATTTGTTGTTTTGGTAATTTCATTTATTCTTTTGGTTTTCAAAGAGAGAAATTTGTTTACAGATGAAAAAGACAAAGAATGCAAGATATTTTTTTGTTTGTTTTTTTCTCCTTTCAGTTATTTTCCTTCTTACAGAGACATGTTTCCATGTCATGAACAAATTACCACTCTAGCAGAAGTCATGGATCATTTGCCTTTCGCAAGTTTCTGTTGTGAAATATAATCATACATACATTCATCACAGGAATTTGTGGGTTAAAAAAAGAAAAGCCACCCCACTTAATTTTAGCAATGGTGGCAGCGGGTTAGCAAGTGACCTACGGTGACCCCTGGAATACCAGACGCGGGTTCAAGTGTAAATAAAGGTTTGGTATTCATCTATAGTCATGACACCACAACAAGGGCACATTTTGTTTGTAGGTAAAGGTGTACCCCCTGGACAGAAACAGATTTTACACCAACCTACAGTCTCAAAAATTGAACATAATATAAAAGTACACATCTCCAAAATAATTGATTATGTATGTGATGCTTTTTTTTTTTTGTTGTGATATGTTTCGGTATCATATTACAAGCAAGGACGTTAACTAAAAAAATCAGTGAACAGTGATTTTATCCATATACATCAGATTTGCCAAAAGTACATTGTGCACTGGGATGCAATTCATCTCGATCTTGCATGAAGGAAAACAGCAAATGAAATTATAGCTGTTTCTTTTGTGCTCTTGGATGTCCTTCCAGTGGACAACACGCAATAAATATTTATATAACTGCTTCACTTTAAATGTTTTTAGGCATTGCTTAGATCGCATATGCCCTTTTAATTACTGTTGCCCCTACCCCCAAAACATCCTGTGACCGCCACTAAATCTCTATCTGATTTGTGTCTACATGAACTGTGTTTTAGCGTTTCAAGGTCAAGGTTAATTTATTTGTCTGCCTTGTGTGAAAAACTGTTTTGGATACATGGGATTACTGCCACAATGCAAAACACACACGAATGAATAAAACAATGAATAGGACACATGTGCAGAACATTAGCTTATGTTAAATACTGTGGAAATTACAAATTGTCCCTGAAAAGCAAAAATAAATTGAAGGCCCCGTATAATTAGAACAGGAATGACTGCAAATCAAAACATCAGTAACAAAAACAAACTATAGAAGGGAAGAAACTTATTCATAACACGATTCTCATCAAAATCACAGTAAAAACAAAGTTGGCAAGATCCCCATGTATGTGTTAGCACCTTGCAGATTACTCTTTATATGTTCCCTCCTTCTGACAAATATACGTGCTTAATACCGTTAAACAGGGCTGAGCCGTAGACAAAACTGTGAGAACAAGCTTTAGATGAAACAGGATATTGTTTGATCATTCTTTTTTTGGTCAATGATGTGTGCGTGACACCCCTCCCAGGATAACATTTATCTAAACTCACGTTGCCTTTTCGCTAAAAGTAAGTGAAATTGTTATTTTTGTATGCTTACAGACTGTCTCTCCACTTGGATTATGAATAAATACCCATGAATGTATTTGATTGATGGTAATTGTGGAAAGGAACGCTTCCAACAGCCTTTATGATATTTTGGTCTGACTGTGTCCAAGCGGTGCCAGAAAAGGTAGATGTTACAGATTAAAATAATATTCTAATCGGGTGATTTGCTCGTAAATTCTTG
>KV751317.1:13620672-13641479 GCA_001698575.1 Mola mola
TCATTAATTCATTGTTTTTGTCAGCACAATCCACTGCTCCGCTGTGTGTTTACCAGTACATTCCACACACTCCATATTTTTCATCATTTCATCTGAAATATGCTGCTTTCGCCTGTCAGTAGCACACTTAGCTGTTTAATGTTGTTGTTTTTGTTGGAAATGGAAATGCGTATTTAGCTGTTTTTTGGTAAAGATATGACTTTAAAAGCCAAGAACTACTTTTAAGGAAATACAAAAACTGGCAGGGATCATCAGCAGTTTTACTACTTACATCAAGACTGATACAGTATCACACAAGCTGCATATTTTGAGCAATAAATTCACCTTTTAAAATGTTTTTAAGGCACAGTCTCATTGTGGTCAAAGTTTTCCATCATATAATGTCAGGTATTCTTATTATACGACTCTGCAAAGATTAGTTTATAACTCATTTCCCACAGTGGATTTTCTCCACCATTCACGAAAATTGTTTTGTAAAAGTGCCAAGTATGAACATAGAATTGTCTAATGGATCCATGATCATGCCATCATTGCTTCCCTGCAGAAGGCAACATTAAAACCCCACGTGCTGAATTCTCTTCCATGGTAACAGGGGAAAAGCTCTCCAAATTCATTCTGAGGGATTCACCAGGCTATACGCTCCCTGAAGAGAGTGTGTTTGCGCTCACTCGCAGTCATGTCACTGCCCAGTGTTTTCTGACTCATGTTGTGTGGAGGCAGATGGAACAAGCCAAAGGGGGTGCACAATAAACCTGAGAGGAGGAGGGAGAGACCCCTGGTCAACCGAAACCCTTTGTGGAGACACAGGACTGCACGTACACTTAAACACTGGCCTCGTGTTAACTAAAGGACAGCTCCTCATAAAGGCCAAAGTCTTCTCCGACCCCAAACATCCAGCTAAACGACCTTCTCTAACGCGCTTCTGCTCTGATCTTTTGACATCTTGGTAGTAGACCGATGAAATGGAAACCCTGTGAAAAGGGTTTAGAGGGTCACCATTGCATCACAAGCACTATTACCAGAAAGTAAACATGGCCTTGCTACTCTCTCACTATGGTGCTAAATTTAATATTCTGGCAATTTTTGCTTTACAGTCCTGGTTGATGAACGATGGTGACACATTCACTGTGTTCAATCTTAAATACAACATTCATTCTGATCAATCCCATGCACAATTTCAAGGTTCTAAGACTGCTTTTGCAAGTGAAATTGTTAGCAAGAGGTGAAAAACTTTGCATTGTAACAATAATGAGTCAGCTTGGTTTACCTTATTCTTTTTTTAGAAAAAAAATCATCTTTTATTTTTGTTGCAGCATGAAAAGATCATATTCTTTTGCTTAAGAGAAATATTCTAAGTAAAAGCTTCACATTGTTCTGGCACTAAACGTCGCTCCAGACAGCATAATATTCAAAACTATTTGGGGCTGTGTAGTGCATGTAAAGTGCACAATGGGTAATCATGCACAATAAAAGTCTTTTATTTTCCTTTAAAGTGAGGTAAGGTAAAGATGCAAATTACACAATAAGGTTAGATATCAATATTATTAAGTTTTGGAATTTTTGTTAAATTTTTGATCACTTTAAATGAATGGCATTTATCATTCAATAGGCAACAGTATGATTGAGGATGTAATCCAAATGGGTTGTTTTTGGTTGCAGGTGGACTTTTCAAAGCCCTGCGTTTGTTTGCTCTTTTTTCCGCACCAACGCTCTTCTGGATCCCACATTCTTTGTATCTATCAGTATTTGCCATTGCCACTCTGAGGAAAACTGGAAGCGGTCCGCTCACTTTGGGTACCAGCAGTACCCCGACTCGGCGGTGTCTGTTTTCACTTTAGGTTTGAATCTAGAGTCTGGAGGTGGTTAGCTTAGCAAAAAGCACAAAGACCGTAGCAGGGGGAGATAGGAAGCCTGCTTTTTGCTCTGGCCAAAATTTGAAAAACAATGTCTTCATGTCTGGCAACTCACTATGAGAATGAAGCTCAGGGAAGTCACTTTGCCTATCCATAAATTACAGCACCCCCCTGTAAACCTCAAACCTGGTTCCAGTATGTGCTTCATTGTTCCGCAGCATCCATAAGGTTTAGAGTAATATGATTCATTTTTAATTTCACACAACAAATTATAGCCACGTTGAGAATTGGCTCAGGAAAAGGCTAAAGTCTTTTCTTCCCTGAATATTAAGATAAAATAAAATAAACATACATGCCATGACGCTCAACTTTTCTAAACACTTTATAGCCCCTTTTATATACATGGAGGCTGTATACTTCCTGTACTGTAACAAACTGGCCTTTCATATGACAACTGTATGTTCCTGGCTCTTTGACACAGCCTGTTTCTATACTTTCTCTTCTGTCTTTTTTATCTCTCTGCACTGTATATACTGTAAGAACATTCAGAAACACCAGATGGAGTTACAACGTATATGCCAGTAAACCTAATAGTTTAAATGCACATATGCTTCATGCTCCTACACTCCGCAGATTATCCTCAAAGTGAAGGGCTAAAATGAGCTCCACATGGGACACTGTGCATAATCCACTTTCAGAGGTCTGGGAGCCTCCAAACACACACACACACACACACACACATTGAGCTCTCCCCATTGACTCCCACATCTGTGTCTATGGCCCTAATTGTTTAATACCTCCCCTTGCAGACAAGGCACTAATAGGCCCATCAAAAACCTGTCAGGGCCTCTGATTCTTGGTATCCTGAGCTAACTGATGGAGATTTTACTGGTCAGCGCATGAACTTGTGCTACTCGCCACTTGTGTTTATTCCACATGGTCACCGTGGCTGGATTGTTTATACGGGTATGTATAGAGGAAGGTAGAGTGGTCTCAAAAACTTTGATTGTGGTTTCTTTGGAGGCTCGGGGAAACTAGGGCGGTAGGTTTGTTTGTTTCATACTGTCTGCCCTTAATTTATGCATGCTGTTGGACACAAAAGAATTCCTTTTGCTTTTTCTAATTTATCCTTCTGTGTTTGGGCAAACATAAAGAGTGGCACTGCGTCATTTGCTACCTGCGCTGTTTAAAGCTTACATGACACACGCTCGGGGTGAACGAAGGGGAAGACCGTCAGGTTGGAAAAATTTGACCCCTGAGCTGTTTCATCCCCTTTATCCTCCTAACCCCTCCACAGACAAAAATGGATGGAGTCCTTTTGGATTAGAAGCAAGGAAAGCTGTCATTGCCACCTCGTCTACGCTGTGCCAGACGCAGCCGGTTGAACCTGAGGTTGGGACATAAATCTCCCTCCTTTGGTCCTTGACATTCTGTTCCCAGATGGTTCTTCCCCTGCTGGCATCTCAGCCAGACCAATCCATCACAGGAGCACCAGATCCCTCATACAGGGAGCAGAGGCCCCGGCAGGGAGCACCTGCCCTCATGTTTTTACCTTTGTGGCTAAAACAGACCCCCCCACCCCTGCGAGCACACTTCATCCCCCAGCGCTTTCCTGAGGGGTGATAGGTCATTTGAGGGTGTGAGGCAACTTCGTAAGTCCAGAGACACTCTTTTAAGGTGACATTCACATGCAGTTAAATCTATTAGGCTTCATATTACAAGGAGGGCAAAGGTTGAGATATTGTTAATGTCAACAGAAAGCCACACAAGCTACGCACACACACACACACACACACACACAAACGAAATCGCTGCTAAGAGTGCTAGGAATGCTATAAGAGAAGTCATTGAAACAGAAACAAAGAGGAAAGCACCAAAGCATAAACCAATCACCTTTAAAAGAAGGCAAGAGCTACATTTTCTCTATGAATCACTTTTTGGTCCATCTGTTTTATATATTCCGTTGAACAAAAAACACCAGTGATTTGATTGGGCCCAAATGTAATGCTCGAGGCTCTTTCATATATCCAAAGCCTGTTTGACCCTCCCTCTCCTGCCCTCCACCTACAAAGCTGCCTTCCCTGCTCAAGGGGCTTCAGGCCTGACAATGTGTGTACGTGCATTTGTGTGTAAGAGAGTCTTGTCCAAGCTTATTAGTTATGGTCTATATTATGAGGAATAGCCATAGACAGCTTTCATTTGACGCAAGCGTGGTTTGTTGTTTGTCAGTATCTCTTTCTGAAGTCGGTATTAAACGATAGCTTCTGTCAGCTAAAGGTCCAAATTTCACTCTCCTGTATTTGTTAAGATGTTTCAGTCTGGAGGAAAACAGTGGACCAACATAAAGACAGACATTACCATCACTTAGGTGGCTGGAAAAATTGGTCTCATGTGATCCTAAATCATTTTTTGAAATACTTTTCTGGCTGTGAAAGTGCTGAACTCTCATGCAAGTCCAAAGATAACTACAGCTTGCTTCCTCCAAAAAAAAGTGGAGCATAACGCGCCACTGTTATAGCCAAAGGGAGGTGAATGATTTTAGAATGAGAGGTCACTCATTGTAGGAATCCTACAAACCCTCAACAAAACAATAAAGTGCACAAGTTGAGCCTAAAGAATTCATACCTGTTTCATTCAGACTCTTGCAGTGTCCTTAAAAGTATCTGTCCGCTGTCTATTTTGGACTGTGATGGTGAGAGTTGTTGTTATATGGAGATTGTCATTGTGCTGCATGATGTTTTGAGGTGAAACTCCAGTGTTGCTGAAGATATAAAAAATGAGCCACAATAGCAAGTCAGCTTGCATGATACTTCTGTTCTGCTCAGGTATTTCACATCATGTCAGTGCTCATTTCCATCACAGCCGGACTCATGGTTTGTACCACTCGTCTAAACAGAAGACAGACAGGATGTCCCACATGGTTCTGAAGAAAGCAGAGGTAAGCTTTGGTCAGCACACTTGGCTTCTTTAGGCAGTGTACATTTTGAGGTTGAGGAAAAAATGCCTGTACTGTAAATAAATGCTAGAATTGTTCCCCATTATTTATAAATCTCGACGGTTGAAATTGCTTTCTTCTGCTTTCAAATGTGCCCCCTTTTGTTATGAGAATAAAAAGGTGGGAGAGAGAAAAAACCAAAAACATGTTTCCAGCTTGCAAATGAAGCATAACACATACTCTCAGTGTGACAATGTTTACGCAATCTTTCAGCAACACAGCTTAGATGAACTTACACATTTTTGGAGGAATGTCAAGACTCTGAACATGTGTTGGCTGTCTGGAGTCAAAGGAGCCAGCGGTTATTTATGATACTGAAGATGATTTATGTTTTAGCCAGAAAGCTGCTGATGGACCCTAAACAGATTGTTGCTCTCCTCTAATTAAAAATGTGTCTGGAGTAAGTGGAAGCTTCATCATGGCAGATGCAATTTTCCTGCCCGCACTTACTGATAAACAAAACCTTACTTGCACTAATTATTTAATGGGTCCAAAGTCTCCTTAAAGTTGGCCTTGGATATAATCACTAAAAGTTGTATGGGGATGGGTTTCCAGCAATACAGTCTTAAAAGTGTCAAAGTTGGTTTGATATTTTAATGATTCACGGTTTTTGATAATTATTAAGATCCAAATATCTGTATTTGAGCATCACTTGTCAAATATGGTCCAGGCTGAGCTCTCAACTTTCACCCTAATCAAGGTTTTCCAGCAGAACACAGATGAAGATCTTCTGAAAGTCCAGTCTTACAGTCACCAGGAAGAGGAGAGTTTGTGGAATAAAACACAGCTGTGTTCTTAATCTGGCTTTGATTTTAAAACCATCTTTATTCATGTTCTATTATGATAAGTATGGGCTCTTGAACATGTTCTGCATTGTGGTTCCTGGCTTGTTTCATAGCAGACTTCAGGTTCTATGAGCCACACTCACTTGGCAGAACAACACATGCAGAGTGGAAAAGTGCAGAATGACAGCTGATTTTGTAATAAAACTTTCTGAATATAGTTTGGAAACTATCGAGTCCATGGACTCGGACATTTTTTTCCTTGTCTTAAAACAAGGCTTATTACACCAGAAAATGATGAATGGAACTTGGTAGACATATTTTCATATTTGGTTTTTGTTTCGTCACACGTATTCAGAAACAGACAAATCTGATTCATTGTAATTGTCAGTCTGATTGTGGTTTATGTTTAGTGCCAGAGGTACAGTGGGACGTCAGCCTTTTACTTCGCTTACAGTACGAAAACTACTTGTAATGCAGCTCTGCAGCAGAAGTTTTCTTTATATCTTTAGTATTCTTTATTCCACTTGTTGGAAGTGAGATTTATAGGCTTTTTTTTTTAAATCCGATAGTTCCCCATTTAAATGAAAGTGTGGGCAATTTAACTATAGGCATTTAGTTCTTATATTGCTTCATGCTTAGAGAGTTACTGCTTAGTTTAATGAAAACCAGCTTATGCAGAACGCAAGAGACTCAAATACACAGCTTTGTACAGTTTGTAAGTTGATTTACAGGAATAAATCATTAATATATCATAATATCAATGAAAAGGAGGCTGATGCGAGATACAGTATAGGTCAGTCACTACTGCCTTGTTAAGACAAAACACCCCCCAAAAAAACCCTCGCAAACAGTTTGCATGCAACTCTCTCCAGAGATCAGATTTTCTTAAATGTCATGTAATAAAAATGGTTTGTGTAAGTAAATTAGGGGATTAAAGAGATCTTATATCAAATACATAATGCACATTTGCCCATACAGAGGGAGGGTTAGATGTTTACTGGAGACCCAACATTTTTCCCCTTAAACTCCCATGCAGGTAAATTTAATCATGCAAGGGATTACCATCAATTTTTCTTCCTTAAAATTTGGAATAATCTCATGCATGCAGTGTGCATGCAAAAGGTTTCCCCCCCCCTTTTTTTTTTTTTAAACTGTGAAGTAATCTTATTCTGCTTGACACTTCCTGACCTCAACTAAGACACAGGAGCTTGTTTGGCCAGATCATCTGATACGGAGAGAGATCTCGTCCATCACCATGATCTCGAGGCCAAGGACCTGCTGAAATCACAAATAAAGAGGAGTGCAGACCTTGTCCAAACCCACTGGGTGCAGAAGAGAAACTGAACTGAGTCAATAAATAATTATGCACCTATCAGGGACTACATGCTGGACTCACATGGTTGGTATGGTTTGTGGTACGATTGCTTATTGTCTTTCATGAAAGTATCAGATAAAGACTTTGCTCCTCAACTTCCTCAGCTTCCCTGAGGGCTGCACATTTGGATGAACAGCAGACCAAGTGGAGCCATGTTAACTCGTTTTGTGTTTCTCAACATTTCTTAGAAAAGAAAAATCCTTACATTTTTCGGATCACTCACACAGGCAGCAGAAATGATAGCAAGAGTCTCCTCAGCCGGCGAGAGTCAGATTAATTGAAGTTGAAGAACAAGCTAAATTGTTATTTCACTGAAGCACAACAAAGTGTTAATTGATCCTAGAAAACAACATTACATGTAATATTTCAAATAACTTTGAAGCCATTTAGGAGTCAATCTTAATCTATTAAAACCCTTCTTACAATTTGGTTACTGATTGCTGAGAAAAACCAATACATTTCAGAGGGTGACCGTGTGAAAAGTTGCTAAAAATAAACCCGTTGAAGTTAAAATGATCCTATCATTTCAGAAAGAGGCTATTCATTTGTAATATTTCCAGACAAATCTCAGCTCTGTTTGTTAAATACGACTATAATAAATATATAAATATATCAGGTTATTGTTTATCTAACGTTAGAATACCCTCATGATTACTGGCGCATTTACTAAAAGAAATCCGGTCTTTAAGTTTAACATGAGCTAATAAATCATCACAGTCAGTACCGGTAACATCTCAGTTCTTGAGCCTAGAAAATACAGAGGAAAATGTATTTATTGCCAGTGTATCATGGTTTAAACTAAAATAGAATTCTCTGGAAGTTGGTTGGGAGTCTGGAAATTGACTCTAAAGTGCTGTTTATTAACAGGGAGTCAATAGTTTACAGGAAACACCACAACAGTCATGAATAGAAGAGACCATTTCTGTACATGAGTAAAAACAGACAGAATCTGGAATTGATTTAAGAAACTCTGTCATCATGCTGACCAGTGACAGCGGGACAAGACAATAGGCTACTATTTCTTGAATCTGTACGCAATTAGTGTCAGAAAAAAATTCTCCCAATATAAATATATATACTTGTTTTTAGGTGATGTCCCCACAAGCCTTGATTCTTGGCTAACGTCACATGACTGAACAATAAAACGATAATATTAAGAACTGTCCTTAACTGAAAGAATAAAATAAGTTCTGTGTGTCATGGGACTTTAATGGCATTTTTAATGGCTGAATACATTAAAGAAGAGGGAGGTAAAAATGGGCTTGTATTATTTTTTTTCATATGATTCCAGAAAGACAGACTTTAACCACAGAACAATGTTGACTTTCTTTCTATTTGAGTTAAACCGACCAGGGCCACTTTCCATTTAAAAGCTGCAACCAACTGTGATGACAAAGTGTTTTATTTTCTGCACATATAAACATGTTTACAATAAGACACTCATTAATTATAGGCCAACTTAAACATCTGCTTTTCAAAATTCTAATTTTAAGAATATAATGCAAGAATGACTCCAAGAGTTTCCAGATTTTAGGTTTATTATACTGGCCCGTTTTGAAATCAAATTCAATTTCAGTAATTAATGACTACATTATGTTCGAAAGAAAATTTTTGCCTGGTCTTGCCCCTTTGAGACTAAACTCATGGAACTTATGAGTCTAAAACCATAGAAACAGTGACAACAAAGGAAATACCATCGAGACAACGTTTGCTATGTTGTACCTTATAAATATATTACAATACTGTCAAAGCTAAACTGCGTAATTTGTGTCTCTTAATTTTCTGGAAATACCTTTAGATGGTAAATGGAAGATGGAATTGAATGCCAAGTACATGCTTATACCTGGATTTCTGCCTCCAATAGGCTTGCAGTGAGGGGCCCCGAGTCAAGTAGGATACCCCCACTCCCAGTGTCAGAGACTACTGGTGAAGCAGTTGGGGTCCTGATGGTGAGAGAAGAAAGTGATGGGGAAAAAGTTGGTGTCATCAATGATGGGGTAAGTCCTGTGTTCCTCGCTAAAGGGGAATATGCATATTTTCGGGAAGAGGGCCTCCTGCTCAGGCTTGCTATGCGCCTTGGCTTCCGTGGAGGTACAGTCCTAATGCCAGGCTGAGCCACTCCTGTTATAAGAGGTGGTGGGTACATGAGACAACTTGCTTCTGCTGCTAAGTCCTCACCACCACCTTGAAGCGCCTCATCAGGGAGCATTCCAATATCCGTGAAGACAGAGGCCATGGTCTGGAAGTGTGGCTCCCAGTCTAAAATGTAGTCCCAGCTGTAGCTGCCTTGCAGCTCTTCCTCCAGACACATCAGTGAAGAGAGGGAATCTGCAGAGGCAGAGGCTTTCGACAGAGCAAAATACCCATTTGTCCTCATGCTCTCCTCCAAATCCCTCACCCTGAGTATTGCAGGAAGTAGTCCCTCACCTCCTCCCTCTTCTTTGAAGTGGAAGAGGCTTTCTGTGCTGGCCATCCCTGATACTGAATATTTACTGACAATGTGCTGTGGCACTACATCAAGAGAATGGCAGGAGATATTGTCTCCAGGTAAAGCAGGGTGGGGAATATCTGCAGTCTGCTTGCCTTGCACAGATTCATCTCTTTTCCGGCAGGGGTACTCATTAATCCACTTGATCTCCTGGTCCTCAGCAGTCTCCCCTTCTGCTGATCCACGGCCACTTGAGTCTGACTGATTATATGTATTTGATATGTCCTTCTTGGTCACCAAAATGCTAGGCCGTTTCATCTCCTGCAGAGAGATGCCACTTTGACTTTGGCCATTGGTTCTATCAAACGAGTCAGTGCAATGGTTCAAATTTGCAGCAATGGCAGCGGCCTTTTTGATGGCTGCTTCCTTGATTTTGTACCTGAGAACCAAGCCCACAAAAATAAGGAGGAAAAGAAAGATCATAAATAGTGAAACACTCAAACTGAGCATATGCGCATCAAGGGGTACCCCTGTGAGTGCCTCTGCTGAGCTTGAGATATTGATGAAAACTAGACAGTTAGTGTACCTGGAGGACAACTTGGGACTACCTGCAGACACCACCAACTTAACCATGTCGTCAGTGGCATAGCTGTCTCTTTTGCGATACACAGGTTCTGACACAAAAATGCTGCCAAATGTCTTGTTGACTGAGAAAAATGGCGATGAATTCACAAGAGAATACTCCACCAGTCCGTCCACTCCTCCATCATGGTCCATTGCCATCACATAGCCAACAATCTCTCCTGTCTTGGCATTTACTGGCAGGAGGAAATGGTACTGCTTTTGGGTAAAGATGGGACTAAACTCATCGACTCCCTTGATGGCCACCTGCACTCTCACTGTAGCTGATTTGTCACCTTTGTCCCTGGCCTCCACTACAAAACAGTATTCACTCTCACGCTCGTAATCAAAGGTCTGTCTGGTGTGAATATCGCCAGTTAGGGGGTCAATGGCAAATGCCTCCTTCTTCTCTGGGCTGCCACTCCCATAGTCCATGAAGCAGGATGACAAAATAGAGTAGGTGAGCTGGCCGTAGGGGCCTAAGTCATTGTCAACAGCATATACAGAGCATGTGTGGGTAAATGCTGGAAGATTCTCCAGCACTGAACAGTTAACAGTAGGGAACATGAAGTATGGAGTGTTGTCATTTTCATCCAACACTGTGATGAAAACCACTGTGAAAGCCACTTTACGCTCTTCAGATGATTCCCCGCCATCGGATGCTCGGATAGTTAGGACGTATTTTGAGTCTTCCTCATAGTCAGGGGAGTGGTTGACCACCAGAAGGCCAGACTCAGGGTCAAGCTTAAGATCTCCTTTGCTGTTCCCTGAAATAATGTCATACCGTAACTGGCCATTGGCTCCTAAGTCAGGATCCTGAGCAGTGACCTGGAGTAGCCTTGTACCTACATGGCTGTTTTCCTTCATCTGTACATGGTATTCTGTGCTTGAAAAGATGGGGGCATTGTCATTGCAGTCCGTCACAGTCACCATGATGACAGCAGTACTGTTCAGTGGAGGTATACCTCGATCAGATACACGCACTGTCAGTGCATAGCTCTCTGTGGTCTCGCGGTCTAGAGGGTTACACAGAACAAGTTTTCCAACATTCCTCATCTGATTCTCAAATTCAACCATTTTTACTTCCAGGCAGAATCGCCTCTCCTCATTTCCCCTAATTATTGCATAGTCCAAATGGGTATTTTCAGGGCTCCAGTCTTGGTCATCTGCGGACAATGTCAGCAAGGTGATGTCTGTGGGAGTGTCCTCTGGGACAGTAAGTGTGTAGATGTCCTGGTGGAAAGCAGGTGCATGGTCGTTGGTGTCCACGATCAGCACATCAATGGAGGTGATAGTAGACAGCACAGGATCGCCTTTGTCTTTAGCCTCAACGAGAAGATGGATCAGGTGGCTGTTGGTAATGGCCTTCAAGGGCTTATTGGTAAAAATAGACCCTAAAAGACAAAACATAGGATTTTTTAAGTGGCACCAATTATTTTTCATATTAATAGTAGATCTAATTGACAACAATAGAATGATAAAGAGCTTTTTTAGCTCATCTTGTTTTCCTACAGTACTTATGTAGCAGGTATTAAATAAAATTATAAAAGTTATCTAGACATATATTTCTCAGGAGTTGGGAAAAAAAACGAAGCTTAAAGGAGGTGAAACTTAACTCCAAATAATTCCTGCTTTTAGAATATTATATTGCTGTCAGTCAGACATTGAGCACTCAGTCACGAATGAGATGAGTTTTATCGTACAATAAAACTCCGTATAAAGTAGAGAAACTTTAGGAGGGCTGACATCTGTAAAAAACAATAAAACTTGTGTCAATTGATTCAAGAGATGGTTGAACAAATCCATGGTGTGTCCCTGGACTTGTCTTTCTTGAGAACAAAAGCTTAAAAACACTGACATTTGAATGAGAAAGGACTCAAAACTGTCCTTGTCATAAAAAACCACAATGCAGCATTTCCTGTTCAACAATTATTTAATGAAGTCCATTTGCAGACTGAAATAGCAACGTTTCTTTCTGGTTAGCAATTAAGTGTTTGTCCATCCAATTTATTACTTCACTGCCACTTAAACCTTTCTAAGAAGACATTGTTAAGTCTGAGGTTATTTTCTAAAGCTGCACCAACCATAAACATTTTTTTCCAACCTGGAAAAACCTAACTTCAAAAAGTCCTATTTTGGGACTCTTCTTGGAATTAACATTAATTAGAAAAAAACAAAAAAACTTTTTTTTTTATCACTTTTCAACACTTTTTGTTTTTGCTACTCACCACACAACAGGGCAAATGCATTTATTTTATTTTAAACTTCACAGTTCAATGTTGATAGAAGCCCATAAATCAAATTTAAGCACTACAAACTAGGCTGAATTGAGGAGACATTGTTTCCTTTCAGCTCTGTAGGTTTTATCTTCTTTTTTGACTTAAGGGACTCTACAGAGAGAGATAATAGAATAGGCACAGCTCCTCTAAGGAACATTATCTCAGAGGCTTCTGACTACTTTCTCTGCTGCCTCTCTCCCCCCTGTCCAAGGAACGCACTTGCATTAACATCCACGACTATATGAACATTGAAAAGATTTACTGCTATTGGCAGCATGACCACTCTCAGTAACCTCTGATTCTGAAGGCTGACTTGCTCACAGATTTTCTCTCTGCCATTTTCTTTGTTATGTGCCCTCCTACACCACTACTCTATGCCAGAAAAGATGATCTTGATTTTTTTTAGTTGATGTCTTTTACAGAAAAACCATGATACATTTTGAATCATTGTTTTGTCGTTCAGGTGACTTCTTAATCCTCTGGGTTCTTTATACTTCTGTTGTATTCATGAAGGGAAGGTTTGTTGGCAATGGGTCACTTACATAAAATCAATGCAGGATGTCTTCTCCATCACTAAATTTGTTCTTACCATTATCTGGCTGGATGTAAAACCCTTGTAAAGGAGATGAAAGCAGTCTATAAGTGATCTTTCCATTGAGCCCAGAGTCTTTGTCAGTAGCAGAAACTGACAAAACTAGCGTGTCTGCTGGCACCAACTCTGACAACTCCACCTGGAGAAGACAACAAATAATAGGTCACAACTGCACCGAAGATCGTGTTTGGCCTTTGTACAGTCAGACAGATGGATCAAGTTGCATTTTGTAAAAACAGACCCTGCAAAATAAAACTGTTTTAATGAGTGAATTGGGTTATTTAAAAGATGCACTTTACCCATAGACCCAATAACCGGGCCATGCTCATTGTGCTCATGCAGCGATTGATTTTTGTGGAGACGGTGGAAGATAAGGGAGGCATTCAGTTATACTGTCATGTCTATGTTGCAAATACGGGCGGGCATCCTGCATGAGCAACCATTCTGTGCCAAAGCACATCTCTTCCAACCATGCCAGGGCATGGTTGGCTTTCTGTCAAATTGGCTTATGGCCCTTTTACACTTTTTTTCCATAAATATGTCATCTGTACCTGGTAGGAGACCTTGGTGAAAACTGGAGCGTTGTCATTGACATCAAGCACTTGAACTGTGACCTCTCCAGTGGTCTGGTAGAGGGAATCAGATGCCCTGACAGTCAGTGTGAATTCTGTCTGCTCCTCAAAGTCCAGGGCTCGGGTCAGGGTCACAACACCAGTATATCGGTCGATAACGAAAGGAAAATTGTTGCTGCTGTTGTCTGAGAAGCTGAAGGTGATGGTTGAGCTCAAGTCCACGTCGTTGGCAGTCACCTGGGTGACCATGTAGCCTGCTGGCAGGTCTGTAGTAAAACAGAAGACATTAAAATAAGTTCAAAACACACATTGTTTATATCCAAAGTCTTGAAAGCAGCAGGGGTGGTCGTACTCTCCGCTATAACCACAGGCTCCATTGGGGGGATTGCAGGGCTGTTGTCATTGACATCCACCACTTGGACCCGGATGGTGGCGGTGCTGCTGAGCGGAGGGTTTCCCCTGTCTACTGCCTGCAGAACCAGCCTGTAATACCAAGACAAGTGATGACATAAATAATGAAACTACAAAACTATGCCACTTAACCTAAATGCATTGTAATAAGATAAGGTATTGAAGTGCCATGCTGCCCTAGATTGGAAATCACTAATTATAGTAATAGAAATTAAGACTATTTCAAAACAGACATTCTACTTTAACATGAGCAGATTTTTAACTTTTGGACTGAACAGTTCGTAAAATAAGAATTTCAGACTTGTGCACACAAATAGTGGTATAGTTGAGTCAAAAGGACATTGTATTTAGTTTAATTTATGTGTATAGGGAGTAATTGCTTTGCCTTCTCAGTAAATTCATCAACTAAATTTCTACTGAAGAAAAGAGCAGAGCCATGATGAAAGTGCTGGATCGGGATCAGACGCCCTTGGTCAAATTTGCAAGATACAAGATGAAACGATTTCCTCTGACACATTTATACTTAATACATCTAAGTAGTTGAACTAGTAAGCGATGCATGAGGTTTATGTTTGTTGTCTCTTGGCAAAATTATTGATGCTACAATGCAATTACAATATCTATTGCGTAGAAATTTTACTTGGAACTTGGACAAAAATACCCTTGCGTCATGCTTAACTACTATTTTATTTCTATAAAAGGTATTAGAAAGCTAAACTAACCTTTTCAATGGGTCTAATGGAGGACTATTGACTAGTTAGAAACTAGTTGACTGCATGCAAAACATATTTTAACCATGTACATTCTTTAAGTATGCTCATTTTAATGAGCCATATTTTGCACTGTATACAATGAAATCTACTAACGTCAAAATTGCAAGTCATTTAAAATTAGCCAATTCTGCATCCTAAGAATCACAGAAAGCTTAACTGTCATACATCCTATATATTATGGTCACATAGCACTTTCTAATATGTGAGTCTAGCGTACTTGTATGAGGGGGTGATCTCATGGTCCAGTAAGGCATTGGTAGCAAGAATCCCATGAACAGAGTCCAAGATGAATGCTTCATTAGTGTTCCCAGACACAATGTAGTACTCAATCTGCCCATTAATCCCACTGTCAACATCAGATGCAAACACCTGCAGACAAATATGGTCAATGATCATTAATAATAAGACCTCATAACTTCAAAAACTAGAAAGAATGCACTCAGAAAGCGTAAACCTCCCTACAACATACGCTGTCTACCAATAAATGCTTAGTTTTGTTTCTGTTAGCTCATATTTAGTCTTTCTATCAGACTGTGGAATTTGTGTTTGAGGCCTTAGTAAGTGTCAAAAAAGAGCACATGCTGATGTCAACTAACAGGTAACATATGAACTACATGTCCACATGAACCAGCTCATTCTGGTTATGCGATTGACTGTGGAATTAGTTACAAAATTACACCAGTTATAACTCTCTATGTCACTTCTTTACTGAGATATGTCCCAAAAAAATGTTAATCATCTGTAGAAAGTGCTGTCAGCTTCAAAAAATTGTTAATCATCTGTAGACAGTGCTGTTAGATTTAAAATGACACCAGTTGGACATCTTTATTACAATTCCCTTTGTAATCCTGGTCAAAACACATGCTTTTTAAACTTTGAGTGACCTTGAGCTTTGACCTTTAGCCACCAAAATCAAATCAGTCATACGGTAGGGCAAGACATACATTTGATTAAAATAATGATGAAAACAAACAAACTCCTTCAAAATCATAACCTCCTCAATCGTTAAATAATAGTTGTTATTTCTAATGTTTGCAAAGATAAAAACTCAGATATTCTACCTGCATAATGTAGGTATTGTGTGCTTGTCCCTCCCACACAGCTGTCCTGTAGCTGTCCTGTTCAAACACTGGTGCGTTGTCGTTCACGTCCAGCAGGCTGATGGACACCTTGCAGTGAGCAGTCTGCAGACCATTATCAGCCAGCACCACAAGCTGGATCTGAAGACTCTCCTCAAAGTCCAGACAGTTATCTCTCTGTACACGGATCTCACCTAGATGAGAGACACAATCCATAATATACACCAACAGACTGTACAAACCAACCTCAGAAAGAAGTACAGCTCTTACTATTTCAACGTTTACAATATTGAATAGCTTTTCTCGTCTGGAATCAGTTTTTCTTGGCCTTGTGATGCCTCTTTTTATCAGAAAAATGAGGAGAAAGTAATTGAAATGAAAACAATCTCTGATCTTGTAAAATTTGCGTTGACGTGAATTTATAAGTTCAAGCTTTTGTGGCAACCCCCCAAAATATTCAGTCCAATGTCACCGCAATATTGTGGCGAAGTATTGTGGTATGAATCCAGCAAATCAGTTTGGGGGTGGAATATGATAAAATCAGGTTGGCCACAATCATAATCCTTTAGGAAATACTTGCGTATAAACAACCAGATGAACCTGATAAACTGAAAGTGGATTTTGAAGAAAGACACAGAAATAACACAAGTCCAAAGCGGTTGGATTAGCAGCTCTGGTTGGTTGACCAAAAAAATGATTGAACGTGACTGTAAATTGAAAGTTAATTTCTGGATCCTTTTGTGGAAAATGAAACGGAAGAGTGAATTTGTGCTATTAAATCAACTTAAATGATGAAAGCATGCATGATGTTCCAAGACAGATTTCTGCTGTCCAGAACAAATGAACTCTAGCAAATCTTTGGACGGAGAGCAAACAGAGTAACAAATCAATGTCTTTACTTACAAAATGTAATGTGTTTCTTACCCGTATGACGGTTGATGGAGAAAGCGTTGTTCTCGTTGCCGCTGAATATGGTGTACGTCCTTTGTCTGCTGCTGGTTTGCTCACTCGCCTCCACGTTTGCTATCCAAGTGCCTTGACAACAGGAGGGTGTAAAGGTTGGTGAGATTTTGAGCAGTATTGGCAAAAAAAAAAAAAAAAAAGGAAAGGTAAAGAGGTGGTAAAACATACCAGCTCTACTATTCTCTGTGATGGTAGCGTTGTACACTTTGTTTGTGAACTGCAGTCCTTCGTGTTCTCCCTTCAGGTGGACAAAAACAAGGCAGGAGGAGGTTAAAGCAGGTCGTCCTTGGTCTGAAACCACAACCTGCAGCTTCCTCCCGGAGAAACCTGCCCTCACACGTTTTCTCAGGGAGATATCTCCTGTCCCACTGTTGATGTTGAACAAATTCTCCTCATCTGACAACATGAACTGTGTTGTCCCATTCTCGCCCTGGTCACTGTCTGTTGCTGTCAATGTGACAACTATCTGGTTCGGTAGCATCCTCGTGGAAACCCACGCATTGATGGGATTCTGGTCACAGACTGGCACATTGTCGTTTGTGTCCTCCACCTGTATGGTCACCGCTGCCACAGAGCTCAGCGGCCCTTGGGTGCAGCCGTCAGTAGCCACAGCTCTGACGGTGTACTGAGCCCGGTTCTCTCTGTCCAGAGACCTGGTGGTGCGGATCAACCCTGTCACAGGGTCTATTGAGAAGGCCCCCTGGCTGCTGTCTTCTGTCAGAGAGTAGGTCACATCCCCGTTGGGCCCCTCATCTGGATCGAAGGCGCTGACTAGCAGGACCTCAGCTCCTGCAGGAAGGCCCTCACTGATGGAGGCATGGTAGCTCTTATGTGTGAAGGATGGGTTGTTATCGTTCTGGTCAAGCAGCAGCAGCTGGAGTTGGGTGGAGGAGCTGAGGGGGCTGGGGCCATAGTCACGTGCCTGTATGGTGATTGTGTAATTCTGCTTCTCCTCACGGTCAAGGACCTGTGTGCTGCTGACAACACCTGTGTGGCTGTTGATGGTGAAGCGGCCTCTGTAGTCCTCTCCTATGGAATTTAGACAGGTCTGACTTACTTTCCTGTTTTATATTTCAGACGCTTCCATCATTTCTATCTATTGTGGTAACAATGAATCGCTTAGATCTCAACATTACATGGGCGTCTTACCTAAAATGGAGTAATGTATAGTTCCATTTTCTCTGTGGTCTGGATCAGAGGCCTGAGCAGTGTGGATGACCCCAGGAGGCAGGTTTTCTGGTATGCTGATCTGGAAGGAGGACTGCATGAACTCAGGAGGGTTGTCGTTGTCATCCAGCACAGAGCACAGCACCGTGGCCGTCCCCGACAGAGGCCTGGTACTGCTGTCACGAGCCTGAACTGCAGACAGAAATGTAAAGGACTTTACACTTACGCTGACTGTTGAAATTCTATCGATTTGTTTAACTTTTTCTGGGCATTTGGCATTCATTAGTTTGGAATAGGTTTAGATAAGAGTTGGTGAGAGAAATGTTGGTATGACTTCCCAGCTGGTTTCGATCGAGTGACTTTGCAATCACAGTGTATTTGTTACCTAACCACTGTCCAACTTGATGCCCCTGATCTATGGTTCTTATTTACAAATCCTGGTCCTCAAAACATTGAACATGACTAACAGTCAACAGCAATACTAGCAACTGTGTGAGGGTGAATGCCAATATCAGGAAGCTCACAATGAGGGCCATAATAGCTGATGTTTAATAGGTATAATTTTATCATGTGCAAATCAAGCACGCTCAGACATGAAAACAACTGAGGCTGAAAGAAACATCCAAACAAGCAAACTTGGACTACAACACCATATATCTGCTACGCAGTATTGTAATTTTGTTACAGAATTACTACACACTTTAGAAATAACCATCATACATATATACTGTATACTGTGTATACTGCGTCGTTATTGATAATATATTACTATTACAATGTGTATAGTTTATTTCCTTCGCACTGTAGGCCACAAAATGCAGAACTCAGAAAAAGCAAAGCTGCATTTTTGTGTTCTTCTATCAATTTGTTTGGTATTTTAAAATTTTTTAACTGTGGTCAGGGACCAATTACAGAGGAATTGCATTGAATATCAATTTAAAATAAATATCTAACTTAATGATGGTGATGTGAAAACATTTAGAAGGGTCAATTAAACGCAGGATCTATTCTCTTGGGAAAATGCACATCTTAGGGCTGGGCTGTATGACCGCATAATAATATCCTGCATTTTTTCGGCCATATCACGATAAGAGCTCTTTCTAAATGCTAGGCAACAAAATCACAATATTTTTGCCCATCTATAGGTACTGCAACAATATTGTAGGAATTACAGTTTTTACAATAATGACAATTTTTGATCATTATATCACAATATCCAAAATCTCAGACACAATATATTGTCACGACATGATAACAATGTATATAGTACATATTGTTCAGCCCTAATGGAGCTGGCATTAACAGATATGAAATACAACTACAGGCAAACAGCCGAAAGAGGCCACAGACTTTTATTTCAGAATAACGACTCCTTCAACAGCCAACCAGTGAGTATATTGAAAAACTATTCCATGCAGCAGGCTATGGAACAGCTTCTCTCTGTAATCTCACTCTCTGAGCACCACAATGAACAAATCTTACGACTTTCTACCCTTTTAATAGCAGTACAGACCATAAATATGAAAATAACAATCCTGTATACCGAGAGTGCTTTAAATGCACACTGAGACTTTTATTTTTTTTTTTAACTTTTTTATTTCTATCCAAATATATCTGCAGCCACAGAAAATTGTCCCCACATATTTCAGTGTTTCCCCAGTGAGTCCTGAACGATTCTGGCGTGACTTGAAGACATTTAAGCTTTCCTGTTATTATATTTTGTTATTATATTTAATTGTTCATCATACTACAGACAGTGCCAATATTATGATAAAACATCTGAAAGCATTTTATCACCAAACACCGCGGACTAGATTGAATGTAATTACTATGCATGCCCACAAGAGAGTGAAAGAAAACACCTGAAAGGGCAGTACAGCGCAGAGCAGTGCAGGCAGTAGAAGTTAGGTATAATGTACCTCAGCCCTATAAAACTCTACTGTTTCCTAACGTAAATCAATCTGTGGAATATGGCTGCGTCACACAAAAAGCACGCCGTGAATTCTTTATGACTTTTGCTGTGAAGCATGACAAAAGAGGTAGAAATGAGAAACAGAGAGGGGTGGAGAAATGAGACAAATGTCTGTTTGATACAGACTCTGCAAATCTACTTTAGATGTTATATTTTGCCAGGTTGAGAAGTTTTATTGATATTTTTATAACCCTTCAGTAGGACAGGCAGAGCCAAGTACGGCGTAGGCAAGCATGAACACTGGACAAAGTTAGTTGGGTGTGTATAAATCCTCAGTCTCACAATTAAAGCATTTAGTGCTGTTGATGATATATATCTAGGCAGTCAATATGAGCTTCGTGGACCAGTAAATGCACGCTCTAAAAGTTTGTCCACATGAGTTCTTCCTTCTTGCTCATCAGTACCTGACTGTGAATGAACACTGTTTTTCTCCACCTTACTGAACTTTTTTCCTTTGTAACTTCTTTCTGTCATCAATTACAGAGAGGCAAAGTGGAGACCTTCCACTTTAAACCAGTGTGGGAAACTCTGCTCTCTGTTACTTAGGAAGGGTTTTCTTAAGTAACAACAGCGTGTTTCAGTGCACTATTTCTGCTCCAAATGTTGCATTTCTCAGGTCAAACAGGCTTTAACTGTGTTTTGTGTGTGAAGTCAGCACGTCCTACCTCTGAGGGTGAACTGTTGCTGCTGCTCTCTGTCCAGGTAGGAGGTGGTGGTGATCAGACCAGTGAAAGGGTTGATGCTGAAGAGCTCGTTGCCCGGCCCGGGCAGCAGACTGTACCATACCACAGCATTCTCCTCTGGAGGAACGACACAGGAAGTTAGCGCAGAGTATGTCCGCTGTGAAAATATCAAAAGTAATTGCAAAAATCTAGGTTGTATTGTACTTTTTGCTCGATTTACCTGACAGCTTCATATAAAGTTTTTTTTGCGCACAAATTA
>KV751317.1:13641529-13672397 GCA_001698575.1 Mola mola
TGAAAGAAAGCTATTTTATCAAATGTATAAATCATCTTTGTTCAGGAAATATTTCACGGCTCCAGCACAAATGTTAAAAAAATTTGATGTTTCTCTTTTAATTTATTAATTTAGTTTTTAAATCAAATTTCAAATTTGAGATGTTTTGAGAAAGTAGTATTGTGGATACTCGATGTAGTGACATTTCTATTTCTATTACTATTTTCAGATTTTCTACACAAAATCTGCTGTTAGATTCATAATGAAAGTAATCAAACCTACAACGGTTTTATATTTGCTCCCCCTCAAAGAATTACAAAAGTAAAAGTACATTACATTTTGGTAATATAGAAACAGTCACAGGGAACACATCTCTACATTGAGTCTTTTTAATTTTAGTATTTTACTTTTAAGCTGGTGAAATTGAAATCAGTGTACCTTTTCTGAATATCTGTGTGTGCGTTCCCTTCTTACCTTTGGGTATTCAACTTTTTGAAGTACAAAGGTTCTTGGTTGAGCAACACAAACAAAGCACTGGACAGGTGCATCCTTTTTGAAAATCTATTGACTATACAAAATCAGCATTTTAACTGCAGACCTGATCGAACCTTTTTATGGTCCTGACTGCCCTGCACCACAGCCGCATATGACAACATGTGCAAATTCAGATAGTCACAGAAAAAAGAATTCAAGACGTCAATGCATACCAGGCAAGTGTTTCCACAAATGTATGGAGTTCGATCGCAAATGAAAATCTACTTATTAAAAAAACAAAAAACAAAACGTATCATCTTCAGACAAACCAAAAAATGCAAAATATCTTTTCTGAGGTAGAGGTGTCTGAGATATAGTATTTCTCACGAGAAATGCACATACTAATTACTATCCATACGAATTTTCATGTCTAAAAGAAGCCAATACTTTCTCTGGATGTTCGTTTTTCTCTGCTTAAACAGAAAAAAAGTGTTTTCTTTCTTTCAACAAAACCATTTATCTCAATCCCTACACCCAGTTTAACACTTCATCAGGTGAGTTCATGTCAGTTCTGTTCCTCATTGAGAGGGCCTTCTGATACCAGATTGAAAACAGAGCCAGTTTCCTGTGTCACCTCAAAGACCTGACAGGGGGGAAACGTTTATCTGAACCCTCTGCTGCTTTTAGTTCATGTTGGTCTTCAACTGTCAGCTGCATATGAACCAAAAGAAGAAAAAAAAAAAATGCACACAAACTGAGAGGTGACATTCAACAGAACAAAGCAACAGATGCACAATGTGTGCATATCAGAGGATCTCTGTGAGTAAAACATCGTAATGAGCTCTCCTTACTTCTCCAGTGCAATGAGTGCAGGCGGGTGTTCATGGACATGAAACAGTGTGGGCGCTCTCAGTGCTTGATGCAGGGAAAACAGGAAGCCATGTGGTGCTTAAAAATGAAAATGAAGGAAATACCTGCATCATGCAGTAATTAGAGCTCACTGTAAGACTCCCTGTGATCAGATTTTAGTGGAACTTCCTACTGCAGATATAGTCCTCTTGAAGTCTGATGAAGGAGAGAGGGCTTTTTTTTATACTCGGCCTGCTTCAAATGTTTTATGGGGACACAAACTAGGGATAAACGCTGGTCTCACAAACATTCTGTTGTTTATACTATGCCTGTACTTATTCCACAAGGTTTGCTTGTCAAACCATACTACAGTTTGAAGGTCACCCCTTTTCCGTGTTTCTACATCAAAAGATTTAATTACATATATGTAGCTTTAGTTTTAGTTACCTTCGTTGATTGTCAGCCTTTAATTTACTATTTATCAACTGAGCGCATTAATAATGTTTTATTTAGGTTGCAAGGCAGCTGAGTGACCTCCACAATTGTATTATTCACTCCCTACATAAAACCATGCTGGATCTTCGTCAAATAGATTGATTTTATAACAAATACTACATTCTCTGTACTTCTGATGGTAACAAATGTAATACATGATTTTGTGTTGAAAAAAAAATCTCACAATCTACCCATTAATGTGGATTTATAGATAATAGGAGTTATAGATTTCATAAGCAACACACAAATGTGGATACATGGACAACTATGACTGTTTAACCAACAGACTACACCTGCTTCTGGGTCAAGGGATTTCTCATAAATCTGGATTTATAGACTCATGAACTCAAAGATTCTTAGTGAACTGTTATTGTCATGTTGTTGTGTTCTGTACAAGTGACATCTATTGCACGTCTTTTCATCCTAGGAAGAAGGATCCCTCCGCTGTGGCTCTTCCTGAGGTTTCTTATTTTCCCTGTTCAGGGCTTTTTTTAAGTTACTCCTCACCCGACACAGGGTGTCATATCTGTACACTTTGTCAAAGCCCAGTGAGACAATGTGTAACTTGCGATTTTTGGATATACAAATAAAATTTGATCTGATTTAATTTGATAATGGAGCAGAGCCTTTGAGCTGGTGCTGTTGCTCCAGTGTCGCAACTGCTGGATTTCTGGATCATGACTCAATTCATTTTTCACAATGAAAAATGCCTGTCAGCTGAAACAAACACTGGTGAGCGCTAACTGGCTGGACGTTCGTGACTATGATCAGCATTTTTGCAACAAGAGCAATACACACACACAACAGCACCATAGCTAAAACGTGGTATGGGGAGTAAATTAAATGCACTTTGACTGAAAAGCAAAGTGGAATGGATTTGGCAGGTGTAAGACAGCAGGACCGCGGATGACAGGAGCCGCTAAAACACGGTGTGGAGTTTAATTTATCAGGGAATTCAAGTGGAATGGATTTGACTGACAGCGCTCTGAATGTCGCACCGAGTGAACAGACAGATGTGCTGTATTAGAGAAGAAGTGGGTGGGTCCGATATTGTTGGTGTATAAAGTGTGGTGGGGACTTGCCCCACCCGCTTACAATGGTTCCGACACCCATGACTGCTCTCCTCCAATCAGTCATATATTTTGCCCACTGACTTTGTGTTACTGTAGCTGACCAGTCAGAATGAGCCTGCTCAAAAACGTGGGGGCTCAAGTGTACATTAGACTAGTGCACTAGCCTAGTACATTATTTTTCTTTTTCATTTTGTGCTGTAGTGTTGACGGCCCTGTTCAGTGAGGTGTGTCTCCAAGACATATGCATGACGATGTTGTGTAGCACACCTTCACTGGTCATACGGCTCTACCACAGGGTCTATGCTTACAGTGACAGTATATGCTGGGCTCCCATTTCTTAAGTTGGTCCTGATTGGCTGTTTATGTTCATGTAAATAAGTGAATACATGAATGAGATGACAGCAATAGAGCATTTGTCCTTTGCTTATCGAACAAACGTTATGGTAACATAGTCTTCTGACATAATGCCCCAGGCTTACCATGCCATTTCTTTGTGGTGTCTGCCAAAGAGCAATCATTCCCCTTAAATTAAAATTACTGTATCGACCCCTTTATCTGGATAAAAATCTAAATGTAATGGGTTCTTCCTTGCCCCATCCTCCTAGCAAGCTTTGCTGAAATCCATCCAATAGATCTTTTGTAATCCTGGTAAAGAACAAACCATCCAACTATGACGGGTGAAAACATATCCTCCCTCCTTGGCAGGAAAAACAAAATATTTTTTTGCTGTAAAAACAAGGTGAAAACCAGGACAGGGCAGATCAACACACAGGTTTGCTGTCACACTCAGTGAGGTTTACATCTCCTCTGAGTGACTCCAGCTCATCGAAACCGGATACAGACAACATCACAGGCACAAAATAATAGTTATTTTTTGAGGAAAAACAGCACAAATGATTAGACTAGTGGGAGAACTGGCTGACCTGCCAGACAGCCTAATTTCAGGAGACGGATGAAAAAGCGGCGCCTATTGGCACAGATGGCTTGGATTATGGAAATCATCATGAGAGAGGACCTTTCAAATCTCCTACAGGATCTGTGTGTTTGCTGTTCTTGGACATTTCTCACCCCCAAAAATGTTCGTACACATAGAAACCCTCCTGTACAGATCCTACAGCCAAATGCCCTCCGCGTCCAGGATTTGAGAGGGTAGTGTTAACATGACGAGATGAAATGGGATTTGGGAGGCCCCGTGCACAGTGTGTTAAAATAAACAGTGCTGATGTGTAGATTTGTGAATATGACTATGGGGCAAATTTGCCAGGATGTACAGTGAATATATGGCACATGGAAAAGACATAAATGGAACAACACGTGAAGAAACAGGTCAGGGGTTGGTTTCAATTAAACTGCTGTTTCACTCCATTACGCTAATGGAGTGAAACTAAACAGACAATAACCTTGATTCAATTCAGCGCTGATGTTTAACCAAAACATGGCAGGGGGAGCTGCTGCTAAACTGTGATACCTCCTGTAATACCTCTCTTTAGAAACAGTACAAAACAACTATTACATGCCTGCTCAAACAGAAAAATGCGGCCACTTACTACACTTCACTTGTTTTAAATACAATAAAATACAGTCTTAAATGCCACACAAACCTAAAACGACTCTTGACAACGTGTAAAATACACGTTTTATTCCTCAGTTTAATTTTATAAATGAAAGGTTCACACGAAAATTAAAACTGCAGTTTTTATGTCCAGAAAATTTCCGGGGCTTCACAGCAAAAGAGTGTCAGATTCTCCTAAATTAGTAAAAAAAAAAAAGCCTGAGATTTGTTTGCACCCTGTCTGAAGTGGGAAGATGCGTACAGCCACTGCTAGACGGGATCAGTTCATCAGTTTTATTATGCGTGATACAAGCTTCCAGATAGCAGGATAACACTTCTGATTGAGCTGAGTTCAATCTCATGTTCCTATAGATGTGGTTTATCTTAGTGGCTTCAGTGAAGCTTTGTGAAGCTTTAAACAAAATCCATTTGGAATCTTGGGGCTTGCAGACACTTGGAGTATGCCAGCTGTAATGGGTAATAGGGTTGGGTATTGAGATCAGTTCGAAAGTATGAATTCCAGCTTTCGTATGAATTCCAGCGGAATTCGCACTGATGACAGGTGCAACACCTGTCATAAGTGTTTCGTATAAGAGAGGTTGCACTACAAATCATAACCTTAGCCAGATGCACTGTAACAGTCAATGGGTGCGCCATGTTTGATTCGTTGCCGTAGCTGCTCTTCTTCTCCGTCGGAATGACGATATTCTCCCGTCTGTCTGTCAGAATGTGGTTCAGAAATAACCCTTTCACTGACAGTAACAGCAGTCAAACAGCAGACGCCACCTTGGTCCGGATAATCTGAAGCCTCATTTATTGACAACTTAGATTCTAAAATAACTTTAAACACTGCTGGACTGCTAACTAGTCGCTAACTGCTGCTGCTCTTTACTCTGTCACACTTGTTTCACCACACGAGTCCTACTATTGGCCTGTTGTTAAGGGAGCCAAACTGTATTACTGTGTTAGTGAACAAAGTTAGAGGATATCATGATTGAAACGGAAACTCTAATAACAGTAACCAAATTAAACTGTACCTGTAACTTTTATAGGTTCCCGAAACTGTAATAAAGCTGTTGTGAGTGTCAATTCTTAGTGAAATAAGCATGTGATATTTTTTGAAACCTCAAATAATCGGAATCGAGAATGGGAAGCGCTAATGCTCAAACGATAACCCACCCTAATAGAAAACGACCTCAACATGTCCATTTGCAGGTCAACTGCAGGTGTGCTGTATGACTGCTGCATGATTTTGGAGCAGGTGATTTTAGATTTTAATGTATGACTCTGAAGAAGTTATATTTCTGATGGATTATTTTTGTTCTCAGCAAAACAGTCAGTTTCAGGTTTTTGATGTTACCCCTTATACAGTACTTATTATTATCAATACTTAAATTATTATGGAATACTGGATATTATATTATATTCTCAAGCCCTTTGTGTATTTATTTACTGCATAAATATTTACATTTATTTACATTTATTTACACATTTACATAGATACTTTAATTAAATGATTGTTGACTGCATGTACATCACATCTTCCCGCTTCCCTGACGCATACAGACGCCCATGCAGGAGTAGAACATACTCTGGTTGGAGTCTGGGAGTCTGCTGATTACTTTGTAGAGTCATCCTTTGCAAGTTTTTGGCCCGACGTCTGCCATGTACGTTGACACAGCAGGTATCCTCTCCATCGTGGCTATTTCTGGACATTTCTGGTTGGTGTGTACCAGCATTTAACCAGCACCAGCCCGTCTTTGGACTCTTAGCATCCCACAGTAAACGCTTAAGCTCAGGGGCGATCATGACTTTGCTGCGGCTGCCCCTCCTCCATTAACGCTGCCCTCACAGTTGAGAGCTTTAAGTCCAGGCTTAAAACCTACTTGTATTCTGTAGTGTTCAACTCCCTTTAATGTAGTTGGCTGCATTAGCATGTGTTTGCCTAGGAGGCTTGTCCTGTCTTTTTAAAGTATTCCTGTCTTTTCTAGAATATGTTTGTTTGTCTGTACAGCACTTTGTTCACTATTGTTTTTAATGTGCCTTGTAAATAAATTTGACTTTGACAAAATGTTTTTATATGTGAGTGTCAGGAAGAGGATCGAGAGAGTGGGAGCAAGAACCACCAAATGAGAAAGTGGACAGACAGTTAAGTCAAAATTGCTACAAAGGCAAAACAGATACTGAAAAAAATTGCAATAACATTTTACATAAATGGGAACTTAACTCCCATAAAAGCCTGGTCTTCTGTTATTCTGTGTAACTTTGTATTTTTTTTTACTTAGTGTATGGTTTAAGGGCCTTGAGTCTCGAAGACACATGCTACTGCTGCCATCTAGGCACCTTTGAGGAGTACTGCCTTCTCCACTTCCACAGAAATTTCCAATCAGAACATATTTTACACAACCGACTCCCCAGTTAACAAGTCTTTTAAGTAAATGTTGACTACATAGCCTAAAATCACACATTTATTTTAGGGGCTTATACATCCTGGGTATCATGCAACACTCTCCATCTTTAGACAGTCAGTTTAGTTAAAAATAAGGGGGAAAAAAACCCCCAAAGGGAAGAAACATCTTCCAGGACCAACAGACAAGCAATTCAGAGGAACAGAGTGGATGGTTTGTTCAGAGTCTGATCAGATCGAATTTAACTGTGCGTGAACAGGAGCTGAGTGGTCGCTGTGTCTGCTACAATCACTTCATTATCTACCCAAACTTACAAAACACGCTCCTTCAGAATTTAAAAGAGTACAAAAAACAGTATGCGTATTTGGAAAATCATTGTGTTATTAAAACTAGTTACGTTGGTTAAGTCAGTTAAAATGTGAGACTATAATGTGTCACAAGTGTAACTTGTTAAGTATATTTCTAGTTTGTAATTGCACTGACATAAAAAACTTGTGACAGAAAACCTGCAACAATAACAATGTTACTGTTTAATTGTTACAGTAAATTATTTTAAGCAAAGATTTTATATTATATTTTCTGCTCTTAAACTCTAAGTTTAGACATATGTGTGATTTAAAATGCTTAGACTTCAGGTTTTGGCTGGACAGAACACATTAACTGAATACCTTTTCCTTGATTTAACTGTTATATGATAATAAAAATGCTTGAACATGGCTGTACAAGGTGCTATTTATTACCTGAATCCTTATCAGTGGCAGAGACCCTGATCACTGGTTCTCCGGGGTCTCTGTTCTCCGCCACACTAGCGTTGTAGATGCTCTGACTGAAGACAGGAGACTGGTCGTTCACGTCCCCCACCTCCACCGTCATGGTCTGGGTGGAGGAGAGAGAGGGCAGGCCGTGGTCCACTGCCCGGACGGTGAGACGGTGGAAACGTTGGGACTCGTAGTCCAGAGTGGCCGAGAGAAACATGAGGCCTATAGAGGATGAAGATGGAAAACTACAGGTCATATCTTAGGTGACAAAATTAAATAAAACCCAATTAGTCAGGACATTTTTATGAACTTAATTGTAGCCTCGATTGTTGCATAAAAACAAGTTAACACTGACAACTTGATTTATTTGTAAAGATTTAAACTAAAATTTTAAGCACCACTAATGCTTTTTAATGTCAATATGAACATTTCAGAATTTAAAATTTGAAAAAATGATCAAATATTTATTTCTAGAAGTCAAAGTATATCTCATTAACAAACATTATTCTTATGGATTCATGAGGATTAAACTCATTTGCTGTTGAGAGAGTCTACTCATTTGTAGAATTGAAGTTGAAAGAAAGTCTTCTCAGCAACACTTTTCAAGCCTTCACCAAGTCATTTTTTTCACTTGCCTGTCGGGGATTCCCCAAATACAAAGTCCATGTGCAGTTTCTTTCTTTCTTATCATCTGATCTATGCAAAATACCAGCCTGAGAAATTTTTAGTCCATCTTACCAAAACATTACTTAATTCTGCCTTGTACAATTCCTACCTGTTTTCTCCTCTAGTGTGAAGAATCCCTCCTTGTTTCCAGCCAAGATGAAGTATGAGACGAGCCCGTTTTCTCCCAGATCTCCATCTATGGCCACAAAATGGTGCAGCAGACTCCCCACCTCAGCATCTTCCATCACTTGAACTGTGTCTGCTGATATAAACACTGGCCGATTATCATTCACATCCAGCAGGAAGACCTGAGCCGTCACCGCCGCCTCTTTGCGCTCATCCTCCCTCTCGGCCTGGTCGGTGGCGGTCACGGTGAAGGCAAAACTGGGGGTGGTCTCCCGGTCAAGAGGTGCTGCTACAGTCAGGCTCCCTGTGTAAGGGTTGATCTGAAAGGGGAAGTGTGATGAAGAGGCACTGAGTTCAGGGTCAAGAGAGAGGGAGTAGCGGAGGGCACTGTTGGGAAACGCTCCATCAGCATCCCTGGCATGAAAAGCAAACGCCAGTGACCCGACTGCAGCATTTTCCCAGAGACCAAACATCACGAGTTTATCAGGGAACCACGGCGTGTGGTCGTTAACGTCCTCCACCATCACACTGACCAGCACAGACACGTTCATTTCAGGAACCGGGCCTGCATCTTCGGCTTGGACCATGAGGAAGTACTGCGTGGCAGACTCATAGTCCAGCGGCTGGTTGATGTAAATGTCACCAGAGGAGCTGTCAATGCCGAAGTGGATGCTCCCATCGCCCTCAGAGAAGGAATAGTGGAATCTTACTTCATCACTAACACTGGCAGAGCCGATAACAGTCGCTGGCTCGGCGTCTTCTTTCACCGTAAAACGCTTCACAATTTGGTCAGTGCGGCCATACAGAGCCTCTGATCCATGAACCTGCAGGGAAAATATATATATATGTAAAACACTGCGCTTGTTTTTGTCCCAGTACAATTGTCTCCATATACTGTGTGTTCCCTCAAAGAGCCAAATTTCAGAGGCAAAGTATACATTAAGCACCATTTCTACTATTATTTAGATTTAACAGGAATAGTTTATTCAAAATCATGTATTATTTCCTCAACCATGTTTCGATGGAAAGTCAGGTGACGTTAAATAAACTGTAAATAAATCAGTGTTATCCTAATCAGCTGAAGCGGAAAGAAGTTAGTTAGAACAATATTAGCTGAAAGCTAAAAGCTTGAAAAACTCTTAAAAATGTTTCTTCTGTGGTATTAATGAGCCGTGTAACAGTATTTTGAAATAAAAACATATGAATTGAACAAGGCATAGTGTGTTGATTTGGGAAACACAGAGTTGCAGACTTTGTGTAAGGTCTTTTTTGTGGTCCCCATGTTCAACATCAAATAAAATTTTAATAAATCACCTCTGGAACTTTGTATTCACATTAAATTCACTAAAATAACTTAAGAAAGGGTCAGTGTACAATTGTGATATCTAAAACTAAGTCAGCAAATAAGAGGGTAGACCTAGCAGAAACGGAATACTACTCACTTAAAAACACTGAAAGTCATAGTGCAAAGAAGAGGGCTGAGCGTACCTGTATATATATGACTGCAGAATCCTCCAGAGGTGGCGCTCCCCTGTCCTTGGCACGTATTTTCAGAGTGTAGAACGGTTTGGTGCTCTGGACGAATAGCTCTGTTGTTCTGATGTCACCACTTTCATCATCAATATCAAAGTGTCCAAGGCCTTCTTCCTCTGAATAAACCAACAGATATGATTTGCATGTTGTAAAGTCTGCAGTACTGGAGCACACTTCCAAAGAACACAATGTTCATGACTCACCTGTGACCAGCGAGATGGTTACTGTTCCATTTTCTCCTGCATCTAAGTCTTTGGCATAGATGTTTGTCACCAAGGATCCCACTGGTAGTCCAGCCCATATCTGCCACAGAGAGAGGAACAAGGGTGAGTTACACCTAATAGAATAACTTATCTATATTTGGAAATGGTCGCCCGAAACACCAACCATAAACCAGGATACGAGATAAAAGCCAACACATTCACCTGGACGTTGAGCTCTTTGCTGGCAGGCAGGAGTGTAAACTGAGGAGCGTTGTCATTGATATCTGTGATCAGGATGTGAACGGTAGCAGTGGCATTGAGACGAGGGTGGCCCTGGTCAGTCACCATCACCCTCAAACTGTGCTGGCTGTGCTGCTCGCGGTCCAACGCCACCCAGTTAATGATTTCTCCTGAAGGGGGACCAAGAAGACACCAGAAGGTGAGTACACGCAGTGAAGCTTAAAAGATGGTGTTGCTCAAGTAATTGTTTTTAACCTGTTTTAGAGTTGATACGAAAGAACTTCCCATCTGACAGCAGGATGTAAGACAGCTGGGCGTTTTTCCCAGAATCCTTATCCGTGGCCTTGACAGTTCCCACCAAGCCTTGAGGCGATGACCCCTCTGACACGGTGAAGTAGTAGACAGCATTTCCGAACACCGGGGCGTTATCATTCATGTCCAGCACCAGTACTGTCACCGCAGCTGTAGCTGTGATATTAGCCAGAGATGCATCCTTGGCTGTAGCCAACACCTGAAAACGAAATGTGGATTCCGTCTCATAGTCTAGGTTGTGGGAGAGATACAGCCATCCTGTCTTTGGGTGTATCCGAAATGGGGCAGGAGGAAATCCGGCTTCTGCCTCCAAGGAGTAGGTGAGTCCTGAGTTTGACATGTGGACTCCCCGGCTCCTGTGCGCCCTCACCTGGATGACCCTTGAGTCTTTCCTGTATCCCTCACCTATCTCAACTTGGTACACCAATGTCTCGAAGGCCAGGCTGTCTTCAGCAGTGGTGCGGTCCACACTGATCCTGAGGGTCAGCGTAGAGCTCTGCGTAGGTTCTCCTTCATCTTTAGCCACAATTTCCAAGGTATACGTCTGCTGATGATCCACCTGTAAACTCTGATTTAATGTAAGTGTTCCATGGTTGTGTTCGATAAGAAATGTGCCATTTGCTGAACTTTTCAGGAAGTACTGCACTCTTCCATTAGCACCACTGTCGAGGTCGTGTGCGTGAGCGATGAAAAGAACCGTTCCTGGAAGGGTGTTCTGAGACACAGTGATGGTGTCACTGATTTTGGGGAAAACAGGAGCGTTGTCGTTGATGTCAACAATAGTGATGTTGACCTGGGCAGTGCTGTAAACCGGAGAGGTGTCGGTGTAGCACTGGAGAACCAGCAGGGCATACGGCTGCGACTCGTGGTCCAGAGGCTTGGTATTGCTGATCAGCCCGGACTTCGGATGAACGGAGAACAAACCCTGAGGGTCTCCAGACGAGATCCGATAGGATACTGAACCTGTAGAGTCTGTGAAGACAAAGTGTTTTTATTGAAATTTGTACAGGAATCCAATCCCTATCAACAGAATAGGAAGAAGTAACTGTTGTGTTGCAATACCTAAAATGTCTCTGTACTGTATTGTAGACCATTACCATTCTAACTAACTAATTGCTGCCCGACTTTACTGGTATTACCAGATCAGAGAATAGGAGTTGTATTTATTGCCAATAATACATACAAAGAATAAGACTGGGTGTTAAGATGCATACAAATGAACATGGAACAAAAAAGAGAAACACTCTTACTGTCAACCTCTAGAGTGCAACTTGAGGAGATGAAGAAGGCCTCTGGGCTTTTCAACATAGTTGAAATAAAATAAGGGCTTTATGTGGATGTTTTCTCACTACTGAGGTCTTAACTGAGCTAAGGAAGCTTTAATGGCTACTACAGACAGGCCCCACACGTACAATAATATTGTTCTGACCTGTTGTCAGAGTTGTGGTTACTGCACTGCGATTGATTAGCAGTTTGCTTCCATTCATTTTTGAGGACATTGCATTGTTAAATGATTGTTAGGGTCTAAATGTTTACAACCTAGAGCAGTATCATTGTGAAGGGAAAATACTGCCCCCTAGTTGTTCAGAGCATGTGATTACAAGTTGCACCTTATAGTAAATTAGCAGTAGATACAATATAGTCGATACAATACTGCTATAAATGTGCTGTAGGGTTATTAATTGTTTCTATTGTGAAAAAGTAAAAAACACAAGCTTCAGATAATGTCATAATATTTTTATGCATGTATTTTAGAGCTCACCAGGTCAAGAGGGAGCAGACTCACAGTAAACAATATGAAGTAATTACAGTGCAGGTCAGAAGATCTCATTAATCCCCTCCAAGTGTTTGTGGCACAAACCCCTGACACAAGAACAGAGCTTATGGGTGTCAAACAGCCCCAGTTCTGTTATTTAGGCTTGTTTAAGTTGAAGCATAATCTCTTAATTGATTAGACAACCCCAAATGACTGTCTTGTGCAGTAAAGTGGTTCAGATGTTAAAGGGACTGGAGATAATCCTGGTAAGACTGGGGGGGTTACGAAACCCTCCACAGAGAGATGAGACTCTACTGAATGTGTCTGTCGATCAAATATTACACATTTGTTTAATATACATCCCTCTCACTCAAAATCCTATTTGGATTCCTAATAACTACTCACGTTTATGTTTATGTAGACTGACTAAATAATAATTAGAACAGTACACATATTTATATTAACACACATTAGGTGTCTACATGTCAGACGTGTTTGTGACTTCTAATAGTGATACAAGTATTAGGTACAACTGTCGTTGGCATTTTATTATTTGTACATATGGCTACAGAGAATTAAAGATTAAACTGCAGCCTTCCTCTTCCTCAGCCTTAATGTCTGGAAGGAGATTCGAACCCCGATGATGATCTCACAGTTGTCTGGCACGATCACTTTTCAAATCCTAATTGAATACTGTGTTTCTGGAGCATCCTGTGTTGGAGAAATTTGCAATCTACATCAGCTAGTTATTGGTAGTTTGTTAGATTTGTTTAAACTGAACTCTATTAATCCAAAAAAATTGTGTCAGAAGAAATAATTATATTAAGTTAAAAGCTAAAAGGCTTCATATAATAACAAATACGTCATGCACTGATTGTGTTACACAATCATTTATATAAAATAAAAGTCAAGATTAAATGAAGATGAACTGTTTTCTTGCGTATCTGCTGCCATCTGTAATCACTGTGATTACAGCGATTACAACTGGGCCATGATGTCATTTGAGGACATTTGCAGCAGCTTGTTTGCTTTGTTTTTCCCTCACAATAACAACAAGCCAATTTAGTTTTAATCTAGAATACAAACAGAAACTTTCCAGGTTAAAGCTCACTTTGAGTACTAAAAACACTAAAAGTTGGTTTTTACATGCAGTAATGCTGTTTTTAAACGTGCTAAATGAATTACTCTGTTCATACATCCAAGTATACTGCTGTGCTACGGTCTCTATGAACCTATAAGACCAACAGAAAAACAACAGAAAGTTCAATTAATACTAGTTATTACCAAAATTTGCCTTAAAATTTAAACCCTTTCTCCGAGTCATAACTCCCAGGAATCACATCTTGATATTTTCTTCTACATCAAAGCATTAAGGTGACTTTTATCTGTATATTTGTGAGTACGTTGCAAACAGGAAGCACTAACAACTTATTTGGCATGCTTTTAATGATGCCTATTTGCCAAAAAAGTAAACAAATGATAAATAAGACAACAACAACTTTTTACTTGCTGTCTAATTCCCGAATGGAGGGTAAGTGCAGCTACAAAAAGAGTCTGAATTATGTTAAGTAATTACTCTTACACCGATTCTTACCTGTTGTCTCATCCAGCTGTTCTCAGACCAGCAAACGTGGCCACATACACTCACCTGCTGGGTTAATGGCCTCCACTGTCCCCACAGAAGTCCCTGGCGGTGCGTCCTCAGGCACTGCGAAGGTGTAGCGTGACCTCTGGAACACAGCTGGAGCCTGAGCGCTGTGTAAAACGTTGATGGTGACCTCCGCTGGCCTCAGTGAGGTCAGGCCGCCCCCATCCCGTGCTATTATGTAGAGCTTCACCGTGGCTGCACCCAGGTGAGTCAGAGAGGAGGTCAGGATAAGCATCCCTGCAGGGATGGACAGAAGTTCATGTCTGAGCATTTATGTGCCGTTTTTAAGATTCACACAATGAGGTCACACAATTTTTCAGAATTTACTCCAATAACGCCTGCTTGACAGAATGTTTCCCCCTTTTTTTTTTTTTTAACTAACCACTATTTCAACTGACAATCACAATAATATTTCTGTTTCATGTCAATTTAAAATTAATTTTTGTTTCTGAATGTTGATCTGCCAAAACAAGCTATTTTTTACACTTTTTCCTTGGCTCTGGGAAGTTAAAAAATAGTTAACATTATACTGTATATTCTATTATTGTCTGTCATTTTAAAGACAAACTTATGTTTTTAAATTAATTAAGAAATGAATTATCAGCTTGACAAATAATTTAAATGAACTGAAAAATGAAGGCACAATAATTCTGTAACATATAAACAGTTTTATGCAAAAACACAAAGAGAAACGACATCCGACAACAAGAGCAAATATCATAATGTGCCATTAAGAGCATTTCAATATTAAGTCAGACAACAAAAGGTGATATTTTCCTTTACTCACAGGTCCATTTGCAACATTTTGTGTTGTTAAAAAGCTCAACACAAGCGGTAGAGCTGTTGACATTTTGTTTACTGCATTAATAGACAGGCAACCATCACAGATGGGTCAAGAATCTGACAATTTTTTGTTGCCTTAGGATACATCACAATCCCTTCCATAGAGCAGCAAACGTTAATGTGGAAGCCTCTGAATCACCACGTTACTGATCAAACTGTGTTCAGTTTGGAAAGCATTCATCTGCAGGTAGAATTAAAAGCACTCCTGTGTGAAAAGATAAAAAAAGTTTTCTATTAATGTAATCTTTTATTTAGCATCACATTGTGGCCTGGTGCAGCTCTATTATTCAGTCACATGGGGATGTAAAGCTTTGAGCTTTCTGCACCACCCCTGCTGAGCCGTGACACCGGCAATTATATCATGCGGACTTAAACAAAGTAAGTAGATGTTTATCCCTGAAAATAGTGGGACTGCCAGTCACACAAGTTACTTAAAGACTCAATCAAGCAAGTGGATCAGTGTAACAAGTTGCTGGAGCTTGCAAAGTCATCCAAACACAGGCAAAAACTCAATTAACTTTTAACATTATCCTGCTAAAAATAACAATATTATATATGTTGTGTCACCTTTTGCTGACATGGTGTGTGAGGAAATACAAACAGTATGTACCACAGATATGGTGACTCTGAATCTGAGAAGCTACAATTTTGAAAACTTGAGAAATAGATCCATAGCACCAGTCACTCAGTCAATCAAAAAAGCTGTTGTCCTGACTTTTTTTGTTACATGAATTATTATTATGAATTAATATAGTTTTTCAGTGTAATTTTTTTTGCCAATTTTGTCGAGTTTTCTTCCATAGGCAAGACAAATACAGGAAATGACTCTATAATAGCCATCTGACATTTTCCTTGTTATTGTGTATTTTTTGCTGTAATACACTTTTTGTACATTGGGTGGCACTGTTACAGACCAGTTTACAGCTTTATGACAGTAGCCACGGTGTCGGACGACGGCCTGTCAGTGGCTTAAATTAAAGCTACCAAACTATGTAATAGATGATGCTACAATACTTCTACAATAAATATTTGGAAGTTATAAATGATGCAGCAAGAACAAAGAAAGACATCTGGACCTTCTAAGTGGTTTGAGCCCCACATGTTATGTGTACAGGATGTGTTAGTTATGTTAGTCCAAGTGCAGCACCACAGTGACTACCTGGAAAGCTTCTCAAGAAGATGAGTTCTAGTATTCTGATTAATAATCTGTCATTCTGTTGGGAAGTTCTGTGGTTGCTCTTTAGGTCAACCCAGGTATTTTGTTGCCCTTTAAACTGTACAAGATTCTCACACTTAAAACAACACAAAACCGTGAAAATGCAGTATTTTTGCATGCCTGCCTACCTGTTTGTTTTTCCAGTGCAAACAAACTGGACACGTCACCAGGAAGGATGTCATAGCTAACTTGTCCGAACCTCCCGGAGTCTCGGTCAGTCGCGATGACGTTGATGATTTCAGCCCCGGGCTGCGTGTGGCTGCTGATGCTCACCGTGTACTCGTCAGGGTTGAACACTGGAGCGTTATCGTTCAGGTCCTTCACCTCAATGTGCACGTAGGTTTGAGCGCTCAGGCCTCCCTGACATTTCAAGGCAGGAAAGAAGACAATATGTGAGATGCTTAAATGTAAAGGTTGCAGTTTGTAAGCTTGAAACGTTGAAACGTTTGCCATCATGGTATAGAAAGTCATGTATAGAGGTAATAGAGGTCAGGAACAATGACCGTCCACTCACTGGATCTTCAGCTTTGATGAGGATGTCGTGGACTGTCGGTCCCGAGTCTCGATCGATGTCCTGAGAGACACACAGTTGTCCAGTGTGGGGGTGGACTCTGAAGAGAGGGTGCTGGTCCTTTCTGTCGAAGCCGTCAGACAGAGAGTAGAGCAGCGTGCCAAAATCAGGGCTGTCTGCGTCTGTGGCGACAACCTAGAGAGAAAAAACAGTTCCTGAGTGTTCAGACAATCCACTGCTGCCGGATACAGAGATGAATAAAGGCCGAAGACAAAAAGCAGCAGAGAATTTCTCATATACATTTTAAATGTAGTTGATAAAACTGTTTTTTTTTTCCCCTGATGGCAGACTTAATATATTACATTTTTATCATTATTAAACATTTTTGCCCTTCCCTTTGTCTTTACTTGTATTTATAAAAATTCATTCTGATAACTGCAGCCCCCTACATTTACATACTGCATATCTACATTAGAGCTGCAACAATCAATCAATCGATTGATTAGTTGACCGAAATAAAATTAATTGAAAAAAATATTGGTAATTGAGTAATCGTTTCAATCATTTTCAATCAGTTTTGATCAAAATTATTAAGGTTCTAGCTGCTAAAATGTGAGGATTTGCTGCTTTTCTTTGCCACTGTGGACTTCACAGACTTCACTTAGAATCATAACTATTATATTTTTTGTATTATCGTTATATTTTAATGTTATTAGTTTGTTTTATTTCTATATAGATACGAACAATATGATATGGAACACAAATAGTAGCGGTGTCCTAGTCGGCGTTACACGTCACTGCTGAGTGAATGTGAATCGTTGCACTTTGCCTCGTTCTGCCAGAGAAAGTCAACATTATAAAATCATAAAAAAACCGCCACAATCAAAGCATCACTGCAGCGGAAAACAAGAGACACTCCTCCTATCCGACCCTTTCATGTCGAGCTGCGCCCGTGACGAGGGACACCCTCTCCGATATCATATCAGACATAACAGACTCTGATCAGAGGAGCTTTTTCGAGACATGGGTCAAGGTCTGATTAGATGCGTAACACACCCAACGAACTTCTGATCCTACTGACTTATGGCAGAAAAAAAAAAAAATAAAATCATATTCCTAATATCCCAGTGCAGTACCACTGTGCTGGGTGGTTGAGAGCTTTGATTTCCACACTAGGGATCATCAGCAGTTTAACGTTCCTGTCAAACCTATATTAGAGAGGTTTTGATTCGATGTCTTTTAAAAGAAAGCACTTTAAGGTACTGTTTTTGCACACTGTTACATTATAATATTAGTGATGATGAAGATGATGGCTGAGCGGAGTGGTCACACCAAATGGGCACATCCAATGTCAAGGAAAATAAAATTTCTCTTGGCCTATACGCTTATACTCGACAATGAAGTTTGCTGCTTTTACGGGCCTCTTTGACTCTGTGTGTAGGTCGCCTTTTAGCCAGTCATGTTGTCTCTGTCCATTACAGATAAGTTTGTAAAATAATATCTGAACTGAAGCAAGTTTTATTATCTGTTGGTGTGTGAATAGTTATGAACCTCAGACAACTACTGTGGTGTTAAATTATTTAAGGAAATCATACACGTATATAAGAGTGGAAACAGCAACATTTTCTCCAGAAACTTAATCCACGAACTATTTGACCATTAAGTCAATCTCTCATGTGTAAATATGAAACATTCTGTAGCTGAACCTCATCCAATGTGAAGATGTGCTACAGTCTCATGTTTTGTATTATTGTAAGTGTATTATCTTTGCACTTTTGGATTGTTGGTGAATGACAAATTGTGAAATCACGATTTATTTATTTATTTTCTATTTTTTGGACTCATGCAAAACTGCACACCCAGATATAACTGGCATGTGTCAGATAATTCTACAGCAAAATACGTCTCTGATGAAATTATTTATTCGTTATGGATGTTTTAACTCCACTTTCAATCATATGCCAAACATGCTTCATGTTTTCACAAAATGAACTCGTAAATAAGGCTTCTTTTGTTGACGTTGGTACCAGGGCATCACGTCTGTCATACCACAGCTGAACGGGACTCTGTGTGTGCGTGTGTGCGCGAGATACACTGATGTCTTTGTGCATACAAACTGAAGGCCTCGTTTGTCTTTAGCGATGTAAGAAAAAGTCACAGAGTCATTTTTCTTAAAACCAATCTAGTCCGTCTGTCTCAGTTTTACATTTACAGTCTGCAGGACTGTGCTGCTGAGGAATTTTCCCAACTCAGATAGTTAAAGTTGATCATTCGTACAAGTAAAACTATATCCGGAACGTCACATTAACTATGTGTTTATTGACATAAACTTTTCTGAACAATGGCCTGTTGTAAATGTAGTCATTTGCTTTATAAGCCTGAGCAGGAATTTCAGTGAAGATTTATTCTGATGTAGATTGTAGAGATACAAAAATAACAAATTGTCTCATATCTCAATATTTGGAATCACAAGAAGATGTTTTTGGTTGGATATTGTTCAGTCTTTGTTACATGTCGTTCCCTTTCATTCTGAAATCCCTGTCAGCCCCCTAAGGCCTGCCTCCTAAATGCCCCCTAATCTTGGATGCAGTGTGAGTTTGGGTAAAAGTACATTTTAACACTATCTGCTCCCAACGCACTTCTAAGGGCGCGTAAGAACAACTCTGAATAACTGGAGCCTTGACGCTAAAAATGCTCCAACATACTTGTAAGAAGCAGCTTCCAGGCTCGCTGTGCTCAGGTATGGACACATTGTAGAACTGCTGCTGGAACACAGGCTCGTTGTCATTGATGTCCGTCACCAGCACCGTGACTGTCGCTGTGGTTGACAGAGACGGTTCTCCTCCATCGGCTGCCACCACCAGGAACCAAACCTGCTCGTGTGCCTCTCTGTCCAGAGCTGCAGCCGTTGTGACCAGGCCTGACTCCGGCTCGATGCTGATCATGCTGTCTTGGGTGGACTGGAGGATGGAGTATCTGATGTTGGAGTTGATGCCCTCATCTGCGTCGTGGGCCTGCACGTGGATGAGGGAGCTCCCCTGGGGAGCGTCCTCGGCAATGCTGACGATGTACACGTCCCTCTCAAAGACAGGGTGGCAGTCATTGCTGTCGGCCACCCTCAGGAGGAAGACCATCTCACTGCTGAGGGGGGGGTTCCCGAAATCTGACGCTTGCAGTTTCAACTCATACAGATCCTTTTCTTCTCTATCTAACTCTGCACTGACAGACAGGGCATACAGAAAATCATCTGTCTGCTTCAGGGTGAACGTCCCATCATCCCCCTCCAGCGTGACGGTGACCCGCTCATCCTCAAAGTCAGGGTCTGACACCGAAATCCGGGCCACATAATGCCCAACTTCTGCCGCCTCTGACACCACTGCATCTCCTGCCTCGCTGAGGAACAGCACGCTGACGGCAGGGCTGTTGTCGTTGACGTTCAGCACCTTCACGCCAACAAAAGTGCTGCTGTGCTCAGGCTGGGCCCCGTTATCTGTCGCACTGACGATCAACTCATGAAAAGCCTGAGCCTCGTAATCGAGTGGCTTGTTGAGATACACCACCCCGCTGGTTTGGTTGATGGAGAACACCTCATTCGGGTCACTCTGCCGCCTATTGATCTCATAGGTGATTCTGCCGTTGTCCCCCAGGTCGAGGTCAGTGGCGTGCACCTGACACACAGCAGACGTCACCGGAGCGTCCTCTGGCAGCGAGGCGTGATACTCGGTCTGGTTGAACACGGGAGGGTTGTCGTTCTCGTCCAGGATGTGGATGTTCACCTTGAGAGCCCCCATGCTGGCTGGGATGCCTCCATCGAAAGCCTCAATGGTGAACGAGTAGAAGTCCTGTGTTTCCCTGTCAAGTTTGCTCATTAGGAAGAGATCCAGGCTCTCAGATCCATCGCGATACTCCAGGTGGAACAAGTCCCCCATCTGGCTCTCTGTGATCCTGTACCCCTGGGTACCAAACTCACCCTCATCCGCATCTTTGGCACCTTCCAGCTTAAATCGACTCCCCGTGGGGCTCAGTTCTGAGACCTCCAAATCCACCTCGTCCGAGGGAAACACAGGTGAATGGTCGTTCACGTCCTTCACCTCTATTTTCACTCGTATCATCTCGCCTGTGAGAGTGGCGGCCACAAATTCATACCTGTCTCTGCTCTCTCTGTCCAGGACCACGGCGGTGGAGATGATGCCCGTGTCCGCGTCTATCTCCAAGTCATTGAACACGTACGAATCTCTGCTCTCTGAGATGAAGAATCCGGTGCTCGGCCTGCTCAGCCCCGCTGCCAGATCTCCCACGATGGTTTCGGCAGGCAGACCCTCCTTGACGGACAGCGACAGGTTGAACACCTGTCCGAGCGAGTGCGCGCACAGCAGCCACAGGACGAGCGTCCGGAGCAGCGGGGCTGCGCCGTCTGCGCGACCCATTCCTCCTCCTTTCCTCACTGACTGGACCTCAGCCTACATATTTCCACCTCAAAGTTGCGCACCACACTCGCATTTCGCAGCACCAGAGGTCATTCTCCATACCAGTGCTTTGGCATCTTGTGGCGTGACTTTGGAGCCTAGAAATCCACACAGCAAGTGGCGCAAATCTCCCCGGCTTCTCCGCACATCACAGCGTCGGTGCGGTCACTGCGCGCAGGCCCAGACAGAAGGCACGTCCCACTCATCGGCTCCGTCTGTGGCCTTGATTGCTTAAGATTTAATGAGGCCGAAGGATTATCCCACCTGCGGTGCGGCGTATGTGACAGGTGGCACAGTAACCAAATGTTTGAACTCATGGAGATCATAAAGTGCGCAGGAAGAAGGAAGGACAAATTCCACCTCAAACCAAATCGGACCGAACTGTAGAAACAAAGGCAGACTTAAAAAAAAAAAAAAAAAAAAATCTGCAGTTTAGTTTGCACGCCTGATTCGGTTGAAGTATTGAAATAAATGAGATAAATAAGTTATTTAATGAGATTTTCCATATGTCCGTATAGTGTTGGTGTGGCTCCCTCTACTGGTAGATTCCAAGAATTACGGAAACTATAGTAAACCTGGCCGAGCGCTTCGTCACGATCTCTCAAAGCTCTACATCCGTGAGTCAGCTGGACATGGATATTAAATCACTCAACAGGTTTCATATGGATTCTCTGCCCAGGGGATAGTCTTCCAACTGTTCACACTTAGCTGAGGTGAGGTTCTTAAAGTAGGCCAGGAAATATATTTCGATCTAAAATGCAATCTGAGGCACGCCTATTGAAACATGACAAAGCAGATTGTGGGATGTTGTGTCCTCTGGTGTTGCAGACTGCTGAGGCCAGCAACGCCAATAAAAGGCAAAAAAAAAACACATTACCGTAGAAATTCAGTTCGGAAAATGGGACCAGTTGGAGGCGATAAAAGGATAAAAAGAAATCACATAAGGGGTATTAGAAGCAAATTAAGAACAGTATCAAACAGTAAAAGTTAAATAAAGTAGGATAAATAACGATAAATAGATAAAATAAAATAAATGAATGAATAAGTAACTAAATAGCAGTGGTTGAGGGATAAAACAAGTAAATAATTTAATTAAATTAAAGTAATAATAAATAAGGTAGAGGTCTCTGCTGTAAAAGTGTGTTTTAAGAAGTGATTTAAAAGGGGTCACTGATTCAGGGAGCCGCATCTCCTCGGGCAGGTCATTCCAAAGTCGGAGAGCCTTGATGGTAAAAGCTCGGTCACCTTTAGATTTTAGCCTTAACTTTGGAAGGAGCAGAAGGGCCCAACCTGAGGATCTGAGGCTGCGACTGGGCTCATATGGGGTCAGCGTATCCATGATGTGAGTGGGTGCAACACCTAAACGAGCTTTAAAAGTGATCAGCAAAATCTTAACATCAATTCTAAAATGGACGAGAAGCCAGTGGAGTGAAGCCAGGATGGGGGTTGCGTGATATTGCTTGTTAAAACCAGAAGGAAGCCTCGCTGCTGCATTGTGGACTAGTTGGAAGCAGGAGAGGGATTTTTTATGTTGATGCATGAAAGGAAGGAACTTGCAGTAATCCAGTCAAGAGAAGATGAGTGCATGAATGACTCTTTGAAGGTCTGAGTGTAACAGTATTGATTCTCTTTTGGATATGGTTCGTAAATGGATGAATCAGGACCGGACAACTATTTTGGTACGTGGTTCGAATGTTAAATCTGTATCAAATGTAAGTCTGAAGTTTCTGGCAACGGGTTTTATATTAGTTTTATATTTTATAGAGGGTTGCTTCCCTATGCCTTCGGGTTGGGGAACGACTGTGGTTTGCACCTATGCACCTTGTTTGGAGTCCTTGGAATGGGTGCTGAAAGGCGCCCCTACTGGGAACTCCATTGTTTTAATGAGAGACTTCAATGCTCACGTGGGCAATGACAGCAAGACCTGGAAGGCTGTGATTGGGAAGAACGGCTGGATTTCTTTGCTAGCCAGTTTGTCCATAACTAACACCGTGTTCAGCCATTACAGTGTCCTTAAGTGCACCTGGCACCAGGAAACCCTAGGTCGACAGTCAATGATCGACTTTGTAGTTGAATCATCTGATCTGCAGCTGTATGTGCTGGACACTCGTTAAAGAGAGGAGCAGAGCGGTCAATCGATCACCATCTGGTGGTGAGTTGAATCAGGAAATGGGGGAGGATGCCAGACAGACCATCCAGACTGAAACATATAGTGAGGGTCTGCTGAGAACATCTGGCTGAGGACCCTGTCGGAATGTTCATCAAATCCCACCTCTGGCAGAGCTACAACTGAATCCCTGAGCTGGTGGGAGACATGGAATCTGAGTGAGCCGTGTTCCATGCCGTGATTGCTGAGGTGGCTGTTCTAAGCTGTGGTAGAAAGATGACTGGTGCTAGTTGTGGCGGTAACCCCATAACCTGCTGGTGGACACCAGAGGTGAAAGGAGCTGTCAAGCTGAAGGAGGAGACCAACAGGGCATGGCACAGATGAGTGCAATCATATACGGGTGCAACCCATCATAAAATGCTCAATGGAGAACTATAGAAGAGATGTATTCCATCCCCATACAGGCAAGTAACTTACATAATTACATAACCAATACTGATAATCACCAGGTGAGATTTACTCTTAAAATATGGAAAAATATCAAAGGGGAATTTAAATTAGAGGGTGACATAGTATTTCTTTAATGTTGTGCATATGACTCACATTTAACACCTAATAAATTGGACGCTAGATTTAAGGCCAGGATATTTAAAGGAATAAAAGCTATTTGCAAAGTAATGAAAGGAGTAACAATGCCCAGCTTTGATACATTGAAAGAGAAACACGGTCTTAAAAAACACCATCTCGATCCATTTCTGCAGATGCGGCATTAAGAAAATGAAAAGTGTGACAGAGGCAAGTCCATGTTTGATTGAAGCGTCTAGGAAAGCATTAAACTCTGATATTAAGGGTGGAATAATTTCATGTATATAAAAAGAGTTTGTTAAATCTGAAAACACACTCAACTGCGTACATTAACAATGTGGAGATATCTCTGGAAACATACCAGAAATGGAGGGAACACAGCTGGAAAAGCTTGGCAGGATATTTTATTACACTCTCTCAGAAATCCCAATTTGACGGAAGAGCCCCCATATGTTGGGGGAACTGTGGTAAATACAAGCCACTACCACGTTTTCTGGGGCTGCCCTGTTATCAGACTGTTGGAAAGAGATACAAATCATGCCCTACAAGAGATTTTTAAAGGCTTAATGCCTCTCGATATGAACCTGATGTACTTTTGAAATATGTCTCAGAAATGGTCTAAAAGAATGGATGGACATAACAACGGACAATGACACTATGGAAACGATCATAAATAGCAAATCATAAATTGGAGGCAATTAATTGGCAATTGAAACACGGGTAAAAATGGATTCATTATGTAATGCCCATTAGGTCTGGTTTTATTTTCATCATTTTGAGATTATGGAAAAAAAACAAACTACGCCCTAACCTGTATATATTTTCCTTTGTTGTTTTATTTTTTTCTAAATATAAATTATATAAAAAAATTAAAAAAAAAAAAAAAGGAAAAAGAAAAGCAAATAAACAAACCAAAAAAAACATTAGAATCTTTTTCTTTTGAGGATTTCTGGCTTCCAGTTGATGGGATGGCTTTCTTCCGTCTGCAAGAAACAAGACAGGGTTGTCAAATTCCGCCTCCTGCGAACACCGAAACGTTACAATCTACTTTTTAAACATGACTGCAAAACTTACGGCTGAGTCATCCTCTTTGTACACTTTGATGGTCTTGTCGGCCTCGGCGGTGATCAGCCGGCTCTCTGAGTTGTCGAACATGCAAGCAAAAATGCCCGACTCACTGTCCAGAGATCCAGGCTGTACAGCGGCATGAATCCGCTGGAAGTTGTAGCCCGTCCTCCAATCCCACATGTGGATGGTTCCATTGTCGGCTATGGAGGGAATAAAAATGGTGAATCACTATCTGGAGCATCTTGTTCATTTTAACCACGTGTATCTTTGAGTCAATATTAACTAATAAAAAACCCTGAGAATCTATTAGTAAGGATTCAATTTTAAACATTTTGTCTTGATGACATCATGTAGTACCTCCTGACACCAACACGCCGTCAGAGTTAACAGCCAGAGTGTTAATGATGGCGTTGTGGCCCGAAAGGTTCTGGATGAAGTTGCCGTCTGGGAACATCCACTGCTTGATGTTATCAGCAGAACCGGAGGCAAAAGTATATCTGCAAAACACCAGAAAAACATTTCATTTGATTTCATTATAGTTTACCTGGTGGATTGTAATCCACTGCTTAAAACAGTTTATGGTTTCTTAATAATGCAACAAGGGCTTAGGTTTAATTTTTAATTTGTTAACCTTTTTAAAAGACTATCACAAATTCTCACAGCCATAGAGAAAGTCAGTTAATTCCTTATTTTGCTCAACCCCAAATTTATTGAATCCCATTTGATGCAAAACTCACAAATGGGAATCAGATATCTTTTAACATATTTATTTAATAACTGACATTTAGTCAAATATAAAACTGTGGTCAAATACGAGTGACTCCAGCGCCAATTAAATGTCTGTTGCAGCTAGTTGACTTACTGTCTGGGGTGCAGCACAACAGTTCGGACAGACTTCTTGTGGTTCGTCAGAGTTGCTCTGGTCTTCCCAGCAATCAAATCCCACAGCCTGATGGTGGAATCGTGGCTGCCTGCGAAGAGTTGAAATCCACTGTTAAAGACCCATCAAGCAGCTCTGCCTGTTTAGTTTAGTTTGAAAGAAAAAAAAAAAAAAAAAAAAAAAAAAAAAAAAAAAAAAAAAAAAAAAAGTATTTACCAGTGATGATTTGTGGTTCTGCAGCCTGACATCTCACTGTTGCCACAGTGTTGGTGTGGCCGGTTAGCGTGTGCGCGTTAGCTTTTGTCCTGATGTCCCAAACCTGCATGGATACACAACATCTCATCATAATGATCCAGATGAATCTCAGGACAGGAACTTGTTAACTCTGAAACTACTTTACTTTTAATTACTCTTTAGTTCAGAATGAATATTAACAAATAAAAGTATAAAAAACCCATTCTCCAAATGTAAACTGGACCTGTGCAGTTAAAATGGTTCAGAGACATCATTCATGCATTCAATGTCAGTGAGGACGTGCACAAGTGCAAGCTTACCCTCGCTGTGGCATCTCTGCTGCACGTCACCAGCACGTCGATAGTAGGATGCAGGTCTAAATCATACACAGCACTGAGGTGTCCGTGGTAGTGCCTGATAACCTAAAACAAAGACCGACATTGTAAGAGAATCCAGACATCCGGCAATGTGCAAAACCATATACACACACACACACACACAAAACACACCAACCCCCCCAGTCACTATCAGGTCGTACCTTGTTGTACTCCAGATCCCAACACTTGACCTGCTTGTCTTCTCCACAGGAGAACAGGTAGGGGCTGCGGTTGCTGACCGCCACGCCACGCACTGTGCTGATGTGTCCCGTCAGGGAGAGTTTCAGTTTCCCGCTGGCCAGGTCCCAGATCTGCCAAGATATAACATACCTCAGGTCATATTATGAGCTTTTCAGCACTTTTACACAGTTTCTCCAGAGTTCTTTTGTGAGGTGGTGGTAAAATATGCAGCTGTGACCATTGGAAAAGTTCTTTCATACAGCTTGGACCTCAATAACAAAAAGCACGACATGGGCTGTTAGCAGTTTGTAATAATGCTGCTATCATCCATTTTGCCCCAGATAAACTAACGTATTATACAACTGATTGGAAAAGACTGAAAGGAATCAAAAGCACAAATGGTTACAGATATTAGAAAAAAAACGATAAGGGCAGGTGAGGGAGAAACAGAACAATCGTTTAAAAATGTGCTCAGACATGAAACGTCATTTTCTCTTTCAACTGCATCTCATTATGACTCAGTAAGTTAAATTTGTCCACTTCCCGATGAAGATCATAAGATTTAATCAAAATCTCTGGAGACAGAGAGTAGATTCTGAATTAGGATTATTTTGTCGGAAAGTTGTTCCCAAAGCCACGCTCCTAATTTACTGCCTTTCTACATCAGGATAATTAAAAGATAAAAGTTCTGTTTTTTACATTTACATGAAAAATAATCATTTTCAGCTTAGCTCACCTTTATGGTCCTATCCGCAGATCCTGTGACAAACCACTGATTCCCTGGCTCCACAGCGATGGACCTCACCCAACCAAGGTGACCGCTGATGACCTGTCAGAAAAAACATACCACTGTTAAACAATGAACGCATCACTCTCGAGTACGTACAAACGCACTCGCTAAAAAACGAAAGTTCAACAATTCGTACCCGAAACAGTTTCCACGGTGGATGCCACTGGGGTTTAGGCATGGTTGGTGCTTTCCTCATAAGAGAGGAATTTCTGGTGCCGCCTCCCTCCATGATCGACTAAAACAAATACATTCATTATCAGCTCTGTACTTCTTTTGGGTACACAGACAGCACATCCACTGTGACCTACCAGAGCACTTGACTGAGGATGAGACCTTTCTGTTCTTCCCGCGTGACGATGGATTTCGGCGACACTGGCTGCGGTGCGACTGGCTTCCTGCCTATGTTTAAACAACAGAGCAAATGTCGCTGCACTCTCTATGAACAGGTTGTGTCAAAATGCTGAGAATGCTCTGAAAGGAAGCTCATCTGGAGTTGTTGCCAAATGCCCAATTACTACCAATAAGTCAGCTTGCACAATGTGAGGGAAAACAGAGGTTTACCTGGCTCGTGAAGGTGGCAAAGCCAGTGCCATGGAATGGACTCCTACTTCGCTGGGATTCCTGTGCAACTTTGTGTCAACAGTCAAAGCCACTCCTATTGATATAAAAATAGATAAAAAAAAACCCAGAAAAAAACAAACTTGTATTACACTGGAATAACACTACTATAAGCAAGCTGCTTAATTAAAATAATATATTTACCAGGACCAGAGGGATAAGCATGTGTCCCAGTGATTAGATATTCTGGATCCTCCCCTGAAACACAGTGTGTAAAAATGCTTCAGTATTCAGGAAAATAAGAAAACTGTCTTCAAACTATTCCAGGAGTTGCAAAATCAAACTGAGCTTTCTGGAGGCCTGAAAATAAAATTCCCGCATGGATTTTTGTTTCCCATCTTCTTTTCATAGACTGCAGTGATGGATTGTACAGTGTACATGTACAGTCCATGCCTCTAAAAGTTAGCGGAGGTGTACAACCATTGCGGAGGTGAAGTACAATCGTCCTTACCTGGCTGTGTGTATCTCTGCTGGCCCTGCATGTTGCCAGGATGCTGCAAGGCTCTGTCTTTCACCTCCTTCAGGACAGGCATGTGTAAAACAGGCCCGTATTCTGCTTTCAGTTTCACATCCATCTTTATCTTGTTGCTTAAAAATGCAGGAGGGAGTGACACTGAATTATTTCCTTCAAATTCATATCGACTTTAAGAACAATTGAAGTTTTCGAACTGATTCTATTATATATATTTATGGATTTTTTTTAATTTAATTCTTATATAAAGTAGTCATCTTAAAAAAGTAGAATATTGTATAAAAGTTCCTTTTTAAAATTCAATTCAAAAAGTTGAGCTTCTATTCTACTTTCAAAACGTAAAGCGAAATATTTCATGCCATTTTTATTTTAGCATCGATGATTATATCTTATACGGTTACAGTGCAATACAGTATTCTAATATTTTGAGATATATATTTTTTTTCTGTAAACCATTATTGTTGGAAATAAAATAATAAATTGCTTGAAACGGTTTCGTTTATGTGTAATGAGTCTAGAATAAATGTTCACTTTCTTAGATAAGCAATGAAGAAGTCATGATGTTTATCATAAATATCAAAACATAAAAAAGCCTAATTTCACGCCGTTGAATAGGAATGATCTCAGAGCTCAGAACTAAGGCGGATTCTCAATGGTTGGCTCTCGCCTAAGGAATGTTAGCTGTCCCAACCTGTTCCCAAAGCCAAATCAAATCGATCTAAGACTAGCAAACGTCCCTAAAACTGGGGCAGAATATTTTACAGAATCAATAAACTTTTATTGTCTTACATGAGAGCACTGCACTGAAACAGTAACCATCACTGAAAATATAATAATTCTAGATCATTTCAAGCATCTTGTCTGCATTGTGTTTTGTTTAAAACCATGATTTGTTTTGCTACTGATGGATGTTGTTAACATCCTTGCAGATACCGACACATCTGTGATAGGCAAACATCAGTCAGGCTCTGAAGGTGCCGTGTAACGCTGGAAGCATAAAAGACTCGGCCCGTCATTACAGAAATACACGGCAGCGACTGAGAAGACCAAATCTGGGGGAAGCAATACGAATATAATATAAAACAAAAATCGCAGAAAAAATATGACAATGTTGAAGACAGAATTGAGAAAAATTCAATGCTTAACCAGTTGAACATTTTCATAGTTTAAGATGGTTTCAATAGGTGAGAAAAATGTGGAAGGAGAAGCGCGCCACAGAGGTGCAATAATAATAAAAATGAAAGGAAGGATGACAATAGTGCTGAATGATTCAGCAACATTCAACATTTACACCGGTAAATGTTCCTTGTGTGGCAGATCAAGCAGCCAGTTACCTCTCTTCGTCCAGTGTGACGGACTTCGCATGGTCGGACACAAACATATCATGCGTCCTTTTGAGGGACCTGAAGACCAGAGTATGGACTGAGTGCTTCTGGACATCCTGCGGAACGAAATTATTCTGTAAAATGCGTCACATCTATCACCAGCAATAACTCCTGACTGAAATAAAAGCCATACAGACAAGCGTTCATATCGTAGCCTAGCGGGAGCCAACAATTAGCCGGGCCCGCCGCGGCAGGACCGGATGAAAAAGCAGCAAAAGGGCGTCAAACCTCGGCTTACCTCCGTCATCGTGGTCTTATACGCAGGGATAAAATACCGCAGCCGAAGAAAATCCCTTTTTTACAATCACAGCCTGTTGGCGCTTGAAAATATATCACAAACCTCACAACATCACCGCCACACAAACCGACATGTCTCTGACCCGGAAGCAAACACTGCCAACAGTAGCTAGCTTTTGTGTAGCGCCACCCAGCGGTATGCATGCGTAGACCACCGCGACTAATACGAAACGAAGCAACAACCTACAATCTCTTTTCTACCTTCTCACTGTGTTTTCCCCAAATAGCAAACTCTTTGATTATAAACTAAACTCGACCTTTCTGTTTAATGAGGCTATATATATGCTACAGGCTTTGTCCTACTTCCCAACATTACTGACACTGCACTTTACTCCACTGCTTTAACCCACTAGTTGTTAATTTTCATACAATAAGATAAGATACAAACTCTATAAATACAAAACAGTGTTTGAGATTAAACCGATGGTTTGTCACTGGTTTGATAAACGATTTCCGTTGCTGTTTCTTGCCCCTTTTAGATGTCTCTGAGGTTTTTCAAAAGCTTTTTTTCTTTCAGATGGTTTACTTTAAATAAGCCGAACTGTTAAATTACTCATTATTTCATAACAAAGTGAAGACTACAGAAACTGCCAGAAAATAAAATTCAGTACAGTTTAGATGTATCCTGGGAATTTTTGCACACCTCTGTCATATAGGAATGCAGAAACTAAACAACTTAACTTACTACTGCTTACTAGTGTTTTAGTATATTATGCTGTAGTTTCTTGTCAATAAAATCAATAAGGTACTTAGCACTAAAAAAAATT
>KV751317.1:13672593-13682873 GCA_001698575.1 Mola mola
AAAATATATACAGAAATAAATATAAAAAATCTGTATACGAATACAGTATATGTATGTCTGACTTTATAAAATTAACTAAACATAATGTAACTCTTTTAAAATGGCTACTGCAATCCAAATTTAAAACTGCATTTCAATACAGCATGATTCCTTAAAGTCTTACAATATATTAATCTGTTATTAATGTATTAATCTGAAAAAAACCCCCAAACTTTTCCACAGAATTCACATCTTTGAGATGCATTTAGTAGTTGGTGCAAAGTGTGGGGGTTGCCATGTTGGGGTATAGTGAGACTATAACGAATCCTTTAAGGATATGTGTATTTTTCTAACATTAAGAACGGTTGCAGTTAGTCTTAGAAGATATTGCTCCAGTTTAAATTTTATTCCAGGGTCAGAAACAGGTAAGTCACTTTGGATAAAAACATCAGCAAACAGTACAATGTAATGTGAAAGCATTGTCAAACCACATGTGGTTATGAAAAGATGTTTATTTTGTGCTCAAAAAAGCACTGAAGAACATGAAAATACAAACATCAGTGTCTTGCATGGACTGATCGGCGCACAAACAATGTCCAACTGTCACACGGAGTGTAGTCAGAATTCTCCCACGGAGGGTTGTTATGAATGTGTTAGATGCAGTCAGAACAGATCACAGACATGAACTCTTTAAGCTTGGAGTCCACCAAACTGCTTCACTCCAGTCTGCTGCCCGCCATGTCCTATGATACGGGTGAGAGGGATGATCTTCATGGTTGTCTCTTTCAGAGAATACCAGTGGTCGTGCCATGTGGCCCAAATGATGCCATTGTCATAACCATGTTCACCTGCATCCTTTGGTTTGTAATTGCCACCTACAGGACGAGAAAACATCCAGTTTAGAGTGAACCCCAGATGACTTTCTTGGTGCCATTTTTTAAAATTAATTTTATTACTTTTCTTTTATTCATTTTTTTGTTACTGATACATGTGTTTGAGCTTAAGACAGCTACGAAGGAGTGTGGCGCTTGTTCTAGCCAAGCGGTCTTACCAATGTAGTATTTGCCATTCAAATGTGCCGCGTGACATCTGTTCATCCACCAGCCGGAGCCCTCCTGCAGGGCACAGTTGCCAAGGAAGTTGTCATTGTCGCTGTCGAAGGTACTGAACATCATGCCATTGTGAGACGTGTAGAATTTGTCACTGGGGTCATCGTCGAATTCATAGCCACCAAAAGCATCTCCAGCATCACCACCGAAGTAGTATCCGTATGTGAGGCGGTACTTGTCGGCTTCCGATCCAATTTTGAACATGTTGTAGTCAGAATACCTGGAGAAAGGAGGCCGCAGAGAGGATTAAAGTTAGTTTTATGGTCATTTTCTGCCAATGTTTGCTCAGTGAGTCCTCTTATATAATCTTTGAGTTTGAGTGTGCACACTTTTTGTTGCCTGCCCAGTCGATGAGCTCTATCCTCAGCACGTTTGGAATGCTGCTCGTATCGGCAGTCAGTAGGTGAATCTTCTCATTGCCTAGCCAGAACTCTGTGGTGTCATCTGGTGAGAGATAACCAAAGCCCTCCTTGTACTGGATCCAGTCCTTGCCGAAGTCCACGCTGCCGTCACGTCTCTGTGGACGTACAAAAAGTGATCAGTTTCAAAATTGTCACCACATTTCGACTGCTGCTTCCGACGTGAGTCGACAAAACTTGTGTGAAAACCCCATCTTTAATAAAATATTGTGCAAGATGAAGAAGGTGAAGGGCCGATACCCTCTGGATGACTGTGAAACCGCGCCCAAAACTGTCAATCTCACAGTAGACCAGGAACTGCTCGGTGGCTAGGGCTGGCTTCACGAAGTAAAGACCACTGATGATGGCACCTTTGTTTGCAATGTCCTGGCAGTCTGGTGAAAAAGGGGAAAAGAAATGGTTAAACACACTGCTTTGCTCCGGATACTGCTTCATGTAAATTAACATCAAAATGACATTTTCCCGTTTAAATTTATTTACTAATTGACCTCTTTCTCAGTTGTGTTAGTGCTGTTGGGTAATCCCTTTCACACGAGGTCACAACGCAATCCAGAGTCTGTTTACTTTGTTTACCCAAATGCCCCATATTGATTTTAGTCTGTAACTAAACATTGAACAAGGACAAATGTTCTGTCTAGAATGAGGATTGGGAAATTTCTTGTGAAATGGGGATGGCCTGAGGGTCACTAAATTGATCTTTTTTTTTTTTTTGCACCTTTTCCTGTGATAGTCTGGATCTCCACTTCATCTTTGCAAGGCTTATCACATTTCTCCTGCAGCACCATGGCGAGACGTTTCAAGTTTGCCATCTTCTCCTCATTGGATGAGATCAAATGCTGAAGTTTTCTGGAAAAAACAGGCACACAGGAATTATATGAGCTTATTTCAGGAGGGAGCCTGAGTTCCAGTGTCTACTGGGAAATGAGGAGTGGGCGTTGCCCCTTGATCGGTACATCCCTGGCTGTGTGGGTGAGGATTGTAGGCATGTGCTGTCAGATCACATTGATGGTTTGAGTGCTGGTGCTGGTTGACTTTAAAGAAGCAGAAATGGTGGCAAATATCAAAAGATTTTTGTTCTTAAATACTATTTCAAACATTAGACTAATAATAGGTTATTATTAGACTATGCCTGTGCTATTGCTGCAAATTGTTACAAATTCGACACATACATTTTTCTTTAATTTCTGTTCCTGATATGTAGGTTGCGGTGTAATGAACATACTTTTCTTGTTTATGTTTTCAATTCTGATATTTTGTCTCCATATTTCTATTCTTGGGGAGTAATTGTAACAGACCTCTATTATCTAAAAGTGGTACAAGTGAAGAAAATCTCATATTTTACTTACTGTGATTAATCTATAACAACGCACTTCTATTTGTCAGATGCTTTAAATCAAAATTTGATTCAATAATAAGTATGAGTATGAGTTTTAAATACTTTTTACAACACTGACATGTGTCACTTACATAATGTCTTGCTCTTGTTGGAAGATGGTCAATTGAAATCGAGTTACATCATCCAGCATGTTTGATGACTTTTTGTAGTACATGTCTGAAACGAAAGGTCAGTCAGACGTTGTCAGAACATCCTCTTCAGTATCAATATCAATTTAATTATATTAGCAGTAGTTTTGTGCTTGAGTCAAAGTAATTTGCTTTGACAAACCATGTAAAGTAGGTAAATAACCGCGAGACACCAGGTTATAGTCAGGAGTTTGAGGATATATTTTAGAGGGAGATCCAGTGAAACTTAACTGACTGTTTTACCTGATGTGGAACTCTTCTGCGCTAAAGTAACAGAATCTTTCATGAATTCAGCTGTTTGTTCTGCACCCTGGGTCCAATTGGAAATTATTTCCAAATCCCGGAGCATACTCTCGAGATCCGTATCCGCATCTGAGTGATACTTTGACAGGTATTCAGCCACTCCGCATGTGGTCGGACAGTATTTTCCCTGTGTGAGAAGCATTGATCATAATGTGGTCACAGATTCCACACATACAGTTGGCGCATATAAGCTTAATATTTCACAGTTACAGTATACGTACAAAGGCGTTGTTTGGGTTGCATATTGCCATGTTGTCTCCTCTGGTTTGCTGCACAAAAATTGAGAAACATTAGGTCAATTTTTGGGTTCCGGAAAACGGTGCAAAAATCGACATTTAGTGGCTTACTGCTGAGGAGAAGGAGAACAGTAGCAGAAGTCCTCCTGCGGTTGCAAGAAGTGATGGAACCATGTTGCTTTGGCTACTGCTTGTGGTCTTGTGGAGAATGAGGAGTGGTTTGGTTGTGTGTACTATTTATCTGAACAAGGTCCTCAGTTCATTGTTTGACATGCAAACATCCCACTCAATATGTTCGGCCAAAGCTATGACTCAAATGTCCAAAAGGGGTAATTTCCTAGATTTGACAGGGGTCTGTAACCGACTGCTGTTGTTCAGCACAGCCATGATTGAGCGTAAGTTGTATGTTTTTGCATAATACTGTTTGGAATGATTACCGACTTAGCTTTGTAAGTCATATGTTTAATTTTTTTTTTCATTGGATTTGGACTGTCTTTTAAACTGAGAACTGGGACTACAACACCATTTGTTTACAGTTCTTAATCATGACTAGACCATGACTCATTAGAAAATGTCTCTGTAAAACATTAACGTCAGATTATTGGAGATGTCAGTTATATACCTATTAGGACTTGTTGAAGATATTTGTGACTCATTTCTGTTGAGAAAAACAAACCGAAAAAAAAGAAAGCAAAACTAACAAACAAACAAAAAAATTGAATGTCACTGGAAAAAAAATTTTAGTTTATTATAAGTAAAACATTATGTCAGTCATATTTCTAAATCAGTATGATGAGAGTCTATTTTGCACTTTTGAATGTTTGAGTCATAATTATAAATGGGAAATTAATGGAACAAAATATTTTTATGTTCATGCCACCTAAAATTGACTGGAATATACTGACCTGTGTCAGTCCAATGTTTGTGTCTACATTCCCCCAGGAGAAGATGTGCGCTCTCTCTCTAAATATTGAAGATTTAAATGTATACTATGTGATCTAGAGGTGCATACATTTCAAATAAAAAAAAAAAAGCTAGTTGTTAATAGTTGCATTATGTGGTTGTATTTGTCATTCAGAAGCACAGCTACAGTTAATTTATACCGTCATTTCATTTGGAGGACTTTTTGACCTGAATCCAAAGGAAAGAAAAAAATTTTGATAACTAGGAGATATAAATAAAACCATTCAACATGATTAACTTACAATATTAAGACTACTATTATTCGTTTTACTTTTTTATTCATTTTTTCACAACTCTTGCTTATTATTTCATAATTTGAATATTTCTTATTTATACCCTTGAAGTGGGATCAGTCGGTACAGTGAAAATATCACCTGTGACCCATATCCACTCACAAAGTAAAGTGACGATAACACTGCTTTCGGTGGGTGGCTATCATTTCAAGCACAATACTATCACTAAAATGTGCTTTTTAAATAAAAGAGACATAACTGCGAGCATCCTGACTTTATGACATCAGTAGCTTATTCAGAAATACATCCAGTTGTGTAAAACAAACCTTCCACCTTTGGACACATTAACTTGATATGGTGAAATTTGGCTGCACTGCTCGGTCGAACCACTAGTGGGCGTGAAACTAAAACAAACTAAGCACACAGCTCACAACCACTGTGCACACGTGCAACCTGAAAACTTTCTTGACAACCAGAAAGGTGCAGTGCATATTTTAAAACAAGGTGCCGGAGATGATCTCCTGCTTAGAGCTACACTTAAGCAATATTGGTACTATGATGAGTCTACGCCCAAAAAGATCTATATTATGTCGTTTGCCATGTGACCAAGATGAATTATCACCTTATAGAATTGTACTTTATGGCCAGCATGCATGGTGTGCTTCAGTACACAGTAATGTATATTCCTGCGAAAAAGGCACATTCTTTATAAGCTCAATTTGTGAGGCCAAGATGTGCCGCTGAGCTGCTGGTGACCGAACTGGAACCAGACCCCTCTGGCACGAGACGGGAGCGGAGGAACACAAATCTCCCCTTAATATTCATAAAATCGTGTCCAACGATAATGACATGAGTAAGCCAAAAAGCCAAAAAAACCAGTAAAATATCTGGAATAACCTCATCAGGAAAGTTTCCCTAGTCTTGGTGAAGGCTGGAACACTTTCAATGCAGATTTGGTTGGAAGAATTTCCATTTTTGTCATAAAAGAATCCATTTAAACAGCAGAGTCCTTGTTCTAGTCACTGAAGTCATGATCTGTTTTGAGGGTCTTCGTTACCAACAAACAACATAAAACTCATTGTACAATTTTTTTGAATAACTTTACAGACAATAAATGAATACATTTATAAAGAATCTGGTATTTCCCCACCAGGATTTCATTTTTGGCAGAGTGGAGAGACACGGAGAACACCAAAATTGAGATTCTGATGTCTGCAAAGGCAACTTATAATCTTATAATCTACACACACACTCACACAAAACTAACCAGGAAACGCATTGGATCTCGTTTTCCACAGCAAACCTTTTAATTCTTCCTTGCCATTTCATTTCAACATCATATTAATAATTCAGGCCTAAGCTGATAAACGATAAACAGGTTAGTTTAACGTTGTTGAGCGATTGCTACACCAGCCGCATGATGCTTCTCGTGAAACATATGTTTTTGATATTTCTAAAATTGAAAAACGATTTTCTAAAATTAGCCGACAATACACAACAGATGTCAAAAGCACACTACATGGCGTTCACACACGCTAAGCATTACCATTGCCACAGAAAATATGGAGCATCATATGGTGCTTTGTGTGTAAACATTATGAGCAACAGGCACACTTCATATTCTTTCTGCTCAGCATGGTTCTCTGATATCCTGCTGCTACTTCACTGGTATTCAATGGTATTTCAACACCAGACTTCTGGGCCTTCAGCCAATACGCAGCCATGAACAGTCATGCAGAGGCGTGGCCACATTAGGACGACCGAGCAGCAGCGGATCTTGATCCAGCTGACCTCTTAACAGACGATGCGCGAACGCACCAAATAGTATTAAGTAAATAAAAAAAAACAAAAAACGAGAAGAAGAGTGAAAGAAATGTTGTTCTCTTAAACAAGTCCGCTGTGTTAACATCACTCTGAAAGCTCAGTGCTAAAGGACAAATATAATTGCATCTCACCACAGAATAAAAAATGGTTTGGTCGGCATTATTTCTCCTTGCTGGGTGGAAGGAGTTTGAGCAGATACTGGCAATGGTTTTTCTTTTTTTAATGAGGGATGTTTGCAGTCGGTTTTACTGTTCAAAGTCTTATCACTCTCATCATTTGTGCGCTGCAGTGCAGCTGTTGATAATGGTTAGAAAGTGGGTGTGTTCATTGGGAGGCTACAGGCAAACACGCTTCTGTTTTTATTACATCAAAACCGACAGCGTAGATACATGTGAGAAAATACAGCTAAATAAGGCCTCAGACGTGGGCCTCAATGTTGACATTAGATGATAAATCTTACCTTAAGTACATCTGTGTGACCTGGTTTTATAGTGCGGTCCAGAAACCCATCCCAAGACAGCTAGAAAGCCTTGCCGACCTGAGAATGAACTGCCACGTCCATGAACCTAAACAGTTCTGAACTTTGGCTCAACTGGCCTCTTTGTGTCAAAACGCCAGATGGAAAGCGTCTCTTTCTCTCTCTAAGCGCCATGAAGACATGGCCAATCTGTCAGAGCGAAGTGTCCAGGATGTTAAGATTTGCCCTGGACTGGTGCCGCTACTGATGCATTCAGACACTGAGGCCAGGCTGACATTCTCACATTGTTTGTACTTTATCAGAATGCAGAGCAACAGAAGAGCTTTTTTTGGTGAGTGAAATTCCCACACGTTTCCTCATCAAATCAGGCCAAATTATAATTGTTGTGCTGAATCATGTCTCTCGTGGAAACACAAAGAAGTTTGTTAGTAATCAACTTATGCTTCCGAGCTGCAAAACAAAGTCAGCATAGTTTACAGGTGGTCTGACCAGGAATTAAACTTAATGAGTCTCTATTAGGGTCTCCTGTTGGCCACAACTACAAGTCTGGAGCCATTTGACCATGGCGTAAATCTGTCAGGACAAAGGGCAAAGGTTTGTTTTAATGCCGTGTGGGGTTCAACCTGTGGTCACAGATGGTAAGTCGACTCAGCTGAACACAGATCTGAGACCAAACACGCAGTCAGGTTGATATTTTGTTTTATCGATTTCAATGTGAGGTCGGGATCATCTATAAACTCTTTAATATGACATCTCAAGTTTTTAATTAGCATTTCAGTTGCGAATATATTATTCTGAAAATTTGTCGTTCTCTGCTTCGCCTTCCTGTTTTCTTTTAAAGATTGGACAAACATTGGTTTGGAAAAATGAAACCCTACGTGCAAACCTAAATATATTTATCTACTCTGATGTAGTAACGTAAGTACATTTAATACCAACTACTTTAACACTTTTATTCAGGTGCCATTTCTATTATTTTTAGTGTTTGTATTTTGGCAAGGTCTCTTTACTCAAGAGTGAATTTTAGTTACTTTTTAAAACCAGACGTGAATGTGTCTTTTACAGTTCACAGTTCACATTGCTCAATAATCATTTACTACTGTGATTTAAGAACCTGTTTTGTTTAATTTGTTTCAAATTAACCTGTAAAATTAAATCATTCTAAAACAAAGATAACTATATAAGGAAAAGTTGCATGTCTGATTTATTTTCAAGCCTGATATATGCTTGAAAGCTGTTTGTAGTGGTGACTAAAGCACATCATTGTCAGAAATTGCTTCCCATTTTAATGCTCATTAAATGCTGCATTGAAGGGTTTCTAATCTCAGACACATAGTAAATGTCTATATGAGTACAGTACGGAACTTTACCGTCACATTTTGCCACTTTTCATTCAGGCAGATGGTGGAATATTGAATACATCTACACTGTACCTCCGCTAACAAGGTTTGTTTTCACCAGTGTCTGTTTGTTCATTTATTTGTTTGTTAGTTTTCATTCAGCGTGTATCTTTGCACAACTTGCAGCTGATTAGATGTTGGTAGCCAAAGGTAAAAGGTCAAGGTCACTCACAGGTTGACAAAAATGTCTTTTGGCCATATGGCCAGAAGGAATTGACATAGAGAGGTCTAACTGGTGTCATTTTGGAGCCAATCACAAGGTCTTAGACACAGCAAGAATCAGTTGCCTCTGCAGTTCAGCTCTGTGTCACCCGTCAGGTGGCGCCAACACATAATCTCTTTGACACCTAATTACTTTCAGTTCAAAATCACTCTTGGAAATTCCCCAAACAAACACTAATACCACATTATGGTAGAAGGATGAAATATGACTTCACAGAAAATAATCGACCTTGAAAGGTAAGCATTTATTGGCGAGGAGCATATGTTATAAGGAATTTATCTGTGCTAGCAGGGGTTTGCACCCTCTGAATGCATTCTAGTTTCTTATTGGTTTTTTTCTACTGAAATACTACATTTATGTGATAGCTGTGATAGTTTCTTTGCAGAACTGTATCCAACAAAATACTGTTAAAGTAACTGCTCGACTAGCTACAGGATGCTGCTTACACAAAGAGAACTGTTATTATAATAATCCGACTGATTTCATATGATAGCTAACATAATATAAGAATCAATAAGAGGCTATTCTGTTTAATTAGTCAGTTTAAAATGAGTAAATAACATTGCGATGACTATTAAATGGAGAGGAATATTGTAAACTTATTGTTAACCTTATTAAAGAATCTTAATCAGTTTCACAACACTGACTGGAATATAAATCGAGCGCACCTAAAAATGAAAAAAAAAAAAGACGAAATTTTCAGTTTGTGGTCATATTCACTTGTCTCAGAAAACAAACACATTACATTTGTTAGCGTAAAGCAGAAAACGTGCATTATTTCATGACTGAGCTAATATATTTGGTTACTTTGTGAGTTAATGACATGTCACACACACTTCACATACCATAATAAGTGAGTTTTTTTTATTTCCCCATAAATTATGAGTGTAAACATTTAGCTTTTTGGTTAAAGAGTTTAAGATTTGAGCTGCGTTAATCACGCATTCTTCCTCAAAAGTAGGTTACGTGCACTTTGTGGGTCATTCGCATCCTCGGGAAACGCAGCTGCTTTACATACCAGCAATGTTTTATCCCTTTTTCCAGGACTGTACAGCATCTAGGTCAAGATGTATTGTAACACACCATTAAAAGATGGAGGATGAAGAAGGATAAAGCGTTTCTCAAGGTATTCTCCAGGTTTAAAGATGGGCGCGTAACTGAGGCCAACGGGATTATGGTAATCTGGTCAAAGGAATGTTTTATCTAATCATATGGTTCCTCTGAGAATTTGCAGACCGTCCAGCACAGTGGCCTTTTCCCATCACTGATCCTGAGCTGATTAGCCAAGTCACCAAAAGTCTGCTTGTCTGGAAGCTAATGAGCTTAATAGTCTTATTAGAAACCTGTTTCAAATAATGAAGTTGGGAGATTCACCTCCAAACACAATTAATGAACCACCAGTTAGGACACTGAAAACAGAACAAAACAAATAAAAGTCAATTATTTTCATAATGGCACCACCACCTGTTTCAGGTGCTATGAACCTCTGTGAACTGAATTTTTGAACTTATCTATAAAGCCCAGTGATATAAAGTGTATTTACTCAAGTGCTGTAAAAACAGGTTTAAGGTATTTGCATATTCATATCT
>KV751317.1:13696131-13744587 GCA_001698575.1 Mola mola
CCACTATGTGAGTAAAAGTACTGCTCTTAGGATCCATTAATGGAAAATTATCTCTGCAGCTTTCCTTCCATTTTTTTAATGTACCAAAACTTGTGCCACTTTGTTTGTTTCTGATTCACTTTTAATGCTTTCATCAACTTCAATTCCACAGAGGGCTCGAGGTTACAGGCGTGAGCACAGTTGAGAGATGAATTATGAAAGAGTCTGCTGCACTCAGTCCCACAGCTGGTGTAGTGATCGCCTTATCACTTTCAAATGGCCTGATGAAGTGAGACGCCAACTTGCTATTCAAACTAGCTGTCGGTCGATATCCAGAGGAAAGACTCACCTTTGTGCCGAACAGAAGGCTCCAGGTCGGAGACGACGTCCAGGAAGGTTCTGCAGTTTCAGTACATATGCTCAGTTTAAGCAAGGACTAGTTGAAGACGGAGGTGAGGTCTTGCCGAGAACATAGATGGACAGGATGACATAAAGCTTGTGTTTCTTCTTATTGATCACCATACACAATGAAGACGAATAGTTTAAGGCTATTGGGGTTCTGTTTTAGAGATTAATTCTCAAAGAGGTAATGGTGACTGTAACTGTTGAGAGCTGAAGAAAATTGCTGGCTGGCGGCAGGGGAAATTATCATGATCAGTACAGAAAATAAAGGAGTGGTCCAAGTCTTCCAATCATAATTTCTCTCTGCTAACTGATTTAGTGTATCATGACTCACATCATTAACAGGGGTCTGATAAACTGCAGAGGAACTATTAAGAATGTCATGTCTCTTTGAGTGTTGAATGCAATCTTCCGTTCACCATCCTCCAGGATATGGATAAGTTGAGACATGGTGTCATGATGAGGACGTTTGTCATTTAATTCGTTTTAAATTGTTATGGGAATTTGAGACATGGATTCAGGGATTTGTGATCAATCTGGTCCACGCAATGCTGCTGATGGAGCCTCGTGTTTTTATTTGTCTTCATCCTCCTCCTTTTCATTATCTTTCTCCTGCCCCTCTGCAAAATGACGTTTTGATATCCCATTGGCTTTTTTGTTTCATGGAAATGTATTATAATGAAACATAATTTGTTGACGTGTGTAGTCATCACAGTGCATCAAATCTACACAAATTTACATTACCGCAGTCAGAAAATGAATGAGAAATGCGAGCGGAGGCTTGCATAAAGAGGTGAAGTCTTAAAACAGTGATTATTGTGTTGAAGCAGGCGATAAGTTGCACTTTTGCTCTATGTTGTAAGTCAGAGGGGAACGCGTCCATCAGGGTTTCCTGTTTTTCCTCCTGACTTCACCATCTGTGTAGTTGCACAATGGGCAGAGTGGGCTTTTTCCAAGGCTGCTGTTTAACAGTAACTCAATTTCCATGGATACTGGATGTTTTTTGTCTCGGTTTATAATAATGGTAATTAGATTATGAACACAATTACCCGCCAGAGGCGCAACAGTTTGGGTTGGCCACATTATGTTATGCTTTAAATGTTAAACTCTTGTTGTCACAGACGTTAATGTCAAATTTTATATCCAGTGAGGCGTCTCGTGGCGACACACTCTCATGCTAATAATGATGCACTGTGCGGGCTGTGGAGTTGTCAGTAATACTTTATGATTTTATCAGCTCAGAGAAACAGCTTTAATCGCTCACTTACTCTCCTGACCAAAATGGTGCTGTTGGCGTGGCCACTGACAATCACACTTAAGGAGTCAATCTCAAGCTCAGAGCTTCAGTTATCAATATAATAAACTGTTGTTATTGTTGATAGAATTACTTCATCTTCATGCCGTCCATGTGCTATTCCTTAAAGTGTACATACTTTTTTAGGTGAAGTGGAAACTGTTCACCAATGTACCCGACCCCGTACAGGCCTTTAGGTCATAATATGTCAACATTTTCTGCTGTTGAAATATAATAAATAAATAAATAAATCGAATTTTTACTCCGACTTCAGCTTGAATTAGTATAAAATAAAGAGACACGCTTCTTGGTATGTTGAATAGTTCCGCTCTATGTGCTGCCTGCTGACCTCAAATGTGTCCCGGTTTCACATCAAATCTACTTTCCAAGCATTGTAGGTTCTCGACTGGGAGATGGACGCAAAAGCTCCATGTGTGATTAGCCCCCCATTATATCCTCCTTTAAGCGCCTCCAGCGCGTGCACGCTGAGGATGGAGAGCATGAAAGACCTCGCCATCGTGAAGCAGACGTGGAAGAGACGTGGTCCCGGTGTGGGGATGTGGGTCAGGAAAGGACGCGTTTCCTCCCCGCTCTCGCAGTCCGGCAGGGCAGGTGTGCGCCCTCAGTGCCAAACGGGCTGCAGTGCGCACGCTGCTCCTCCATGAAGACGGTCACTTCGTCGGTGTTCAGGTGCTTTATGTGGCTTTGGTCGTCTCGACGCCAAGGACACGAAAGAAAGACATGCCAGAGTGGAGGCAGAAACAATGAGCAGAATCTGACAAGCTCGCTCTGCTGATTGAGGTGAGTGGACCGTAATCTGGGCTCTCAGAAGCCCGATGATCGTGCGTCCTGGTGTGCCGGGTTTCCCTGAACCGTGTCACGCTTCTGTCACAGACTGCCTCGGAACCCAGCGACAAGGACATTTTAGCTTTGAGGGATTTGAATAGGCTGTAAAATAAAACGACACATGACACAATAAAGTCATTAATATGATGTAAATAATTCATATTTTTAAATTTATATTTATATGTTTATGTGGTCAAGGTAATAGTCTGATAGCCTTTGAGAGGGGAAAACAGTTCTTAAAAGAATGTATTTTATGCTCTCTCTCTCTCTCTCTCTCACACACACACACACACACACACACACACACACACACACACACACACACACACAATCAAACAGAGGATCAGAACTCAGGATCTCAGTTTCCTGAAGACACCACCCTCTGTACCTATGGGATGTCCAGCTGATTTGAACAAGAATAACAAATTTAGCGATTAATGATGTGCTGTAAAATACTGAAAGTTTTGCATGTTGTGATTCGGGTTTGTTGTAGTTAAAAGCCCGTAATATTTGTTAATAACCATCGCTCATTTGAAGGTTTGTGAACATGGCTTTGATACGAACAAATCACAAATCAGTGATGAGTTTTCCGCGTAATACAAGTCTGCCAGCCGTGTCTTAAATGCAAACAAATGTTTTTTGACACCGACCGGAGGAAAGAATTTACCAAGCGCCGTTGCTCTCTGAAAAACATTTCTTTTCATTTTCTCCTACAGAAAATAAGCTTTTTTTTGAAAAGAAATGAAACGCTGAAAACTGAAAATGTCCCTCTTTTCACAGACTAACCTGTTGGGTCATGGATACAGCAAATCAACTCAATGAGACTCAATGTGAAAACTCAACATTTGAGCCTAAGTCTTCGAACTGGTTCACAACGGCAGAGACAGGGAACGAGGGGAACTTTCTGGAGCTGGACGACAGCACAAAGCTGATCGGAGTCCAAGTAGTTCTCATCCTTGCCTACAGCACAATCATATTGTTTGGAGTCACTGGAAACTCCTTGGTGATATATGTTGTCTACAGGTTTAAAAATCTACGAAACGTCACCAATTTCTTTATTGTGAACTTAGCTGTGGCCGACCTGCTCGTGAACATGTTGTGTTTGCCTTTCACCCTCGTCTACACTCTGTACGGCGAGTGGATGTTCGGCCAGGTCTTGTGCTTCTTGCTGCCCTGCGCTCAATGCATGGCCGTGCACGTGTCCACCATCACCATGAACGTCATCGCACTGGACCGGTACAGGAGCATCGTGTACCACATGGAGACCAAGATGTCCAAAGAGATGTGTGCTCTGGTCATTGTCATAACATGGGCTGTGAGCGCCCTGCTGGCCAGCCCGCTCGCCATCTTCAGGGAGTACGGGACGGTCGATCTTTCGCCGGACGAGTCCATTCAGGTGTGTACAGAGACATGGCCGGAAAGCAGCATGAACGGAAGCATCTACAGCATTTCAGCATTTCTGGTTCAGTACGGCTTGCCTTTGGCCGTCATCTCTGTGGCCTACATCTGCATCTGGAATAAGCTGAAGAAGACTTCTGCTGGCCGAAACGACCGCCATCAGCGCCGGAAGAAGACCACTAAGATGCTGCTGACCATGGTGGTGGTCTTTGCTGTCAGCTGGTTGCCCTTCCATGCTTTCCAGTTGGCTGTTGATATTGACAGCACAGTGTTGTCTATGAAGGACTTTAAGCTGCTTTTTACCGTGTTCCATATTGTGGCTATGTGTTCGACATTTGTCAACCCCATCCTGTACGGCTGGATGAACAACAATTATCGAACGGCATTTTTGTCAGTGTGTAAGTGCTACCAGCCCATGAATATGATGTCAAGATGCTCCAAAACCAGAGAGACCCAAAAAGATAAGGACAGGGTTTACACGGATTTTAAATCAACTGATGTCTAAGTTGCGCAGTCAGGTCACTGATAATCACTGGTGAAAATGTGATGTCTATTTTCGTGGGTCTCTAAAATTGAAGGCCGATGAAAATAATTTGTTAGTTTGGAAGAAGTTACTAAAAACTTTAAAAAGTGGCGCTCACCTTTACAATTGCCCTCAACATCAACCATTACCAACACATATTTAGGATTTCCTCAGTCCATGCCTCTGGATGTAATAAATGAGCTGGATCTTAACTATCAACAGTTTAGAGAAGAGGGGCTCATTATAATGTTGATACACTCATCCTCCTTCAATTTACTCTTAAGATCAGTGATCTTGACGAGCTAACCCACCACTGTGACCTCTCGCCCCTGAAGGGCGCATGCATCGCAGGCAGTTCTCTGTCCATTTGACTTATTTTAAGCTTCTTGCATCTGCATTATGAGTTTTAGACATGCAGAAAGCTAAGACGAACATTTTCGTCATTTGACATTTGTTGTCTTTGTCACATGACCTATGGTTACAGGTAAGTTTAGCCATAATATCAACTTGATTAGGTTTTGGCAACAGAACAACTTTACTGGGCATCATTATAATACTATCAATCCTAATATCTTACATTACATATGTGACATAAGTTGTAAGTGTTATTACTTTACATTTTACAGGCAAGAATTAACATCTGTCACGCTGTGTCCAAAGTTCCCTACTAATGTACTATTTAGTGCCGTTAAATAGTATATGAGAATTTTTTTATGACACTGGAGAATGGCACCAATGGTACAGATAATATATACTGCTTGGTAAACAGTACAGTGTGCAGGCACCAGACAGTCTACTGGTATTTATATATCCCACAGTGCAAAGACGTAGTGATGACAACAACACGGACAATGGTGCACAGTAACCAAGGAAGCTCTGTAACATCAACAATGCTTCCATTTAAACGTAAGCATAAGGTTTCACTTTGTGGGATGTGGTCAGTCACAACTTTGCTTGCAGAGACTCTCTTATGGTTGCAAATTTTTGAAACTCAGTCAACCGAGGAGCTTACCAACACTGGTGTCAGCAATATCCTCATGTTTGAGTTTGGCACTGGTTACCATGTTCATGTGTCTCATTGAGGAATTGATAAGCACTGACCAGTGTGTCTGGGAAAAAAACCCAAAAAACCAACAGACACTCATACTACCACATACAGTACATACATCCGCACACTACTACCATACTGTTTATTCACTCAAAAGTATGTTGTAATAAGTACACGCTCTGCAGTTTGCATTACATGATAACGGCGTAGTATGCCATCATAGAGTCACATGGCACATCAATATCAGCATCCGGTATCACACAGGACACAAACTCTGTGCCGCCTGGTCAAGGTCCACTGCCTGTTTGACCCATCCACCAGGCGAACCTCCCTTCCCCAGCAGCAATCTTCCTCACTCTATATATGATCATCTTACACCAGTTTCTAAGTTACGTTTGTTCCAAAAATTCATGGGAAGAGCCTAATGCAGAGGCCTTTGAATGACATGCATGAAAGCAAAAAAAAATGAGTACTGATATATTGAACCTCCATTATGGTGAAACCGGGTTTCTCTGAGAATTGCAGCGCCAACAAATGTCAGTCAGCATAATATGATTTGATTTGTTGTAGTGCTAGGTGGCTGTGACAGTGTCTCTTTTGTCCTTAAATAAATAATGTGTCAAGCTAACATGAATGATTACTACCAATTCAACTGAGGGTCACTATAGTAAAGGATAATTCAACATAAATATATTATAAATAACCAGGGACTAAACTATAATCAGACAGAAAACAAATACCAAGAGATAATTCATCCATATATGTATCACATTAGAGTGTCCGGGAGCCTCATTTATTTTACATAACTGCAATCAATAAAGAGCTTAAGTACTCAAGCATTAATGCTTAATTATTTATTTATAAACATGGAAATGATTTCGTTTCTGAAGTTTAGACTTGAACCGAGTGATTTTGCCACTGGTTTTGTAGCGGTATTGAAGTTTTTGTAGGAATTCGCCTTTGGTGAATTGGTGCATGAGCTTTAGGACAACGTGATAGGAGAATTCAAGTAACAGTGGAGTTAGTGGAGGAACTAACTGACAGACCATTTCTTTCAAGTACGGATCTGCCCCACCTTGTTCGCAGAATCAAGTCAGTCGAGCAAATACAACAGTTTGCCTGGTCTTGTGATCTTGTCGTCCAAAGTGTTTGATTTTCTCTTTTGGTCTCTTCCTGACTAAAAACTCATCTGTGCCGGCATATTGTAAGGAAAAATCACCAGGCCGAGCCTTCATGTGACATTTATTATATATCTCACGTCTGTAAGACACAACTAGTAGTCATCAAACCTGTTTAAGCAAAATGTTTCATGTTCTTTTATAAAAAAAAGTTCACTCGGTTTTAGAGTGTACATATCTCAAGTCAGCTATGTTACCTTTGATTTTTCTTTATAAGGTATTTTCCTTATGCTGCCAGACATTTTTGTTTCTGATCAAGACACGAATATTTCAACATCCATTCACCATCTTCTTACACTTCTGCTTCATTCATAATAGGCGATACAAAGGGAAACAGTGTAGACAGCTAAACCTTGACATCCGTGGTGCATTTTAAATTAAATACAGATACATATTTTGTGTGTCTCTCCGCCAACTCTTAAATCCGCTGTGAAATGGTGACCAAGGTGTTTGACCTTGTTGCATATTTTAAGAGCATCTTTATGTGAAATGAATTCAAAAATAACATTTCGTCTCCTTTCAAATCAACTTATCATTTCACTGAAGGGAGGAAAAGTCATAAAATAGTCTGCTAACATAAAATAATTAAAACGCAAAAATGAGAATGTATCCATATACAAGGATGAAAGCAACAAATGCACAATGTTTAATCTGAGCAGCTGAAAACTATGACCATGATAGCTAATAAGACAGTCCTTTCCAAAACTCCTCTTACCAAAATGCAGAATAAGAATTTATTTCCGACCGTCTGACAAGCAAATTGTTGTTTTCATTTTGTTGCACTGCTTAAGCCTCTAACAGCTTTTGTCAGGTTTTATCTTACAAATCTGCTCCATGTTTAATTTTAAAATGCTTTGTTCTTACCATATTCCTGGTGTTATTTACTTTTCCTGTGCTACATCTCTTCAGGCTCTTCAGATGTTTCTCAGTTGACCAGGAATAAGCCACACATCATTTTGAAACTGTCACCACCACTGCTATCACCGAAAGTCAGAACTTTACTTTTTTTTTTGATGAGACACCTGATGCATAAACTATGAGTAGAAAGAATTATGTTTCTCATACATGGCTCTTGCATCTGTAGGGGTATTGCATGTTAAAGGAACATCAATGCCTGTTGAAATGCTATGTAAGTAAAAATACTCTGCTTTTGACAATAAGAACTTTATCAAAGGATGCAAGGAGCCTCATTTGATGTATAGCGCTAGGATACACCAAGGGTCTTCTCAAAGGTCTTCAATTCGAATCAGTAGGTTTTCACGTGTTATCTATGTACAGTCTGCCTCATGGTGTGATTAAAAATTCAAATTAAATGTATTGCACTTGCTCACGTGTAGGGTGCTATCAAACAAAACAAATAAGCTGAACCATAAATAAGCAGCTGCACAGATTTCCACCGAAGTTAGTCTTATGGATAAACATATTAATAAAAAATGTCATACACTGACCATAAAATGGATCTATTATTTGACATCATGTACAGATTAATCGCCACCACCTGTTGAATGTTGCTCAAAAATGTATGCGGATCAGTTTGATGTACAGTAGTTGCCTCTATTTCCTTTTTGCTGTTGAAAGAAGCAGTGATGACAGTAGTCAAATATATCTTCGATGTAACTATACTTATATTCAGAAAGTAAGAAACTTAGTGTTTGGTTGAATATTTCTTTGTTGTAACCATGCTTCTTGGTAATAAATCTTATACTGTTGGAAAACCTGTTTGTTTCCTTCTTAAATGGTGCCATATTTGTAAGGAAAATGCATTTGTTGGATAAGCAGTAGAGTTGAGTATGTGGTTTGTGCCCATGAAAAACTTGCCAAACCTTCTCTGCCAATGCCAAACAGCTTATTCTGCTATTGACTCTTGTTTGGTGTTGATTGTTATTGGATTGGATGATTGAAGTCTGAAAAAAACAAGACATATTGGCAATCTAACAGTTTATTCGTTTAACAAACAGGGGCCTCAGTAGCATGTGGAAGAGCCATACACAGCCACAAGAGCCTGGGACCTCCTCCTCATGGCATCCCACAGCAAGCATTTTGCAAGTTTTCATCGGCACAACCCACATACTCAACTCTGCTGCTCATTCCACAAATGCATTTTCCTCACAAATGTGGCACCATTTAAAGGGGAAATAAACAGGCTTTCCAACGGAATAAGATTTGCTGCCAAGAAACCTGTTTATAACAAAGAAATAATTAACCAAACACAAATTGCCTTGCTTTTTGTGCTAAGTTTATTTGAAACAGTGCTGAAAACAAACATTCAACGGATGTGGTTGTGAATTTCAACACATGCTTGAATACAAATAAATGAACAAAGAAATATGGAACACACATGAATTCATGTGACATGGAGAAACTGGAGTGTGACGCGCATACCAGCAAGAATTATTTTCCCTTTGTTCACTGTTTCAGCCTTTGACATTAGTCTTTTCATGTGCTGTGAGCTTCACCCGCAGGTGTGTGTATGTGTTCAAAAGGAAAGTGAAATAGACTTGCTCTCCTTTCTGCCTCCATTTGTTTGCCTCCTAATTACCATTTACAGTGACTGTGGCGGTCCTCAGGTTTTGAGGGTCCCTTCCTGTTGATCTGGTCCTCACTGATTTACTTCGTTGCTGCGTGAGGAGCCGAGCGACCGGGATATTAGCACTATGTCTCCATTTTTAGTTACCTCTTCGGGTTGTATCGAGAACTGAATCAATGATTGTTTCTTTAACTGCCTGATGTTATTGAGCAGCTGCCACAAGCGAGCCCACAGGAGGAGCACACTTGCTAATCAAATCATGAACAATAGCTTTGAAACTAATTAAATTCCTCTTTTCTTTTTGTTTTTTGGCTTCCATGAGAGAAAGCGCAGTATGTCACTCCTCTTGTCCATTTATCTTGGTTTTCATCTGCGTGAATTTTTTTTTTTAATGACGACTGAGAATGTTTACTGAGTTTACATCCGTTGTGAAAAGATTAAGTGGATCCGGTAGTGAAGCACAGTGTGACAGCGTATCCATCAGATAATTCACTTAAAGGACATCCAGTGTTTTTGCTAAATGGCTGCTCATGATGTCCCTCAGTCAGCTGAAGTCCCTTTATATAGGATGATTTAACCAATTTTGTAATGCTGACAGGATTAGAAGAACTGTATTATTCATTCAATTAGGCAGAAAATTCTATTGTTTTTTTTTGTATTTTGATGGATTGATAGATGATGGGAAGTTAAAGCTTCCAAAACAAAGTGAAGCACACACGTACACACACTGGCTTGGTCTAACTCCTGTGGATGCATAGGACTTGTTGATAACTTTTCTGCTTGTTGATGTGGTTCTGCTGCAGCACTCGGCGATCACATTCGACGCTGTCTGAACGGAAAAAGCTACCTGTGGCAGTCAAGCTGCTGAGGTCCAAGCAGCAGATTAGTAAACAATTTACAATAAGACGGCCAAACCTTTGAGAAGCTACTCCAGGTGAAAAGAAACTGACAACTAGTTAAAGATGACTTAATCACACTGACAATAGTCAATATGATGTATCACTTCACTCAAAGAGGCACGATAAGAGTAACTAACTAGCGGTCAAGTAATCCGTATAATGGAACCATGAATGAGTATTTTCAGAGGAGGCATACTGTTTCAGTAGCAGCTGTCTAAACAGGAGCACATTCAATCAAAATGTTATATTTTTTATTCATCCTGCTTTAATTTGCCAGTTAACTGAAGAAGCATCCCTCTGTTCTTTATGCTTATCAAACCATAATTCAAACCCAACTGGAAATCTTTTTCATTTAAATTGTTCACATTTGTTTTAGTGATTGTTATGCGGCCATTTATTTTATAAAATATTTCGTAAAACTGCATGTCCATCCATTCGTCCCTTTTTCTACCGCTTATCCTACTAAAGGTCGTGGGGGCTGGAGCCTATCCCAGCATCATCGAAAAAGTCTCCAGAAAATGACAGCATTCGCATTGAAGATTTGCAGTTTTTTTTTTTTTTTTTCTTTTTAAATAATTCTAGCAGAAACATGTTATACAAAATCACAGCTGAACTTCCTCCACATGTTTATTCACCATGCGTTCCTTCAGCCCACTAGATGGCCACATAAACCACAGAACTTCATTTCCTGTCCTTTGAGGTCTTCTTTATAAGTTGTCTTGGCAGATGCGTAAGGTACACTTTAGCAGCTCACAATAAGTGCAATTAAGAGATAAATAGGCCAAATAAAGCAAAGTCAATCATACTTTGATGGCATTCAGGGAGAGACAATCAAATTTTGAGGGAGGATGGTACCAGAAGACGCCCCCCTCTGGACACACCCTGGGTTAAAATGAAACGGAACTTTGGTTAGAGAGTTTTCTTCCTCCTGCAGTGGGTTTTTGAGGTTGTGCAACCACAATGCTGTGCAGGAGGCTCTGCTGTGTATCTGGCTGCTGTAACCTGTAGCCCATTCTCCATCGCTACAGTTGCTCCACACTATTAACCTTGTAAAACCAGTCTTTTCTAAACTGCATCACTACCATCGAGCTTTAATTAGAGGTTTATGAACTTTGGCATGATGTGTACAGGCAATGTAATATGAGAAAAAAAAAAGCGTTTGAGAGCGGTGAATTTAGTGAATCGGGACTGTGTGTCTATTTTGAGCCTTGAAGGAAACGGATGTTTGTTAACGTGGAAAAATTCACTCACTTCATGTTTACAATCCACTTAGTCCTCACCTCTTGTGACGTTCTCTCGTTTGCTTGTTGTACACATTAGGTTGTGCAACGTCTGTGGTCTTACAGGCACATTAAAAGCCTCATGCGAGGGTAGTTTCTGTGCAATCCCGATCCAAATGGTGGACTGACCAACATGACAGCACTATGCTTATTCTGCATATTGCATTTATCAAAGGCTTTTTTTTTTTTTTTTTAAATTTACTGAATACACAGTCTGTTTTCAACTCATGTTTTAACATTTCACATACAGATGCTGTTCAGAATGAGCAGAAGTCTTTATTGAAAGACATCAAATTGTGAGAACTGAAACAATGAAAGTGGTGAATCTCGGTGTCTTTGCATTGCTGCTGGTGGGCTCAAAGCCAGGTTGTTAACTCCTGCCACATGTTCCTGTGATTTACTGGATGTGTGGAGATATTCTTAGTGAAATGTTATTGCACAAAGACCGTACCTCGGAGTGAAGATAAGCTCAAAACAGATTTAGGCCACGTGTCGGTTCGTTTGTTTGTTATCTGAGTGTTTGTGGGAATCTACGCAGACGGAAAAGTCGTGATGAGGTCGTGTCCCTCCGACGCCCTCATTCTGGCGCGAGCGTGAGTCTCACAGTACAGCTGCCCCTCCACAAAGAAGTAGCCCTTCTGTTTGAGGTTCGTGTCGCAGTCGGCGCACACGAAGCAGCCGGGGTGGCGAAATTTGTCTCGTGCTTTCACCACCGTCCCGCTGTCGGACAAAAAACACAGATGGAAAATAATCAAATCAAAGGTACAGCGGATAGGATTTAGTGGGACCTATTGGCCTCATTGGTAATGTTTTCAGTAGGTTTCCAGTGAGGAACGATGTGAATAACGACCATCTTGTGACAAAGCAATATTCTGCCAACAATTCTTTGAGTGGCTGATCTTTGAGTAGAATAGAATACAACCTTTCTTCTCATTGTCATCGCAACAAAACAAAATAAACTTGAAAGACATTAAAAATAGATATTAAGAAACGGAATTAAAGATTGAAAGTGAGGTACTGTACAGCACAGAGTGTCATAATTAACAGTGCAAATGCTGATGGAATGACAGAGTGTAGTGCAGTAAACATGGATATAAATGGTTATGGCTCATGGGGGGTTTATTACCCCTCAGTCTTTTGGGGTGGGGTTTTGAATTTCACTGATTGAGGGATAGAAATTGTTTTTTTTGTTTCTGTTTCCTGCAGTTCTGACGAGTCTGTATCTCCTTCCAGAGAGCAAGAGGGAGAACAGGTGACGTCCAGGGTGGGTGGGGGTCCTTTATAATACAGCTGGCCTTCTTTTGAAGTCCGACACTGTAAATGTCCGTAAGGGGAGGTAGCGATGTGTTGATGATGCACTCTGCCACCCTCGCCTCCTGCTCCAGGTCGTTCCCGTCCTCAGCTGTGCAGGTGGAGAGCCACACTGTGTAGCAGTAGGTCGGGATGCTCTCTGATGCTGACCAATAGAAATTGATCAGCAGGTGACGGATGAGGCGCTACTTACCTTAAGACTTACACGCCATCATGGCACCTCCCCTCCAAGCAACGCAAATATCATTCAGGAATGACTCAAGAAATGTGCCATCAAGAGAGGATCTTGAATATGTCACTGTAGCTGCCTCCACAAGGCTCTAAACTAATGCTAGACTTCAAAATGGACGTATGAATTTTCAAATCTAATGGATGCACAAAAAAAAGAGCCACCTACTTCTTGTATTAGTGTGAAACTCTTTACTCTTTGCATCTTAGACTCTTAGACTCGGACTGACGTGAATGACCAGAAAACAAAACATCGAGATATGAATTAAGATTGCCCAATTCTTTGAACTCATTTTGCGGTTGCGGTGTAATGAATTGCAATGTTTTGTTGGGTTTTTTTACCCTTTGCTGGTATTGATTCAGAGAAGCTCTGAGTGTGAAACATAGGTGATATTGTTCTATTTGTACTTACACAATCCCGTTCCCACACTTGTCACAAACAGGCAGTTTCTGCAGGTTTCCTGTGGGCGGAGTTTGCTTGACTGTGGGGGCTTTTACTGTTCTGGTCACAATAGGATGAGTGCCTGTCCACATGGAAGAAAGACCACTCAACAAAACAACTGTGTACTTGTTCATGGCTGGAGCACATAAATAAAAACAAAACACTCAAGAGACATGAGGTGGGGGCATGTAAAGCCAAATACCACCTCCTGATGGGTCACCCTTATTGGCTTACATTTTTAATTATCCATTTCAAAGGGAAACATATGGAGCGCTATTATAGTATATTGTATATACATTATATGTACATATTGTATATACACAATATATAATCATATATTGTGTAATTTACAGCATATGTTATAGGAATGGTTTGCCCCACACTACATTCTAAAAGATCCTACTTTCAAAATGTTGAATCAAATATTTAAACAGTAACTTATGCAATGGGTATAGTCCACCATTGTAGTCTGTGATACCCTGCATATGATTCACCAATGCAAGAATAATTTGTAATCGCTGGAAAATGTTTCTCCCACAGTGAGAAGTCATCATCTGAGAAATGAGGTTAAAGTTGCAGAAGGTCAGCTGGGTTGGTTCTGTGACGACTCAAAATGTCTCCCGTGAGCTTAAACTGTGTGTCGCATCAGAAAGAGCTGTTCATCTTCAACAAAACCTTCTCTGCTGCACCTCATTTAATAGATCTGACTTCAGCTGTGTGCCCCAAATGCTGATCTCACTACAATGTAATGTAATAAAAAAGACTTTGCTTCAGTCTTATCAGTATTTCTTTAATGTTAATTATTCATGCAACAAGTAAATCAAAGTAAATTTCTTGCATATAAAAACCTTCTTAGCAATGAATTTGATAATGATTTGGATTTATTAAAAGTTTATTCAATGAAAAATCAACTAATTGGCTTCTAAGGACTGTGTGGATCTTGTTAGATCAGATTTGAATCACAGATTTTTTCAATCTTGGTGTGCATTAGTATGCGAAAGAAATGTAGTTTTATTCGTAGCTGAGCCTTGCTCTCTTCAAACGAGCAAGAAGAGCTCAGAAATGCAAATATGTACTGTAAAATGACCCAAACACTGTTCATGCATAGCTTCATAACTCACCGTTAAAGGGCAGCTTCAGAAAAGCTTTTAGGGCCTTTAAAACATCTGCTTCTGCATTTTTGGCTGTCTGTGCTGGTGATCATTTCAGCCTCTAAGATGTTTTTGTGAAGGAAAAAGGGAAGAGCTCACCATCACTGTCAATAAATTCCTGCAGGGCCTTAAATGAGCCAGACTGTCGAGGAACTTGCGGCTCCTCCTGGTCTTTCTGTAACATCTGGTACACGTCCGAATCCTCAATGCTGGTCAAAGTCCTGGGGCTGAGCAACAAAGATACACAACACCTGGTCAGGATAAAAACACAAACTCTCATTCTCTACAGAACAGCACAGTTCGACTATTTAAACTACATTTTTCCCAGATCACTGTAAACATATCATTAGGAGAGATCACATCGGCCGGGGCGGAAACGACGCGTCACAGTCGATGAGATTGGAGTGATGCAGCGTGGGGAGTCATCCTGACGAGAAAAAAAAATAGTTGGATGTGAAAGTATTACAGCATGCTGCTACTAAATTATGTATTATATTTCAATAATCATTGTCTGTTTCTTTTGAGTCAAGCCTATATATTCTGCTTTTAACAGCAGTTCTGAAGACATTGCTATTAAATCAATATACTTTTCCATATAAAGCAGTTGAGAGCCAGGAGACACGGTTAAACCATGGAACTTTTAATTCCTGTGGCCTGTGGTTGTATATTTTCAGTCTGACACTCCGCATATTAGTAAGACTATGGAAGCCACAGAAACAGAAGGCAAGGATGGCTGCAGACATACTGGACATACTGGACATACTGTACACCCATGTCTGTATTAAGTTACTCAGCTTCACCCGACACTTTCAGACCAAACAAACTGGGTGAGGAGGTGAGTCATGGACAGATCCGGACCGCTACAGTAAATGTACGTAAGAAAGCATGAGGGGAACAAACTATTATTAATTCTGTCTGACTAGAAATACAGTTTCCCTAAACCCAGTTCAAATGGATGAAAGTGGACATTTTGCCATCATCATATAAATAACATTTGGCCTGAAACTGGCACCAGAAGAAATGCTGAAAGTCTTTGATCAACTCACACTTGTCTGCTTTGTCTCTGTTTAATATGACTACACCAATCCTGACACTTTACTCTGCTGGGTGCTGCCATGAGGGGGCGCACTCGGTCTGGTGGTATGTGCCAAAGTTCCATCCACGTCAGGACCCCAAGTTTGCCAGCAGAACATTGCATTGAAATGAGATGACCATTGTGATTCATTTACCTTGTCAGTGGTTTTAATGTTGTGGCTGATTGGTGTATAGAATATATTTGGAGTTGGATTAAAAAAAGTCAGTCGTAACATTTTTGGCATTCAAGATTAATAATCCAAGGCCATGGCCGACTCCTGTAGCACACGCTGAAAGGATTATTTCAAAAGGTGACGCGATATTTTGCAGTTAGCATACTGGCATATGTTAGCAAGATTTTAGCCAGTTAAAAGAGAACTCCTCCTTTTCTCTAACTTAAGCCATTTCCAGTTTTTGCCAATTTTGAAGGAAGATCAATTTGTGTAGATTTATCGGAAAACAGCGCCGCTTCAGCAATTGACCTTTCACCAACAAGAAGACGCGAAAGGTTGGAAAAAAAAAGTTTCCAACATTTGGATTTTGTATAGCTTTGTATAGCATTGTATATTCTTCTTTCTTCTAAACCGTCCTTACGGCCAAACTCGCTGGACTAATTCAAAAAAATTATGTCATTTGTGAAATTTGGGAGCCTAAAAGCCTGGGAAATAGGGCTTCGGTTAAAAAAGGAGTTCTCCTTTCTACAAACATTTGTTTTATACATTAACTTTACAATGGGTCAAAAACACACACTTGCAATAACATTTCAAGCAAAGTTAGCAGTGGGAAAAAGCAATTATGGTACTGATGTATTGACTTGCCCAACATTGTTGCATTGTATAGTCTTGTTGAGCTAATCGATCCTAGCGACCAAACTCCATACTGAAGTAATGTTCAGCAAAAGATATATATTGTGTGAAATTTTAGAAGATAGGAGATGGGAAATAGGCTGGGCTATGTTGAAAATAGCAGCGTTCTCCTTTAAGGTACCAACTGATGTCTAGAGTGGCTCTATTATCACATCTCATGCTGTGAATTGAAGATGAATGTGGAAAGAAACCAAGTTGGCTTGGGGGAATTGCATTACATTGCGCTTAGAAAGGAAAATAGCCGTGATTTTTTTCCACATTTTTAAGTTTGCTTTGCAGATTAGAATAAACGGTAAGTAAAACTTATTAAACGCTTGTATAAACCTTACTATAGTGGCCATTGCACTATTGCCTCTACAGGTACAACGTGGTATTATGAGACAGAATGTACAAGTGGCAACTGGTTAGGATTGTATCTTCAATAGATATCGCTGCAATACTATACCTAGATGTTTTTGGCATAACCTTAACAAAGTTGTTTCCTGTTCTGTTGAAGAATTGTTGCCATACTTTTTCATTGTAGCTTTAAAATTGCGACGTTAAAAGCCCTATTTTTATTGTCTCTATTGGCTAAAATTGTGGTAATAAAAAATATTTCAAAGTTTCTCAGTTTTCACCGGAAATGGGTGAAGAAAAAAAAATACCGCTTAGAACAGCCATTTATTTTATAATAATTTTTTTGGGAGAAAATGTCTCTTTTACAAACAAATTTGCCCATATTGGTATGACAAAATCGTCCTTTAACACTCACTTCCTGTTGGTTTCTTCAAAGCTTTTAGAGAACCTGCCAGCTGTTCAAGCAGATGATAAAGTGAGAACCATCACCTCAGAGGCGGTTGCTGAACCAGTCCTCGGATCTGGCCCTCCATGGCGTCCTGGATGTTGCCTGAGGAGTAGAGGCCAATAGGAGTGTTGTAGGATGTGCTGACCACCTGACGCTTGTCATCGATGTTTGCTGCGGCAATGAAAGGCTGAGCTCTCCGGTTGTGAGCAGCGCCAATAGGTTTGTATTGCTGTCAGGAGAGGAGGGGAAAGGGATGTCATTGTTGAGACAGTGAGGGCATATTAAGCACGTCAAAAACAGCAAAATAGCCACGACAATTTTTAATAAATAGGAATACTCCGCACATTCTGACACACCTGCTGTTCAGCTTCCAGGTTGATTTTAAACGGGTGAGCTCTACCTTGATCAATAACATGTGGTGACCACAGTCTCGATTCATTCCTGGAAATTAAAGAAGGATCCTCGTCAGAAGGTAACATGACTGAGTCCATACACTTAACATATTAAAAGTCATTGCATTAAGGTAAACAAATTTGGGGGAACTAATTAGGAACTAATGATTATTTTACCATTATTCAATGAGTAACTCTCAATAGAATTGTATACAAAAGTTAATGACCAGTCAGTGTTTAGCTAGTCAAGGAACTAATGAATAACTAATCATCAAGAAATACGGGGGTACGAGGAGTATCACGTGATTCAAGTAATCATTAAAGAACGATTGGTTACTGGTACTGCGTTCACAGAAAGTGATCAGGTATAATTAATTTAGTTCAGGAGCCGCATTAAGCCACATTAACTTAATTATTCCTTACTCAAGTAACCTTTAACTAATTATTTGGACATCACATTTTCTCCCTGCAACTCATTACTTCTTAAATAATTAATGATTAGTTGAAAATTAGCTATGAAAATAACTAAAAGCCAAAGTCATCTTAGGACATTTCCTGTTCCTGGACATCCAGTCATTCTATTTGTACTAGTTTCTATAGCCTCTGTGGAGGTTGCAATTGCAGACTTTTACTGCCACTTGTCCTAATGTTGTGGACACAAAAATTGGAGGTAAATGAAGGTCTTCACAGAACTCATGCCTACAGTGGACCCTCGCACAGGTGGGCAGAAAGTACTGTATCAGCTTTAGCTAGTAGGGAAGATGAAGTACATCACTGTTTGCCTGGTGCACTGAGGTGAGTTTGAGGAGGGAATATCGAATTATCAAACAAAGGAATAATTCAGCAACACAAATCTAAACACTGAGATAAAAGTTGGCCAGGAGAGGAAGATTTGGCATACTAGATAAATCTGGTCAAAATCACTTCACTTTATATCCCATGTTCTACTACACCATACACGCCACTTTGGCATGGTGGCTGATGTATCACAACAAGGCCTCAAGCTTTTTTGATTAAATTGCTCATTTTTCAAAAAATGAGCAATTTAAGCGCACAAGTACAAGTTACTGCAAGGCGAATGTGTTAAATTCATTACATTGACCCGGCGATGCCTTTACTGGCTCCACCACCCGTTTGTGCACACGCTTTTTGTTTTACCGGTCAATGGTCAGACAGAGCCTCTGAGAAGACTCCTTTATCTTGTTCTGGGCTTCACAGTGCAGCATGTCTTTGGCTGAGACCCCCTCGATGGCCAGGATGATGTCACCAGGACACAGTTTGGCTACGGACGCCTTGCTGCCTGGAGTGATCTGGAAGGGAGTTGAAGATGAGAATGATGCTGTGACATCTCCAGTCACCATCAGATCCCAAACTGCTATGTGGGCTGCTGGGTTCATCTTTGTTTGGTTTTTCATACTAAACTTACCTCCTAGTTCTTTATTGTTTGCATACAGAGTTTAGCATTTTAAGCCTCCAGCATCTCTCCTGAGTCTCATGTTTACTAAATACTCCTGCAAAATGCAAAACAGACTCCACTAAGAAGCCTAACAGAAAAGAGTTAGGACAGTCGTGAACAAACGTCTCTCTCTCTCTCTCTCTCTCTCTCTCTCTTTCTGAGGGTTGGAGAGTCGCCATTTCAGAAAAGCCCGGTTGGTATGCAAACATATAACTGTCAGCTTTTGCCATGGAGATAAAGTCCACGTACATTTGTTTCCACTTAGTGACAGCATCCAGAGGGAATATGTATTCTGCTGGCCAGGAACGATATATAAGATTTATAAGAACCCCTCAAGTTCAAATAGCTGAAGAGGCCACTTCAAACCCAACTGAACATTCCCACTAACAGGACATGACCCCTGACCTATGCTCAGCCAACCTCTTGCGTTACAAGACACAGGAAACTTAGCTGCACTCGGATGCTACGTTGAAACTTGAATTAGGTCATTTGCCTATAAATAACAGTGGATGAAAGTAGTGAGGAGAGGTCTCATGCTGCCAAAGATGGAGCAGGGATTTACAGTGGAGCATGTTTGACCGCTCTGCTGTCTGATGAGGATTTGGATCTGTGCACAATCGACTCTTGTTTCCAAGCAGCTCACTTCATGTGTTAAACATTAGTCTTTGTTTAAATTACAACAGTCTTTCCACAGTTTCTCTCTGTCTGTGCTTTCTTGTTGCACCATATGTTGGCTTTCAAACTTTGGTCTTTTCCTTTTGCTGCTATTCTAAGATTGAATGAAGTGAGAATTGAGAAGTAAAGACAGAAGCCAGTTTCAGCGCTTAGAATGTAAGTGCATCACCAGGAAAACATGAATGTAACCTGAAAGCAATGAAACTTAAAGGGGTATCCCATCTATGTATTCTAGAGAAAGCTGCACTCATAAAAAGTTTCACATTAATGAATCAAATGAGATTGATCTCCTTTGCTTTAAAAGAGCTCTTCAGAGTTTTTTTTTAGTCGCTACACTTGTTCACGCTCATCTCAAAGCAGGAGCTTCTGAACATGCATAAACATGCATTATCTGCTAAACAGACAGATATTTCCCTCGAGAACCAGAGTTAGAAAAGAGATAAAAGGACAATGAACAGCCTACATTCACTCATTTCCCTTTACAACCTTTAAAGGAGGAGAATGTCTTTGCAGCTTGCTGTAGCTCCCCCGTGTGGCAAAAATCATTCAATGTAGGTCAAAAAAGAACAACTGTCAAAAATGACGCAGCAGAGGTGAATATCACAGTGATTGAGTTCCACATACACTGACCAGCCACAGCATTAAAACCACCTGCCTGCTATGGTTTCCTCTCAGGAAATGGGACCTTCGAGGTTGCCCTGCAGCACTTGGCACTTTGGTACTGCAAATTGTAAATGAACTTGCCTTTAAATAGCAGCTGTCAAGATTTCTGACTCCTAAAAGAACGTTTTAACGTAACTGATCTCGGGGACTACTATCTAGGTTGCCGCCTTGTTAGGAGCAGTAATCATTCACACATCAAGGTTATGCCTTCACGGGCAATTTTGGGTTCAATATCTTGTCAAAAAACACTTAAGGACACTGACTGCAGGGGTGAAATCGAACCGCAGACCCTTCGGTTGAAGGATGACTCTACCTCATGAGCCACAACCCATGTTATTGGCTCCGGATTCTTTGGTTCTAATGGGGTGGGACCTCTGCCCTGTACAAGGCTCACTACATCCCATGAAAGCTCGATTAAATTGGGATCCAGGCAGTTTGGAAGCCAGGACAAAGCTTCACATTATGTAACTCAGTGGAGACTTTCATCAGACCCTCACTGCTCAGTAAATGTATGTCTATAAAATCCCCAAGTACAGGCTTATTGTTTTTGTTCCACAGTGAGGATCTTCCTTCGTCACGAATATGGATACTGACGCATGATACTCTGCTTTCTCCAGCAGAGTGCTCGCTTGACCCGACGTGACGCCCAGATCAAGTAAACTAATCTTAGATTAAATTCAGAGGAGTGCCCCTTTAAGGCTGCTGTGTGCTGAAGAAAAAAAAGGATAATCACATGCGTTTACTTTTCCTTGAGTCGAGCCCCAGCGGGACATGAAGAGGAGGATGTTCCGGACCAAAAATGGCAGTGCAGGGAGAAGAGACGCTGGATTCGATGCTGAGCATTCTCGGCAACATTGCCTCTAACTCACCTCACGGACGGTTCTTTTATTAGTGTGGGGATCAGTCAGTTACATCAGCGTTTCTCATGTTCTTTCCTTTAATGCACTTCCCTTTCACACAAGTATTTCTTGCAGTTTATAAAACATTTACCCTCCCTGATTCCTCTCTCTCTCTCTCTCTCTCTCTCTCTCTTCCTCTCCTTCCATTCTCAGTCCTTTCTCATTACTGTTTTCTCATATGAATCGCTGAGAGTCCACCAATACAACAGGTGGAAGGTTACTGGACAGAGCCGGTGCTTTGGAAACTCAACTATGATTTTAGTCTGTAGTTCCTAAGGTTTTATTATAGTCCCGGGATTAATAGGTCTCCTTACATCTGATCCTGTGTGGCACCAACGATACGCAAAGATAGTGTTTGTGTATATCAGTGAAGGTACATAATGAAGAGTGAATGTATTACAAGGTGCTCATTGAGACGCAAAAATCCATAAAATAAGAAAATATTGACCGTCAATACCTGAAAGGAAACTTTGATGTGCAGCTATTGTTATGAAGTAAAGTCTTTGTAATGATGTTTTAATTACGTTTCTAACGTGTTTATTGAAATTAACTTTATGTCCTTCCATCGTCACTTTTTCTCTTTCCCAAAACACCCTGTACTAAGTTTTCCTATCAATCAAAGTAGTTTTGATTGGGCCAAAAGCTAAAAGTTACATCAGTTCAAGAAATAAGAATAATAGGATATTATATAATAAAAATAACTCCATAAAACAGGAACAGGTTTGTTGCCTGCAAACATAAAAATTGCTTTCTGAGCTTATTTGTGTTTGTCTGTCTTGCCAAGTTTTAGATGAGAGGATGGATACCAATCTTGTTTCTCTGTAAGAAAATGAAGCCAGTTGAGGGTTAGCTTAGCTTAGCTTAGCTTAGCACCAAGAGGGGGAAAACGTTTGCCTAAATCCACAGGTTAAAAGAAATCAGCTGTGCACCAGGATTGGGATTTAAACTGTTAAATTTACATGCTAATTAGGAGCATTTGATAGCCCTCCACAAAAGCAGGCTAGCTGTTTCCACTTGTATCCAGTCTTTATGCTAAGCTAGGCTAAGCGGTCTGCTTGCAAGCTTTTGGTTGGTTGTTTCATGATCACACGTGATGCAGTTGTTTGGTTGGACTGTGAATATTCAGCTGTTTGGTTGTGTTTTGCAGCTAACAAACAGGAAATGCCACATTACTTCCAGGAAAGGCTCTGAGCAGATGAAGAAAAATCTGAATCAGCTTTCATGGCCTTGCCAAGAGTTTGCTTTCAACTTTTGAACCAAACGACTGTCTCATAAAGATAACAGAGAGTTTCCTTTAATGAATCACAAACACAACAGGGATGACAAACAGCGCGAGGCTGCGTGTTGACCTGATGTTGATGGTGCCCAGCCTGTGAGCTGCTGCAACAGAGCCACAGACAGAAACACCGTCATCTTCTCCGGTCACTGACAAATCCAGTCATCCAAATGGATTCCATTTCATCCGTATCGTTCATCGGGACTGTGTAAGAATAATACTGTAACCTCACTGTGCTCAAAATTCTTGTCTGAAATCCACATCATGATGTAAGCTGCTATTTGTATCTAAGCCTCTTGCATTTGCTGTGGCACAGGTGCAAACTCCATTCCACACCAGTCCAGTTCCCACATGAACTCCTCCGTAAAAAACAAACACTGACTCTTCACTCTTCAACCACTGAAGGATTCAAATACATTTTACAGTTTGGCTCTCACGACAGTAGAAACATTGACCATTAGGTCATGGACGCTACAAGGATCAAACTGATTCTTTGACCACTATCTTTGTGTTCTTATAATATCCTATAATATCCTATCACTTACCCTGGAGATGGTCAGCGGCTGGATAAAGTCCTTTCCTCCTGTCATACGAAACCCCCAGGGGGCCGGACCGTACAACACCACATTGATTGGCATGACCCTTTAATCTCCCCCCACTTTAGATAACAACAGGAAGGGCGGACAGTCAAACGCACTGCGTTAAAGAGCAGGGGACTATCAAAGTGATGGAGATTTTGAACCCTGTGGGCGGGCTCAGGAGGGAGGAGAGTGGACTGACACCACCCTAGGACTGAAGTTATTGGTCAGACCGGATCCCCACACTGTTCCACCAGCACTTGTTTGCAACTTTTTCTGTTGTTGTTGAGCACTTTTCCTACTGCCTTTGCCCTCCAAAAGAAACCAAATCAAATCAAATCAAATCAAATTTTGTTTGTATAGCCCAAAACCACAATTTACACATTATCTCACTGGGCTTTGACAAACTGTACAGATGTGACATCCTCTGCCCTTAGACCCTTGAACCGGGTGAGGAAAAACCTAAAAAAAAACCCTAAGCAGGGAAAAAAATATAAACAGGGTATGGGAATGGATGCCTACTCGTATGGATGTTTTCCATGACTTTCACACTGTCAAACATTTGGGACAGTGACAGAGACTCTACGTGCGCGCGTGTGTGGTAGGCTAATCGTGATGGCCATGCCTAAAGGACAGTGAGGTGCATCATCAGGCTATTGTGGTAATGTTACCATGTTTCGGGGTGATTTGAATGTGAACCTTTTTGTTTAAGACCTAGGTGAAATTATTGTGATATTGTGAACTGTACATTTATTTTGAATGGGTTTCAGATAAAGGATTGAAACTTATCCAATGACTCTCCGTGCCTGCATTTGCCGCCATGCTAACACGTAACAAGTGTTTGCCTCTTACAGATTCAGCCCAAACCTGATCTGTCCGACTCACGTCAGTCTGAGTGCCTCCACAGGCACAGAGAGAGGATGCAGAGCAGCACCCCCTCACTGGGTCCCATCACCGGTCTGGCTGGCCTCCTCTTACTCTTACCGTTTACATGTCCTGCTGCTCCTGTCCTTATTTGGTCTGGAGGCGCCGCTCTGCTCTGGGGCCTTGGTGGTCCCACAAGCACATTCCAGCCACTATTGATCTGGATGGGACCCAGGACTCTCACCTCTGAGCTTGTTAAGGGTCCAGCTCGACACATCTGCTCTCATCGCTCCGTTTATACCAGAGACTGTGTCTGTTAACTGTTTTTATGCAAAGACCATTGTGCTCTCAGCACAGGAGCACATGGCTTTAAATGACAATGTGTTTTTCTCTTGACTGTGACTTTTTTGTCACTTTAGGTTTGAAGTCATAGGTGTAATATTCTGAAGTTGGGGATACTGAAAGGCCTACTAATGTTTGTCCTGGGGTTTTAAAAGCATCGTTAGAAACTTTTAACTTAAATCCTAATTCAATAATTGGTCTCTCCACAAAAGTTGTGTTTCAGTGTCCGATTTGGTTTAAAGTCTCAAGTGTGTTGCACCTGTAACGATGATGTCACCGTGTACTGAAACAACCAAGAGTATCAATAGTTTCATAGAAACATGGTCAGAGGAGCTCTGAGGGTGTCCTGTGGGACCTGGTACCGGGACATTGCCGATCCTACGGGTCTTGTGGTGTGGAGCCTCCGTTCCAATCCGTCCGTCCTTTCGCATCCCATGAAAGTTCAAATGATATCGTGAGTTTGAGGCCAGTTCAAAGCCTTGGGCTCTTTGTCCTCTTGCTCAAGCTATTCCTGGTAGCTATCTGTACTGATAGTATTCGTGGTGTGGTGGGCACATTATTCTAGTAGAATATTGCACAGTAAGGTCGTTCTGCACTTCACTTGTCAGGTTTACATGTCGAGGCCGATCAATATATGTGACCTCATAGCTGAGTAAAATATGCAAAACAAGGTCAGATCGACTAATGATCTGTCGGTCTTTTCATGCATCCTCATCCTTCATAACACTGTAGGTATTTAAAGGTTACCACAACTTTTCTAAAGTCAAAAATCATTGTAAAAATCCCTGGGTATCCTTTGCAATTTAGATCCCTCATCAAACAGACAATTCCATAAAACAAAACATTTGCAAAGTGGTGTTATTTTTTTAATGTTTTGGAACTTCTCTCAAATTGGCACATATCTGATTTTTCTGCACACTACTGCCACCAACTGTCAATGTGTGGACATGTTTTTCATTCTGTGATTAAATAAAATGGAAACGCTCCTTTTTGTATTATTTTTCTTTCCCAGTAAAAGGAAACAAAATAATTGCAAATATATTATCTACCAGCTACATTTTATTAGCAATACATCCCCATGAAATCATCCAAGAAATGCTTAATACTGTAGAAATATTTAGGTCCAAGTGGGTGCACTGAATTCTATATTAACATCACTGACAAATAAGATTTACATTTTCATTACATGTATAAATATATTAGGAGTCAAATTCATGTTTTCAATTCAAATCTGTTCCTATCGTTGTATCAAAGACTGCAACTTGTGATCATGTTTTGCGCAGACTTCAACTTCGATAAAATATATACATTAAACGCAGAAATACATTTTTTTGCATCACAGGAGAGATTCAAATATACATGGCTATTAAATTAGTGAGTTGGACATAAGGCAGCAATCACCAACTATAGTCACTCTACCTACAGTTTACATATGTCACTGGCTCTTAAAACAAGAAATAATTGGAGGAAAAAGGCCTACGTGCCTTGCTACAGTATGACTTTGAGAAAGTGGAAATAGCACCACGGATGAAGAACGTGGAGAAAGGATGAGACGAAACCAAAGGAGATGGTGGGTGAGAAAAAGCTGACTTTATAAAGCAGGTGGACGTTGGCCGTTTAACAACTCCCATACAAAAAGGCTTACAAAAACACCACAGACACACACACACACACACATAGTGTTCATACGCCAACAGATATCGTGGGTGTCGGGGGGGGGGTGTGTGAATGATAAAACAAAATATATCTTAAGGTGCTTCAACAACTTGTCATTAGTGTCCATTCTATGAAACACATAAATGAGAAACAAAAAAAAAATCACTGAGCTTGACAAGATAGAAATTGCCAATAATTGATGAAATATATAACTACATGAAACAGTCACCCACTTACTGACAGCAGGGTTACAAAAGTCTACTATCTTTACAAAAATCTCTCAAACATGGGCTTTCTGCTGCTGCTGAAAGATGTTTTATCCATCCCTTCTTGTTTGACCAGCACTTGACCTCTAATAAATATAATACCTAAAACGGTTGGCAACGTTTCTGCATACACTTTTTAAACATGATCTAAACCCCACAAGAAGCCCCACAGTCATATTAACATCGAGCGTGAAATTTTGAGATTAAAAACATGAAATTTTGTTTCGTTAAAGTGCATCAATCCTAGTGTGAAGAAGCAACAAGCTCAACATGTTCTCTAATCTTATACCTTTTATCCTACTACCAAATACAGCAGTGTCAGCGCTATCTCTTCTACTTCCTCATTTGTAACAATAATAAAATGATTACTTGGTGATATGTGTAAAGACAAATGTGTCGAAACATTATGTTAATGCATTGACGAAAACATGCAACGTGTCTTTTCCGTTTGTGAGCTACCATCCTTTTACCTGACATGGCAGCTGCATAGCTGCAGCTCTTTCAGCACTTCAACACAATACTGTTTTTAAAAGTACACATTTGTAGATGAACACTGAAATTAAACATAACAAGTGATGCCAAAAGACATATACAAATAAAGAAATGACTGAGGTGCTCTTACTGCCTTTTAACAGAAGCAAAAGCATCATGGTGATGTTCTGGTTCCTATGATTGAGTGCCTGCAAAGTTAAAAGGTGACTGTCTGGAGCACAAAGTTTGGGTTCTCAATGATAGAAAAATCAGGATAAAAAGACAAGATTATAAAAGGATTTATTTTATATAGGGTTTTCCGTTAAAGATGGCTAGTTAGAGCTAACTGTTGTGTCTGTGTGAAACCACACGTACACAAAAAACATCAACGTGCGACACTTGTCGGGAGGGGGGCTGAGTTGGGAGGTGGCGTCCTGCATGTGCTGGTGCTGAGGGGGCGATGAATTTGCCACGGAAAGGGGCGTGGCATATGGGGTCTGGACTCATCATTATAGAGGCTTCACGTAGTTTCCTGGGAAAGTTCCAAACAACTTGCTCCTCCGAGAGGTCCCTTTAAAGACAAAGAGCAGTGCAAGTAAAACAGAGCTTGTAACACCAGCTGAAACCTGATTCTCACTGCTCCCACAATTAAACTGTGCTCAGATGTGCAACAGCGTGATGACTTCTTCCACAGTGACGTTACAAATATGTGCTGGCGCCATCTGGTGGTCAGAGTTTGATCACGTTTTAAAAAGAGCCAACCAGACTGTGCATCATTTATAAACAGTTACAGCATTAATTTAACTTATCCGTACATTTTGAATGACTATCAAACCAGCAACACAGCTGCTTACTTCTGTAATATGTATATATAATAGCAGAACCTAAAAGTATGCCTTTTACATTAAGAAGAGGCGTTTTTTTTTATCATTGTGCCCAATACATGTATATATACACAGTATATACTTAGTGGCAGCTAAATAACGCTTAAAACAAAAATACTTCAAAAGTGCAGCATTTTACTGAATTTTCCCACAGGCTGTATATTTGTTTAGCTGTATGTTTTATGTACATACGTTCCACTCGTGGGCCGATGAACTTATTACCGAGATTCTGATCATATTGTAGCTTATGGTCATACAGCAAAGTGTGATTACGCACATACAGATTTGTTGATTCTTAACTTTTGTATATATAAAAAAGTAACTTTTTAGATATGTACAATAGGTAATTTTCAAACCATATTTTCAGGACATTATTAATTTGTGCATGAAAAAAGAAAGGAAAAGGCAGAAAATTAAAAAATAAAAATGCAAAAATAAGAGTTTTTACCCTGTGTCAGAAAGGTTGGTCTGAATTTTAAAAAGGAAAAAATGGGAAATAGAAACAGACTTTTTGAAATATAAAATGTAACTTTAAAGTCTACTGAAGCTAAGGACACTGTGGCCTTTTTCAATGGCGTTAAAAACTATATATGTATTTTATATATAGTATTTCAAACATGCTGTCTATATTGTTTTCCAAAAATGTGAGGTGAGCGTGAGAAAGTGGAAATTTTCCAACACTAATGAAGAAAATTTTCACTTTCTTTTCTGACAAATTAAGTTAAACAGCTACATTTTGATGGAAATTCACCTACTTGACAAATATTATTTACTTCCCTACTTTCTAGTTCCATTACATCTATGATGGCTTGTGTCCTTTGTTTTGTAAAGAGTAGCACACTGAATATTCACGTTTTAAGAGACAGAGGAGCCACAACCCTAAATCCCCTTTTCTTACCGACAAACCAGCCGTCATCACACTTCTCCATCACATCCACAATGTCGCCCTCCTTCAGCTCCAGCTCGTCCTCGTTGCGAGGCAGGTAGTTGTACACGGCCTGGTACCTGTGTTGGAAAAACTGAGGGTGACCTACACAGTAGTGTTTTTTGTATGTGAAAAAGTACTGTAAAACGTTCACTAAGACATGGTGATATACTTCTACATATGTTTGTCGATTACAATTTCTTCACAGCAAATCAGTGGAATAATTAACAACTATTACTTACGGGTCTCCTCCGCCTTGGAGTGCTTCCTGTACTAATCGCTGAGGAGGACAGAGACAGACACAAACAGAAAGTCATAATGTGGCATCCATGAAAGTTTAAGAATGTTATGTCTAATATTTATTACAAATAAGGCATTATTTCATAACCTGAGGCGCACTCAATGCTTTTGAAAAGAAAAATTAACAGATAAACCAATAAACCTTGTTTCCTCTAAAGAAAAAAGCACTGCTGATGAAAAACAGTGATCAGTCATGAATGCATGGTTATTTCCACAGGTTTCCTTCCTGCAGTCAGAGCATGGTTCAATGAAAACATGCCCCTACCCTTCGACCCCTAACGGGGGACAGGTAGGACCTCCGGGACAAGATGGGGCTACGAGGAGGTTTACCACCAACAATTGGATCCTGCTTAAGAGGCACAGAGACCAGAAGCAACACACTGATAATCTCCAACAGTAACTGAGTCAGCAGCTGTCACTATGAGGTGAACACACGAGCACAAAGGCTAATAACATGCTGGAAAACATCATCCATCAACATGCCGCTCAAAAACCTCTGAAACACGTAACAGCACAACCAACATGAGCAAGACATTAAGCCAAGTAGGGTTTCTGCTCTTCATGTATCTTCACTTTGTACATTAGTACTAAATGATGTAGCAATCTCAATCGAGGATTTTCCATATATCGTTCTATTGACACGTTTGCCTAATTGCTTCATCTTTAAAAAGCTCAAAAAATGAAAAATGCATTCGCAATTTACCAGAGCTCAAGTTGACACAGTTGTAAAGTTATATAAGTTTTATACGTCTTACAGTCCAAAGCAAATGGTAGTTTGTTTAAAATGATACAAAACATAGGAAAACATTAAATTGTGTAAATGGCATTCTTCCTACAAAAATAGCAGAAGATTAATCTGATGTAAAAAAAAAGAAAAACAGGATTAGTTGTTCCAATCACATTCTCAGCTTTAACTAATTTCAATCCCACTAAAGTTAGAGACAAATGTAATCAGATGAGGTCTTGCCAGAAATGATGAGACAAACATGATCTAAATCAAGACCATCATCTCCACTGTCCAGCTTTACCTTCACCTTGGCAGACTTATGTCCTGGATGGGGTACAATGGGAGGAGAGCGCAGAGAGGTGAGGGGAGGAGACACAGATTTAGGGGGAAGCAGGGAGGGAAGGGGAGTATGTGACTCTGAGTTGGAACAGGATGTAGCCGGACGAGAAAGACAGGGAGAGGGTGAGACAGAGCGCTGAGAGGGATCATTTGGAGATGGGTGAGAGGAGTGGAGGGGAGGTGGTGAGACAGGTGGAGACACAGAGACTGGAGGTAGCGGTGATGTCATGAGGAGAGGGAGGGGTGGGGGCCGAGGGGAGACAGGGGGAGAGGAAGGGGTGGTATTATGGTCCTGCTGTTGTGACCACGAGAAAGATGCCGAAGAACAAATGAAAGTAGTGGAAGAAGTCAACAGAGGGGGAGGTGAGGAGGTCAAAGGGGGTGGTGTGTAGTGTGAGGGGAGGTGAGGAAGCTGGGACAGACTGGAAGCGGAGACGCCAGCCTAGGGAGGTAATGACACACGTCACTTATGTAATTGAATCATGGAAGTTATATACAGAAGAAAGGAATTTATTTTTCAAACCAAATTCAGAATGCAGTATTTCACAGAGCCCCGGGGGAGAAAAATATACTGCATATGGTTTAAACAACTTATAAACTGAGAAAACTTTAGCATTGTTCGTTTTTCTAACTTCTTCCATTCTACAACAGCAAACAACAAAAAGCAGTAAGCTGTGCAACAAAAGATATTTTAAGACTGACCTACTCTTCAGAAATGTCAGAAAACTTAAATTTACTTTTCACTAAAGATAAAAGTATAGTCTTTATGTTTACATGTGTAAGTTCACAAGTTTTTAGGTATAAAATAAACTATTTGCAAATGTTTGTTTCTCCTGTTTGACCAAACCAGTGAATAATGTTTTCGGTCAATGGATGCAGTTAATGTAGAGCAAATTACAGTACCTTACAGTAACTATCCTATATAACTGTATAACTATCTGTATAACTCCTGCTTCCTTCATGTGAATGAGGGCATTAAAAAAACATTCAGTATAAACTAGAACACACGACTGTCTTCATTACTAACATGAAAAACGTAGACGCTGAGAGACCATTGATCATCCAGCCGATGGTTATATAACATACTATATATAGTAAAATATATTGCTTCCAGGTAAATAGCTTTACATTACAAATTAACCTTTATAGTCCAAAAGTAGTTAGGTTCTCTAAAATTTCCCTCTTCTAGGTCCCTGTAATGTTTGCAAACTGAAAAGATGCAGCTCACACCATGCCCTCTACCTGTGGACTGAGTCTCCCATTAAAACCAGCAATGTCTTCCTCTTCGTCCTCCTTAGTTTCCCACTCTTCCTCAATGAACAACTCAGTATATCCACATCTTTTCACTGATGGTGGTCTCAGAGACTCGATGGGTTGTTCACTCTGAGTTTTTGACTGCCCTCCCCAAGTGTTGGTAAGTGGCTCCACCGTCACAGGTTGATGAGGGTACACCTCGAACCGAACACAGCCTGCCCAGTCACTGGCTGGAGTGACTGCTGTGGGTTTCACTGCCGGCTGATGGGATTCTTCTATTTCTAACTTAAAATTGCTCTGGGGTGTGCTGGATAAAGTAGCTGGCGGGGAATCAACTGGAGACAATCTCGAAAAGTCAGCATCATCTGTGCCATTACAATCTTCCAGAATCATGGACAACAGCACATCATACGGGTCTTGCAGCTCAAGATCAGGGATTTTGCTGCTTTTGTTTACTTGCACATTTAAGTTGTGGCAGGGAGGCACTTTTGTGGGCAACTTTATTGGCTCTGACTCTGTGCAGAACATAACCTCTGCCTTAGAAACATGAAACTTTTTGGCTATTCCTTTGCCACTGTTGTACTGCAGGGTAGAGTCAGGCAGCGGAGAACTAAATGAGGAATGAGGAAGGGCACTTTGGGAGCGAGGCAGCGTAGCTGGAGTGCGATCTAAATTGTGTTTCTTGTCTTTTAAAAGAGGAGTTCTGGAAACCATTTGAGGCGGCAGGTTAAAGCCTCCTTGTGATGGCACAGGTGAAGGTGCCTTCAGCACGCGGGCTTTAGGGAAAGTGGTAAAGTTATTGGGGAGGGAGCGTGGTGTGGGCGGTACAGGAGTGGTGGCGAGGGAGCGAGTTGGAGTGGATGCTGATGGGTCCAGTGTGAGGGACAGCCAGTCGTTGGTGACAGTGTTCAGGTCAAACCTTCTCAATGGGGAGTGAGGGGAGGGGAGGTTGCGAGTGGTGGAGTAAGAAGGTAGGTGGTGAAAAGGCTCCATGAAGGTGAAGTAAAGAAGAAAGAACAAAAAGTAATTTATAAAATTACCATATTCACAGTACCTTTTTTGGATGTAAAATGTAAAAAGTTTTTAGCACTACTTCACTGTACTACACTACACTACTATATGTATCAATCAATAATTTTATTTCTGATGCAGCTGTACTTTCTTTTTTAATAAAAACAAATTGCTTATTCAAAACTGTCAAAAAAACACAAAACACACTGTTGTGTGTGTAAAGATTCGACTACCTTGATGGGTGTAGAGCTTGGTGTCCTGTGGCCAGGATAACCATGTGGCTCTATGTGGTGGGTGGAGCTCTTGGATGGGGAGCGCTTGAGAATTTCAACGTAGGACACAGGAAAGATGCCCTGTTTGGTTGTGTCTGGAATCTTCCCCTCATACCAGTTCTGGTCCACCTGCCTTATCACAATTACTCGCTCACCCTACACACAAGGAACACATGCAAAACACATACAGAGTTTTGATTGCAATATAGCAATGCTGTATCACTTAAGCTGGGGTTTGTAACTTTTAGGAATCAGGTATGTGGTTCATAGGGAAGCAACTCCCCTTCCCCTCCCTGTGTCTGCTCTGTAGCTCCACCCTTCTCTGTAGACAGTCCGAGAGTCATTGAGAAGGATTCGGTGTCTTTTTGACACGTAAATTCCTTTTTTTCCTATTTTGCCGTGTGCGCAGTTGCTGATAATGCTGGAAGAGCAACTTTTCCTGCCGGGGTGTGTGTCAATTGGATTGGCCTTTCAGTGTCTATAGGGATATGTATGTGCATCTACCTCTGTAGAACAGCCGATAAGAACACCAGCTCTCTGAAAGTACTGTCACAGGGCAGATTTTAGTAAAGCTTGAATACAGAGCCAAAAGGAGGTGCAGAAGTCTAATTGTTTTTCAGACCACTTTAATTCCAATATTTACTATCAAATTCTTGACCAGTGACCTCAAATAAACTACATACCCCAGCTATAAGTAATTATAGTATCTTCAATCATCCACCAGGTCTAAAAGCTTTGGTCTCGTGAAGAATGAGACCAATCCCAGTGAAAACTATTGCAAGTTTTCAGTCCATCAGCATCTTCAGCTCTGAAAAGGTGTCATCCACATGCAGGGGTGTCTCACTGTGTATTTAATGATAGTGAAGTTGGGGCTTCAAAGCCAGAAAAGTTCAAATTTACATTCTTCAGAGTATATGAGCAAAGTGGAGCAGTAAAAATTTCTGCTCCTTGCTCATGCAGGTATTTTTTTCCCCTCATGCCCCTGCTCAGAAGTGCTCCGTTCATTATCACTAAATATTCACATTTCATCCTACTTCACTAAAATCATGAGAGCGAGACAAAAGGTGGAGCAGATTTTCAAAAGAATCCATGCACGCTCCGTCCAAAATTCTTCTGCTCAACTCACATGCTCTGCTACTTTTCAACAACATTAAAAATATCATCACTGCATGTTGGGAGAGTTGTGAGTGATGATTTCCATGTAACTAAATATGGATCATTACTTACTTATCTGTAATTTAAGAAAGTGTTGCGTCAGTTGACTCTATATAATAACTTGCATAAATGCAACTGATACAGTATAATTCTTCAACAAAGTTTCAACCCACAATTACAATTAATTGTAGTGGCCTTGTTCTAGTTTCCCACTGACACACAAACAACCACCTACCTTTCTGAGGGACAGCTCCACATTAGTGTCAGCATTGAAGTTGTAGCGTGCTATTGCCTCCCCGAGCTCTCTGACATGTGCTGGTGGAGGAGGACGAATTGGCTGCTGCTTCTCTGTGGACGGCATCTTCTGTTCATGTGAGTGCATTGTTGTAAATGTGTGTCAAGGTGGGAGCGAAATAAGACAGACAAAATACATGTAAGACAGAAAATGGTGCTTATCTACAGTACTCATACACAGCTCGCACACTTACCTCTACATATGACATGGGGAATATCCCAATTCGCCCGCAGAACTCTCCTTCATACCAGTTATTGTCTATCTGCCGGATGATGTTCACTGCATCGCCCTTCTTAAATGACAGCTCCCTGCAACACATTCAGATTATCGAAGTGCCAATATAGTAGCCACTTCGAAAAGCACATTGTGTTTCACGGAAACAGTGTCAAGTATTAAACTCAGCCACCAAAGCAGGATCAAACAAAATCAATTACAACAAAAATCAGCTTCAGTCATGCGCATGTTCAAAGGCCGCAAAAAAAAAAAAAAATAGTTAAAGCCATCCAGGTGGTAAGTTGTGACAATGAAGTTATCATAGAAAGCAACAGAATCTTTATGCAAAAAAAAAACAAAAAAAAAAACTTAAGAACCTGGAATGACAACACTGACTGCCATGAGTTGAGATGTATTGATATGCAGTTAGATAATCATGCTTTAAAACTTGGCATGGCTCCCTGTTGCATTGTACATTTGGCGTACTCACTTAGCTGTTTGTGCCTTAAAATCATAAATGGCTCTTGCAGGCTGTTTCTGATGGAGGAGAGAGAACAGAATAAGTTGTGTCATCTGTTTATGGGAGACCTAGGAGATGAGAGTGAGAGAAAGATAGCAGGCAAGCATTACCAAGCAAAACCTAAAATATAGCTTTTATAAATGTGACTGTGTTGTGCTATAGACAAGATCTAAAAAACAGCAGAGAAAAAGACAGAATTTTCATAGCACCAACCAATTGTCACACTTTATTTGGGTACTGTGCGTTGGAACTACATGCATATGTGTTAATTAGCTAAAAGAAAATAATGATGAAATGCTACTACTTATTTATTACTACTGAATGGTATTCTGGTACTAAGAAAAGCAGCAATCAGTTTCAATGGTGTACCTCTCTGTTGGAAGCAGGTCTTCTACTCTGGGGTGTATGGCGTCCATCCATGGCAGAATAACACCTGGAGACATCCTGGTCTGTGTTTATCAAAGACACATGAAAAGGGTAATGGGAATTATCATAATAATTACTGTCATGTAACATGCATGCTTACAATACAAAATGTGCTTTGGGAAAGTAGTGGATTGTACTGTGATGATGCCATTCCAACATATAAATGAGGGAATGAAAGCTCGGAGTCAAAAATAGGTGGGTTTTTATTTCCAATTCATAGGAAAACCAAGTTGAATGAGATTACTACAATATGAGACATGCAATCTTCCAAAACACAAAATAAAACAAGGGGAACACAACCCAAACAATATGATAAAATTTACATTTGTGAACATACAGGCAAATGACTTAAGGGAAACATAACAGTGGGACAATAAGATGACTCCTAATACAACCAAAACAATATTCAAATTAATAAAAAGCAGAGAAGAATTATCACATTTATTTACTCCAACCACAGAAACAAACTGTAAATTCTCAAACATTCATTTTTACCAGTTTTAAAGAAATTCATTTGAGTCATGTTTTATATTCCTAAAAAACGACTCTTTTAATTTGCTCTTTAAATCAGTCTTTCACTGAATAAAAGAATGGTCCTTTAATCCTAGGTTTAACTTGAGAATTTACATTACAAGGTCTTACTGAATGTAATATAAACATGTTAACAAGAACAATAACAGATGTATTGGCTGACTAATAAGGGGGATGAGCCAGAGCAACACTGAATGAGAAATTGCATGCATATTTGGAAGATGTATGCATGTACTGTATATGTGCATGTATGTTTATGTAGAAAAAACCATAAGTAGGTATGAGAGGCTACATGACAAAGTGTACATGTGTATAATTGAGGTGTAATGTGTGTTTTATCTCCACCTGAATAACAGAGACCATTTCCATTGCCCTGCTCCTCTCCATATTCATTATTGTTTGAGGTCTCTATGGGGCGTCCATAACAGGCACTGATTGGTGACTGTAAGCGCGGTGTGGAGGAATCCTCTCTATATGAGGCATACCCAGTGGCGCTCCCATCTGGGTATAAAGATGCAAAAGAGTGACCCCCTTGCCAACAGTCCCTCCTCCCTCGCAATGAGGAGCTGCGTTCAGGCACATTCGGGAGCAGATCGGCCAGTATTCTCCTAAGGATGCTATCATCAGGTGGTCTACTTCCTCTGTGGCCTCTCTCCGTTTGAATGTGCTCATATATGTCTCTCAAGGCTGCATCTAGTGCTTCATAAATGGCCTGTTTGGACTTAGTTCTGTGACCTCGATCTCTGCCACTACTGCTTCTCCTAGAGGTAGATGGTGAGCCCTGCTTCCTGCGGAAAGGCACTGGGCTGACCAGAAAGGCCAGCTTAGACATTGCTTGCGGGGACTGTGAGCTCTGCACTTGGGAATGACTGCTGCGGCTCTGCTGCGAAGGTCTGTGGTGCTCTTGGCGCGCTCGTTCTCTCTCATGGCGAAGCATGGTTGTAAAACGGGTGTAGGAGGCTGGGCAGCGTCCTTTGCAGGTGCTGATGAGGTGGCGGTGTTGGTAGCCCTGGCTCTGGCCTATACTTTGGTGGCCAGGGTGGTGATGGTGGTGGTGATGACGAGGGTGGTGATGGTGATGGACTGTGGAAGAGCCATACAAGCTCTCAGAGGAGGTTAGTGAGCAATGGTCAAAGTCACTCTCACTGCAAAATGAGGAGCCCTCCACCTGTATGAAATCACTGAGGTCTGATGCAACAGCGTCCTGTTCGCTGTCTGAATAGTCTTGGTTGGCTTGAGGGCCTCGGGGAACAGAAGGAGCAGACCGGCCATGGCCAGGCTCTGGCCCAACTCGAGGTTGGCCCTCAGGTGGGCTACGAGGTCCATGCAAATGAACCAAGGTGTGAGGTACTGACACACTTTTGCTGTTGTTATTGTCTTCCTCAAGTAAAGATTCAATTGAAAATCGACGTTTTGGAAAACTTGGTGTGCCACCACCAACGCTGCTGGCGCGAGATGAAGAACCGCCTGGTGTGGTAGTGCCTGAAGGCATCTCACCATCATCCAAGTTGGGCATGGATTTGGACTTCTTAATAAGGCGCTCATATTCTGAAATGCGGTTTGGCACCACATCGCGTGGCACCTCCATGCCCCAAGAAGAGTGGGAATAGCGATGTAGGTGAGGCTGGGATTCTAGCTCCAGGATACGAGCCCGGACCGAGCGGATGACTTCAGATGGGATGAGCTGAGCTCGGTCAATCTGGTGCATCTTACGGTAGAGCTGGAGAAAGCCTGGTGAATCATGTGCCCGTCGTCGGTGGACACAAGGTAGTGAGTGAGGGGAGCTGGATTCAGTTGAACCTGAGAGATTCCCATCACAAACCAGCGACCTGGCACTTTCTGAGCGTGTGGCCTTGTGACCGCCCGAGCCAGACTGTCCATTATCAAGTAAGTCATCACAGCTGCGTGATTTTAGCTTGCCAGGGGAGGGATGTGCGTCCTCTACACAGCTCCGTCCCTCAGGATCCTGTATGTCTGTTGTCTGCCTTGTCTTCTTAGAGTGGACAGACTGTTTGGAGGAGGAGCTGCCTTTCTGGCTGGAATCCTCATGGCATTGGACAGAGTTGGGTAAAACAGGGGGCAGATAGGGGCCCTGAAAGGGACCTGGGGAAGTCAAACTTTTTGATAACATGTTGCATGCGTCCCCACCTTTCAGATGTCCAACAGACAGCAGCATGATGAAAGAAAAGAAGGAGGAAAGCATGTTAAGCAGCAATACCCAGAAAATGGTGGATAGTTGGGGGAGAGAAGAATTAAAAGAGGAAAGGCAGTGGAATAAAAGATGGTGGAATAAAACCCTTTTTAGTGCTTATTCTCCAGAATCCCAACTAATTCTGGAGTTAGTACCTCGTACCTCAATAACAATCATGGAAACATATGACAAAACAAGACAGACATTATATTAACATAACAAATGACAGCATATCTTCTGGCAATGTGGGAGGCACAGAACACATGACATTCTGATGCAAAGAAGGGAAAAGCAAAATAGACAGGAAAAACACATCTCTAGTAAAAGAGATGTTATGCGTATGCATGTGTACCTTTGGCTCTGGAGGGTGACGACGGTGAGGAACGAATCACAGGTTGCTTTAAGCTGCTGCTAGGTCTATAGGGATCCACTAGTTTAGTGGAAGTTGCACTTCTGTTTAGAGACTGAGCATTCACTTGAGAACTTGAAGGCTCAGACTTCCTTCTCTTCCTGTAGTCGCTGGCAGCACTGCAACAAAGTCAGACATCACTCAACAATGATGAACATCAATGCCAATTGCTTGGAGATGAATGCAGTTGCAAAGGGCAAACAACTTACTTTATCATCATTTAATAAATAATAATGAGGAAGTGAATAGTGTTTCACATCTCTAATCACTCACACACTTCGAATCTGAACCATTTAGGTTAAGCTGAGGATAAACTACACATGTATTTCTACTGTTGGCCTGCTGTTTCTATAAGAATTTTTTATGGTAAATTTGGATTGAAGATTTTCATTTATTGGAAAAAAAACAAAAAAACAAACAAACTACTTTTGCTTGCACAGCAGGAACTGTCCCTGTGCAGTGTGTTTGGTAGGAACCAGATGTCTTTGCTCCTCGTAGATTTATTGAAGGCTTATGTATGGTATTGTTCTGTGTGAGTTACATATTTTCATCTGCATTGGTTTTTATATAAACATTAAAATCATATATTTTTTTTTATGTCTTTAATGTCTTATATTACATTAAAAACTTAACCTATTTCCTCGGAAATTCACAGGTCACAGCAGCACCACAGAAGACAAATCAGGAAATAAAAAGAATGAGAATATAATATAAATACAACTGATCATGGATAATATATTCCCAAGCAACATTAGTAATACTGTAAGCCTTTAATACATTAATGGACTGAGAGAATGCTAAAACACTATATGTACTTGCATGTATTTTAAAGTATATCTGTGTTCATAATAGAAATTAAGCTATTATCCTTAGGTCCCATAACATTAAAAAAATTCTATTCAAGAGAAACTCATTCAATGCAACTTCCATGAATTACATGGCCTATTCATCACATCCCATTTCTGCCCTCACTGAGGAAAAATGCGACTGAGTAAGGAGTCCATTGGTGAAAGCGAGTACAATGAAAGGAGAAAGGGGGGCTGGGTAAAGGAGGTGAAGAACAGAATCAATAGGTTTGCAGGGTTAATTTATTCTAGTTCAGTTATCGGGAGGGAGATGCAAAGCACCCTGCATTCAGTGACAAAGCAAATAAAGAGAAAAAAAATAATCCTTGCAAATAATCCTTAAGAGGGTATTTGCACCAGAGCTGAGGCAAGAACCACCAGTTTTGATTCCTTGCTGAATCACAAGGACCACTGCTGGTGACGGGATGGTGGAGGGGGGGGGGGTGACAAGAAAAGAAAGCGAGGTTACCTTGCTGGTCTCTCAGGAACCTTGTCAGCAGGAGTGATGTGAAGAGATGTCTGAAAAAGGGCAGACAACAAAAGAGAAAAGTGAGCTCTGCAGGGACAAAGACTCGAGACACAGCGGCTCACAATACACAGCCAGCATGCCGTTGTTGCTGTGCCACACTTAAAATGCTCCCCCACTGTAAGGTACGATAGATTCTGGTTCCACATGGCACACCTAACTGAAAAGAGGCCTACCGGTATGAGTGGAAGAGATAAATTTCTGGTCCTTGGCTGCTCTATTGAATGATGGCAAAGTGGATATAGCGAGAGATGTAAAGACCTGAGCTCAGGGGGCAAATGCTCCTCTGCAAAACATGGCATGGATCAACTGGAATGGGTCGTAGTAAAGAAAAAGTCTCTCAGGTAGGGCTAACCATCAAGTGTAACTACAATGTAATGCAAAAAAAATCCAGTCAATTAGATTTTGAGCTCCAAAAATAGACAAGAAAAAGATAATTTCCGATAAGAAAGAGGTTAGCAAAACAATTTACAAAAAACAAACATCTGATTTATATGGTACAGCCAGCAGATCATCAACACAACACCAAACAAAAAGATGAATGGAATTCCAAAGGTGTACTTTTGTTCAACAATCTTCAAAAAGAAACATTGCACTCATCTTGGACTACACTCAAATGAATTGTAAAGTTATTTTAACAACATAATTTTTGATTTTTAGGTTGGTTAAAGTTTGTGAGATTAACAGTACTGGAATACTAGTGAATGTGAGATTACCTTAATGCGCTGGCGCGTGGAGATGTCTGGATTATAATCCAGTCGTTTTTTAGGAGGCTTGAGACCAAAGAAGCAGCAGTGAGCAGGAGGAGGAGGAGAATGATAGGAAGATGGTGAAAATGAGGTGAAGGAGGAGAAGCAGTGGTGACGTCATGGGGAGAAAACCAAAAACAAGAAACATGTGGAGAGAGTTACACCCGTTAGAGAATCTGAGTGACCAGAAATGGACTAGTGCACAAACACTGCAAATGAGCCTGGCATGTAAAACCCACACCTGTACACACTCAATACACACTAACACACTTTTACTGGCATATACACACACACTGCTGTACATATTCAGCCTTAAGCACAACAAATGCCGGCTGTTGACGCTTTATTATAACACTAATTGCAAAGAAGCAACATTTAAATTACATTAAATCAGTACTAAAATAAATCAGGCCTTCTACAGCAACATTTATACCAAACACACATGCACAATGTGAGAGCAAGCTGTGAAGCAGCACAGTGAAGCACATGTACCAATTGTTGTGTTTAATTGAGAGTGCAACGAAGTGCACTATTAAATAGTGTGAGTTAGTACCTGCCTGCAAGTGCAGCTCCACAACAGTTCACTCAGTTGGTCAAAACATCTTGTGATGACTTCTGTCACCTCAATAAAAGCTCAAACACTTAACATACTGTGAGATGTTGTCCTCACTGTACCAGCTAGTGCATTTAGGGAAACCATCTTAACTCTAAGGGGCTTATTCAGTGATGGGAAACATTCAAAATATATAAATAAAGTGGAAATGTCAGAAGAATCTGGGATGTCATGACAGGTCCAGTATTGACTTTTTCACTCATTTTGAATAAGCCCAGCAAATCATCACCTGAAATAAAACTGTTTTCATGACACTTTGTTAGTCAAGTTGGGGAATCTGATCCCAGAGCCGCAGCTAGAGGCAACACTTTTCCTGAGCCACTGGGACATTATTACAACCTGCAACCAGCAGAGTGTACTAAAGCATCTACAGTAGTTTTATCCCTCAACTATAATTGAAGAACAAAAAAATACCAGTACCAATGAAGGCATGATCCAAATACACGAAGATACTCCACAAACTCAAATGGATGATATTTATGATTAACTATTGGATATTTATCAACTGTAAGCCTGTCTTGTTCAATCCTAACAGCCTACAACTCAAGTTATCCAAAGCATCTGGAGCACACTGCCTTTTAACCTATTTTCCTGCTTATTTTGGGGCAAGATGCAATTGTGAACCAACCTGAATGAGAATTACAGTGCCTGCTAGCCACCAGACCAAAACAAACCCAGCGGCGCAGAGACATAACATAGCCTGCCACAAAGGTGGGGAGAGGGTGGTGGGGGGGGAGTCACAGCACCCAACAAATACCACATGCCCAAACAGCTAGCCCCACCCAGTTTACTGGTGGAGACACAAAAAAATCATGGGTGGAGTGGAGAAAATGGGTGTATGCCTATGATAGGGTTGTGGTTGAGGGAGCAGCTACGGCCCTGACTTACCGGCCGCCCAAACTCCAGCTCGGAAAAGAACTTATACCAAGGCTCGTTCTCTAAATCTATGTCATCATAGGTCTGGGAAAGCATGACAGTGACAGAGAGAAGAGGCAGAAGAAAGAAGTCACACACAAGAGAGACATGGATCTCATGGTTAGGAATGGGTGGCATAGGAAGATGGGCACAGGATGAACCAAGATGAAGATATAGACTGACTCATGGGGGTGAAAACAGTAATGCAAAACCCATTTAATAATGCAAAATCCAAATCTCTAAAACTGGCTGGATACTAATTCCAAACATTAAGGTGCCCATCCATTTATTAAATAGCTTAATACAAAAGGCCCATACTATTAAGACAATAATTCAGTTTGTATACAAAAAAATAATCTAATGAGCACAGTCAATTGTTATCAAAATGGGCAGAGGCAGAATATTTTCACATGTTTTGAATTAACACATACACATAAGTACATAGGGCTGTGAAACCCACAACGGACTTAAATCACTACAGCCTTATTCTAAGCGGTAAAATTATTAAGAGATAATGGAAATCAGCATGTTACTTGGGCATTACATATCAAACACCTAATCTCATCCACATTTTTGTGCAGGCTCCGTGGACTAATTACATCAAGTCTGTCTCTGCTAATGTCACCTGACAGATTAAAACACCCAGCTTTACCTTTTACACATCAAATCAATCTTCAATAAGTGTCAGACTGGATACAAAAAATTGTCTCTCCTTTTTGTATGTTTAAACTCTTAACTGGTACAGTATATCCTTTTTTATTAGTTTAGATTTACTGACACTTCAGTCTGCACTACAGTCAAGAGGCTTGTTCATTCTTACTGTGTGGCTATACAGATAATGCACTGGTTTATTATTCTGTCTGCACTTTGTAACATGGTTCTCACATGAAGAAAGAGTTTTCATGCCAAATGACACACTGCCAAGAGACGTTTTGTAGGTGTTGTGGTGTTGCATGTCTCTTGCTAAAAAGGGAATTCAGCTTTGAGACAAATGGGTCAGCCAGTGAAAAACTGATGCCTAGAGCGGCGACTGACAATCACAGAAGTGCTATAGACGCACACAGAATAAACAACTTCTGCATAAAACAAGTTGTTTTTTATGGCTCATCGCTTCACAAATGGACATTTCATCACAAAAAAATTAGTTTTTAATCCCAATTTCATACCTTGGAGGGACGAGAAAAGAGCTTCCTATATATACAGCATATATAAAGTGTTTCAGAGCGGACATTAGCCAGCACGGGTTTAATACTACAGCTTTCTCCTTTAAATGCTATATCAGGAACTGACGGAGAACTTGCTCTTTCTGCAGTCATTATGTTAGAAACCTGCGAAACCTACATTAAAGTCTTCTTTTAAACATTTCCCCACATAACACACTCCTCAACTACAGCGCATTCTCCATTATCTTGTCTTTATCTCATCCGTCATGTCCATTTTTTGTGCCTTTGCGGTTTGCTTTATAATTCACCCCACAGAAAGAGGCACAGCACAGTCACTAAAGGATGTAGCACTGGAAAACTTCTGCTTTTTAACACTCACACTTTGTCTGGCAGAAAAAAGTCTCACCAAAAGTCCATGACGTAAAAAATATATGAATGACACAGAAATGTCTAGATTAGCATAAAGAGAAAAAAAATGCTTGCTAGCAAGCATAACTACAACAATACCAACAGGAATTGCCTCTCTAATAGGAACATTTTCCCAAGATGCCAGATAAGAATCAGCTAGGGAAGCAAGCACTGCATGTTCCATAGTATTAAGAACAAACTTTACAGATATATATGTTGATTGGCTCTAACAGGCCTCAAATGTTGAAATAACAAAAGGAAGGCAGTAATGTGATGATGAACTAATGTTTCACTTTTTCAACAGGAAAATGACAGAATTCATTAAAAGGAACTGAAGCACAATTTTAGAATTATACTCACTGGTCTTTCCTGCTCCAAAATGGAGGACTTCCCAGGCTCATACTCAAAAATACTCTTAGGTTCTGCACGATATTTTCGTGTGTCCACTTTCCTGTTCGGAGGTCCCCATTCATTCCTGGTGCAATAAAAACAGAAACATCTTTCTCAAACACCCTTAGTGAGTTATTATTGAAGCATATATATATATTTAGAAACATATTTCAAGGAATTATTAACTGCCTATCAAATAGTCTCAATATTATACTTCGGCTCTTTACATGTTCAACAAATGCAAATGAGGAGTAGGATGAGTTAAAGAGTCTCATAACCTGATGAGAGATGTTGCTTTGTGGTCTGGAACTTCAGTATTTGAATTGCTGCTGTTGAAACTCACAATTTGAAGAGTTTCAACTAAAATTTCTCTTGCTGTTGGCATATTATTACAGAGACATGATGTAGATACAGCATATGGAGTGAGTACAATTTGAGTATTTTTAGTATTCTAGTTCTACTACTTGATCCCAGTATCAGTGTATAGATAAATCAATTCAGTGCCAAATTTAGTGTGGTTTTGGCGTTTGTCTCACTATAAACTACTATAACTGCTGTAATTTCCTGTAAAGGGCCATTTAAGTATCTACCTGATACAATTAAATTCTTAAGACATAGGTCCTCAATGTAAGAACATACTTTTTAGTTAATAAATATACTCCTATATAGTCACAAAGAAATACTTTACATCTTCAGTATGCATTTTGTTGTGCTTACAGATATTAATAGATATGTTGTGTGTCTCTTTCCAAACATATGTATATCTGACAGATCAAGATGTGTAATATTAATAGTGGTGCACTTATTGCTGTTGTCTGTAGGGGTTGCCAGAATTAACAAAAACAGGAAAGTTCCCTTTAGCTGTTTTAAATTCATATAATAGAAGGTGGATATTAATTAATAGGAGCAGAAATTGTCATACATGACATTGAGATTTCATTATTGATTAAGTGCCAGTATTGCTACTCTTACGCATCAAATGAGTCTTTCTCTCGGTCACTGTCTCTGGCCCTCAGCTGGAGGATAGATGGCATGGGCGGAGGAGGTGGGGGTACAGGGGATGGTGAGGGCTCCCGAGTCCTGCCATTGTCCGAGGGGCTTTTGGTGATTGGCCTGTAGGTATGTGTCCGGGGTGCAGGGTGGGCCATGGTGGGGTTGGACAACGGGCCATAATCATCTGTTAGAGACAGGACAGAGGAGACATCAAATGGAGAAGTAATGATGCAGAACAAGCCAAACAGGAGAAGACAAATGGGTAAAACACAGATCTCATCTCTCACCATTGTTTATGACAGCATATGTTGCATTGTATGTGTCAGAATAGTCATCATCTGGAGGAGAAAGAAACAGAGACCGATTGGGATGTAGGCAGGAACATACATTATGGCACAGAGTGTACAGGTCTGTTGTTTCGCTCATGGGGGGAACAGCATCTTCTGCCAGCCTAAATAAAGTGAGTTGCAAATTGTTTTGCAATAGTGACTTTTTTTTCAGCAGAAAAAAGTAATAGTATCAATAACAAGTAAAGAACACAAGCAGCGTACACAATGTCTCCTCTGTTCATCCACAAGCTTAGAGTGTTTCAAACAATTGTTTTTCCAATATGTCTGCACTGTTTCCAACAACGGTGATGGTAATGAGAAAACTAAAAATGTCCTTGAATTTTGAATTCAGCAGGTTTAATTTGTAAAAATAATGAAAGTATACTCATGGGAACGCTCAAAGAGCTTTCATAAAGATGTTTCAGGCACACACAATCATGGAAGTGAGTGCGTGTTTTAGTTGAAGAAGCCTGAGCAATTATGAACAAACAAGCCTTGTACTGACTGTGTCAATCCCACAAAATTAAAGCAGATTTCCCAGAACAGCTCAGTGTCTATTAGAGGCTTCTCTCAATTCTTCCTCCTCTCCAGACTCCCTTGCTCTCATCTAATGAGTTTTGGCTTTGAGCTTCTTTGGCACTTTCTGTTTAACTAGACCGACACACAAAGATACAAACTGGCATGCATGCATGCATGATTAGAATGCCTGATTAAAATAACATCAAATACTCTGACATTTCTGCCATTCAGCTTGATTCAGTAGAGACTTACCCGCTTTATGAACTTTGTGAATCTGCTTGAACATAGTTTTGTACCAATCTTTTGGCCTATCCACCGTCTGTGAAGAGAAAAATAATAAAGATTTATGACCTGTGAAAAATGCAAACTAAGAGCACAATGTGTTCCCACTGTTTTATAGCATATTCCTAAAAAAAACACCCTGTCTGCCCTTTATAGAGACCCATATTTCACTCACTGAGGAATTCAACTTATGCTGAGATGGTAACAATTTACTAACGAGATACACTCTAATCATTGTAGTGCGGGACGCCCTTTGCTATTGGTCTTAGTAAGATATGAACTCCATTTATCAGCCTTATATGATGAGAAACAAGTGGATGAGTTGCATGATTCTTGCACATTTTCATTACTGATAAACTGAGTACATTTTCCAAGTAATCCCGTGTTCCTGCGATGATTTGCAAGGTATCTTTCATGATATGATGAATGCTATGATCGAATGTAGCATGTCTAAAACATTATATTTTGAACTAAAACACGTTGGTTGCTGAACTGACCAGGATTCAGTAGCTCCCTTAAAAAGATTAAGCTATTGCAAATTTCAAAGGAGCTGGTAGGGAGCGACGTCTGGTGAGTCAATGGCATTTCCACTAATTACGAACACCAAAGAAGTCATCATCATAAAAACAGTTTGAATATGTACAATGCGGACCTTTCTATGGAAGACCACAAGTGTAATGGGAGTAATACTAAAGGATTTCCTAAATTACTATCTAATTCTACAATTAAAATGAGTTAAACATGTTTGCAATTGAATTTATTAAGCTTAGATGTACTACTTTATGCTTACGAACTAATAAAATATTTTATGTTTTGATGGACATTAAAAACAAGAATGATAAAAAGAAATTAAAAAATGAAATATTATTCCATCAATATATAGTTAATTTTACAAAGGGATTTACAAATCTCTTTTTAAAACAATTTGTAAGTGCAGCATTTACACATGAATGAATTCATCATTAAATAATGATATTTAAAAGTGTTTCGGAAAATGCACTTTTAAAAGAGACATAAAATACAAGATTCAAGTGTAATTTCTTTTTCCTTTTTCATTTCCATTAGCGGGCTGCTTTTCCTATCCTATTAGCTATTAATTTGACTAAATCTTTTAACTTTTCCTTTAGACCTCTCTATTTACCTTTTAGGGCCAAAATGAGTGTGCAAAAGTAGTCGTTTAGTATCGTCCTCGTGTTATCTTACACTGATTCACAGGTTGAAAACTCTGATGCTGCTGTGCAGATTCACACGGCTTTATAGGGCTGTACATTACTTTCATAAGCAAAATGGTCCTGCCGCTTTTTATTGCCCATTAAAACATAAAATACTTAATTAGTTTGTAATCATATCTGTTAATTCAGATTAATAAATTAAATTGTAAACATGTTTATTAATTCTCATTTTTACTGTAGAACATGCTATTAATTTAACAAAATCCTTACTGTTACTCCCTTTACACTTGTGTTCCCCCATAATTTCATTTTAAAAATATTCTTAAAAAGTAAGCAGTATACCGTGTGTACCACAGTTACACCTGCACATTATATAGCCAACATTCCCCCCAAAAATATCCACTCCCAGTAACTTGACAAACTACTATAAAACTTGTTTTGGTGAGTATGCATGTGACTGTGCCTACTTTGAGAACTCAATGTCAACAATTTTATTTTGGCATCAAACAAAGAAACCATGTTGCTACAAACCCAAAGTGGGAGCTCCTGGTTCTCTGCCATGTGTGTCTCTGTACATACAGTATAGACCTTATAGCCACTTCAAAAAAAGAGCTATCGCATGGCAGAGAAACTTAATCCTCTCTGTATTCATTATCATTGAACACGGAGTCTAGACTCCGGTCACAAAAAAGGCATTTTGGCACCACAGCGAAGTAGTGTGTGTGTGACTGAGCATGTAGCATTGGCACAGCAAAGAGACAGGCCAATTACCACCTCACTCCATGGTTACCAAGTAAAGTCGCCACAAAAATCTTTCTCTGCTAACAACAAGGAGCAATCTGTTTTCTTCTTGCCCGCTTTTTTTCCTTTTCAGCTTTTCTCTTTGCAGACTTTCTATCCGTATCTAATTTTCTCCTGTCCTCACTCATTCTGTAGTTTAACATGCACACTTTGAAATGCCACTCTTCAAGAAATGGATAACTAATGGCAATGGCAGAAAAAGTCTTACGAGAGATAACCCACTGTCAGACAAACTTTGAGTAGTGAGCAGCAAAGAGCTTACAGTATTAAAGCAAGGACCTTTATGGTGCTCATCTCTCTAACTAGTTCACAGAGAGAGAATAAAAGAGATAATGAGAGTAGTGGGTGTAAGAGGGAAAGGGCTTTTAATATGGGTGAAAAGCTGCTGACAGTTCAAAGTAATCCCCTATGCTGAGCCTAATCCCTTATCAACACAACAGAAATGGGTGTAAAGACACCTCTGTGCAATCTTAGTCTATGTAACTGAGCTGATCTGCTTCAAACCGAGGCATTTGTTTTCGAATGGGACTG
>KV751317.1:13744735-13757816 GCA_001698575.1 Mola mola
CTACTGGGCCAATGCCTTCGTAATGAGGGGCTTTAATGACTGACACCTTTTTCTCTTCTTCTGAGAAACGGGCAATGGGCACAGTGCTGCTGACACTGGTGCGGCCTGACACCACAGACTCTCTGGCAATTGACTCGCTGCCCTCTAGGCAGAAAAATAAGGGAAAAGTGAAAGAGTTAAGTATCAGTTACATTTACTAATAATCTAGCAAAAGGTTTAAACGTATCATCCTGGGATTGCAAACAAAGATATAGGTCCTTAAAACATGTTCAGATTTGGTTATCATTATCAGTAATTATCCTGCCATATATACCAATAAATGTCTTTCATGTTCTGCATTTGTGTGCTAATGTGCTTGAAACAGCATTTTTCAGATTCAATATACAGTGAAATAGTGTCTCAAGTACTTGAATATTAATCCTATTCATACATAGTGATAGTTTAATTGAGTTCATACAGTGAGCACTAATATTTTCAAATAATTTTCATTAAAACTTGTGGTGGGACAAAAGATTAGTGACCCACCTGAACTCCTGCTCTGTCTCTGGAGGCAAGAGTGGAGTGAGGTAGGGGGAGTAGGGTAGGATGGAGGAGAGAGGGGCCACTGTGGATGGCTAGTGCTTCCATTTATAGCGTGAGAGAGGACCTGGCCCTAGAGGTGGGCCATAGGCCAGAAATAGAGATAATCAATCACTATTACCAATCACAAATAGCAGCAAAATGTACAAATATCCATGTACTCTAGTGTAAAACGTTTCTGCTCTGTCCTACAATGTTATCTATTATTATAAATGTAAAAAGAAAATAATGAAATTATAAATCCATTATTAGTCATCAAATTGCTATAAAACTTTCAAAGGCGTAGAGGAACCTAGTAATGAAATTAACAGGTGTACACAGACAGTGGGTTTTGAACTGAATCTGTATGTAAGAACAGTTAGTGAGGGGAAGGGGTACATAGTGAACCACTTTACTTCAGAAGGGACAGAAGAGATTAAAACAGTGGTGGTAAACAAACACAACCTTTTCAGACTCACATTTCATCATACATTAGTTGTGACATAAAGAAGACAACGGATATAATACATTTGAAATGGGAGGCTCTTCTGTAGAAAGCTCTCCCATTCAACACAGGAACATATGATTTTATCTGAGAAAAATAACTTTAAAGGCCTTTGTGTTCAGATCAGAAATTCATGAAAGCTTTAAAACCAATGACTACTGAGCGCAGCAAATCCATACAGCATTTCAAAAGTGAACACTGGAGCAATAAAAAGAAAAAGTAAAATGCTTCTGTATATAGACAGGAGGCGTTGCAGTGTTTTATCATCGTGCATCTGAAAGAACGGGTATTTTCTACCTATACTATATGTGCATATCTGTGGCCAAATATGAATTTTATGCCTCAAGTCTATATCCTCCTGTTTGCAAACATCACTAAAATGACGTAGGGTCTCAATACTGTCAAAATACAGGAATCCTAAACTCAATACTGTGCCTGAACACATCCTGTGTAAACACAACCCCCCAAAGCTGCTGTTGCTGCTCTGACAACTTACTGCTCCTGATACACATCATGTGTAGCCAAAAAATGCTACTTCTAACTTCTCTCTTATTTAGTGCTTGAGCATCGAGCTGAATGGGGAAATACAATGAAAGTATCAGATTGCTGCTACTGTTACTGTCAGCTATAACTAACAATCTCCAACCCAAAGGTAAAGAAGCCCTTAAAACACAACTCTAGATATGAATTAATGACCCAGTGCAGTTTTTTTTTTTTTACCAGAATAGTTCTATTCTAAATAAATTAGTCCTACAAAATGACAAATTAGTCTCAATATTTTGATACAAGTGGAAAGAAAACATGTACATGAAATATATACCATTATCCAGACATTCGGTGATGGGGTCCCCTCCCTTGATTCCAATAGTATTATATAATGAGCTGACATGAAGCTGCTATCTGACATACAGCTTATATTATTGTCCACTTTCCACTGGACAATTTCAGTCTTTGGAGATGCCAGAAATCTGCAGCTTTTATCATCTCCCTTTTACAACTTCTATGAAGAATGGTTTTGTCTCATCATGAATTTTTTTATTTGAACTGGCCTTTAAGAGACAGGATAAATGCACTTGATTGCAAAAAAAAACAAAACATAACAAAGAGAAAAACAAACAACCACAAGTAGACAGAGTTCTAACAAGTAGAAACATAAACATAATAAAGGAACGTAAGTAGGCTGGATGTAATGCAGGTAGTGCTTCATGCAGTTTGTACTTGGGAATTAGTAAAAGGTAAAAATCAGTAGCTACAACAATTTGTGAGAGTTTGGTGCAGTCACCAAATGGGTTTGGGGGAAGGAAGGAAACCATTAATTTTGGTAATGACATGTATTACAGCACTGATTTGTTTAGATAATTACGTTAGTGAAAGTGGCTGTTGCAGCAGTGGAGGCCAGAGAGTTTGTTAGCGCATCATCAAGACCAGCAGTAGATGTGTAGGCGGAGACATGGCTGAGGGTGGGAGATGGCGTGGGTGAGGCGCCGGGTGAGTCCAGGCTACAGATCTGCAGTTCATCCAGCAGACCCGCCGTGGACGATGAGTAGTGGCTGAGGGCTGACACCGTCACGGGAGAAGCCGAGGGTGACACCCAGCCACTGATGCTAGCACTGCTGAATGTGGTCAGGCTCGGTCCACTGGCTGCACCAGCTGTGCTACCAGCTCCACTCGGAACATACGGAGTGGGCGATAGAGCCTTGGGTATTAGACCTGACAGGTAGTTGAGTGATTCTGAGCTGTGGCAGCGATAGGGGGAGTGCCGTGCAGCAGGGTCGGGGGAAGCCGGCCCCTGGTGTTGGAGGGAAAGGGAGTTGATTGGGAAAAGAAGGAGAGGAGGAAAGTGCTTAGTCATATCACTCATTAGCCACGCTGTCAAAAGGATGTGCGAAAAGTAACATGTGAGCCTAACAGAAGGTGAGATGTCGTGAAACCACACTGAGGTATCATGAGGCTGCAGTGTCATCTTCCAAAACATGATGAATGCTGTGAACTGAAGAGGCTCTGTTAGTTCAAACCCTGTGAAAGGCAGCAAAACACAGACAGTAATGCTGGGATAAAATAAAATAAAACAACTTGTTATCACACATACTGTATGTAGAGCCACCATTAGTTTGGTTGGCTGGTTATAGGGCAGCACCGAGACCTACAAACTAAAGGGCAACACACTCAAGCAGCATATGATTTGCAATTAAACACCCGTTTTCTATGGTAAGCTGAACACCAGTGTCAGACTTCCTTGTGTTGTAGTATATCAAGAAACCACACTTCTTGGCTGTGTTGATACAGTTTGCTCCAATTTGACAAAGCCAGTGTGTTACCCTTCAATAACCCTTGATGGCAACAACACAAAACAAATTGTTGTATTACGGTGACCTTAAAATGCAGATAATCAATGCTCTATTATGTTCTGCTGTCACTTATGTACCAACAGTTCTGCAGGAGACGGTCTTGGCGGAACAGCAGGAGGCCCCTTCGATATCTCCACCTGGGATGGAGCTGGGGTTGGATTTGCAGCTTGATCTGGGGCCTTGAGTTCCACTGTGTCAGGTGAAGACTCTGGATGTTTTACTATCTCGGGGCCCAGATGGAAAGAAAGCGAGGCCGTCTTTGTTTGGGCCGGAGACAGAGCGGGACCTCTTTGTGGAGAAGAGAAGGTAGGTGGTGGGGAACCTGTGGTCTTAGTATGTGGGACAAGGTAAGAGTTGGAGTGAGCTGGGGGGTCAGGAATGGTGACAGGGGTAAGTTTGAGGGAAGACACCTTACGCTCTTGAGCCTGTGTATTAATGGTGCCAGATGCACTGCAGTTACTGATATTACTTGGGACATTGGGTTGTTGTGTCTGTTGGACTGGATTTGCACTGGTCTCAGAATAGGAATAAGAAGATGTGCTATTTAGAATGTAGGCCTCTTTCAAAATTGCTTTCTCCTTTTGAGTGAATGTTAGCGTTTCAGGGCTAAACTCATTAGCCAGAGCAATAAGGGAGCTGTAATCCAGTGGATTAGTGCCAGTGGGCAAGACGTGAAAACTCTCTCTCCTGGGGGGTGGCAAGGGCAGGTCAACATCCTACAGCCAATTAGAATGCAACAAGCCAGGAGACGTTCAAGCAACAACAGGAAAAAAACCAAAAATCAGTGCAGAACTTGAAATAAATAGTCATTAAATTTGTTCCAAATACAATAACATTTGTTCAAAAATACAGTACGGGTCTGTGTAAATCATCCTTAATTATGAGGGTTTTTGGTGTAAGAGAGAATACCATTTTCCATAGGAATATTTCTCTACAAGAAGCAGTAAAAAGGAAAGAAATGCTGTCAGTATGATGTGTGGGACATTTTACCTGTGTTGGTGACCTTTTGTCTTGTAGGTTGGGTCTGACACTACGGAAGCCTTTGGCAGCAAGAGATGAGCTGCTGCCATCCCCATTCTTAAGGCCATCTGTTACACTGTGTGACCGCCAAGAGTCTGGAAATAAAGTTGATAAAATTAACATCACACACAGCAGCATGTTCTAAATTATGTTTTATGGTCACCTACAGGGTGTTTCATAGCTTCTTTTGTAACAAGCAATGTCAAGATTCTCCATTTGAGCTTGCAATAAGAAAAAGAGACTTACCCAATTCTGATGAGTGGGAATCACTCCCTGAGGAACAGAGAATAGCATTAATAAACAATCAAAATTAGAATTAGAATCCTTTTTATTGTCATTGTACAAGTGTACAAAGAAAATATAAAGTAAATACAGTCAGTAAAATATAAAAATATAGTCAGTCTCTGTCAATATTTCACATTGTCCTAACACAACTGAATGTGTGATCATAATGAACAATCAGCGAATCAAACGTCAATAGTACTAAATAGGATTGCATCTAGTGCCATTGTCACGTCACAAAATGCTTATGACACAGTGTGGACTATGAAGGAAAATGTACAGGATGAAACATTTTGTATGATTGTGTACGACTGTACATCTTGTTAAGTTGCATGTTATGTACTGTGAACGCGTGACGAGCGCAGACTCTGTTTTGGTTATTGGCTCAGTGGGTTTGGGTTGAGATACAGAAAAGTCAATGGCAGCGGTCACAAAGTGTGTTTAAAAGTATGCTAAGTAAAAGTGTCAACTCGAACAACAGACACTGTAGTTACTGACTCAACAGTACATTCACAAGTAGTTGGAACTCTGCTCTGAATATGCAACCACTTTTTTTCAAAGACTTCAATCACTGGATCATGTCAGTAACTGTTAACAAATGGTTCTACTCCTACTACTGTTGAAGGATTCTATTCCTGTAGCTTATTTCTAACATATTCTCTAGTTAATGGTATCAATTTTTGAAAGTTAAAGGGGGAAACTAAGAAAAGATTTAGAGTTTTCAACTTTGTTGCCACAGACTTTACAGATTTCTGAAGTTGAAACTCGCACAGGAACCATAATATACAGTATATTTAACGATGTATCGAAGTGTAATATTTGTAGAGTGGCTTTACTGCATCAGGCTGCGCTTCATGTTCCACAGGTACTACAGGTGGTGTCTTTTTATGTTTACTTTTGCTCTGAGTCAGTGTGTTTGATTGATTGGCAGATTGGTCATGCTGGAATGGTTTACTCCAGAGAACAAAAACACTCTGAAATGCTTTCTATATTTTTAAACCCTCTGAGTAGTGTTATATCTGTTTAATAAGTCCTACCATGCTCCCAAACCTTCTATATCTGACAAAAGGAGTTGTTCTCACTGTTTCGCACACTGCCCCACTATTGAAAAAGGAACCTGACAGTGATAAAATGCAAATCTGAGTGCAGCTGTTAACCTGGATGCTGACAAGGTTCAAGCAAAAACAATGCTCTTTCAGCAGTGAAAAGGCATAGACAGATGGGGATGACCAGCTGTAGCTGCTTGGAGATGACAATGTGTTGAAGATTCAGCTCTTTCTCTTGCTATTTAAATGCTGTCCTCTGTTATTTATCATACCTTGACCTGCAATTTTAAATTTTCCTAAAAAAAGAAACATGAAGAAGGGGCTTACACGTAGAGATCTACTGCAAGTCTGTTTGCATGAAACCGAGACACCGAGTAGAAAGAATTAAGCCGAATGGTGCTATTTTAAGCAACACAACAGGCCCATCCAAGAAAATTCCCCTCATTCTCCACGACATGGTGCAGTTCAGTGAACTGCACCATGTCTAACCCTGTCTAACCAATCTATGCCGACATGGAATAAAGAGTAGTTGGGAAAAAAAGGCAGGAAAATAGTGATGTAAACACAACAACAAGAAATGTAAAACAAATGGCCCATAAAGCGTGGCTGATTGTGAGGAACCGTGCTAGAGAATGACACATACCAAAAGGAATGACTTAGGAAGCAATAATAAGACCAAAACAGAAGGGATCAAACAAAAGAAAATAAAAGAATTCATGATACACTGATTGGGGATGAAAAGAAGCCCATCCTGCAGTCCAAACATTGCTTAAGCATACAGAAACAGCCACAGCATATTTTAAATCATTCCAAATACACTAAGGTGTGAATACACAAGGTGAATGAGGCCCAAACATGATTCTGAAAACAACAAGCTGCTTTTACAAAGACTTACCTCATCCTTTGACAGTTTGGATCAGTAAGAAACTGACGTGGGCTCTATTCCAGCTTCAAACATGTTAATTTGTTATGTGTTTGTGAGTGATAGTACCTGTGCCTAGATTTGGTGAACTCTGGACTCTCTTCATGGGAGAGAGTACAAGAGACATGGCCACGCTTTTGCGAGTAAATCCTCCGCTATCTGAGAAATCATAGCCAGGCAGGTGATCAGCGATGCATAAGCAGCTGCACACATGCACATGCATATACACAAAGACAAAAATACATACACGAAGGCATCCAGCCAAATCATAATGCAAACAGATCGAAGCAAAGAATGTGCATATAAAGAGCTTGAATTTGATTACATGAGCTCAGGATAGGTAAAGAAGCTGGTGCACAGCACAATAAAAAGATGTCATTGTAAAGTAGAAACTTTTAAGGTATTAAAGTATGCTTATGATGACACAAATCACAGTAAAAACACTTTAAAGGTGAATTAAACATGGGGGGCATTTGTTAATAGTCTAGAAGTATTGAAAATGTGGCTTCAATATGGAGTCAGTCTCACATGAATGTGAGAGGGGTGTCATTCATGAGTCGTTTTGAGGTGTGACGGCACCTTACTTGTGACCGTAATGTACACAGAGAGGGTCAACGACTCAGGTGAGTCTCCACCAAATGGTTAGAACTGAAAAAGCCTTTCAGATGAGAGGTGAAACGTCTTCAAAACCAAAACAAAGTCCAGAAGCTTTCAACTAAAGCACTTACAACTACCTCAACCTGGATGAGTGAGAACCTACACAAACATGGTGTCAATAAAATTCCTGTTTACTGGAATGTTGACACACTTTAAACGACGATTGGAAAATACAAGTCGTTCATAATTTTTTTTTCAATCTCTATAATCTTAAATTTATTTGTCTTTTTGGAGGGCTAAATGATTTGTTGTTTGTTTGGCATTGCTATCATTTCAGTTATTTGTAATTATTTTGGAGGTGGGATTATGAGGCTATTAGTTGTGTCTGCATGAAATTCATTTACTGTTCTAAATATTGTTCCACCATATGACAAACCTATTTACACACCGTCTACTGGCAACCACCCATAGTATTAGTGTGTGATGAAGGTTCAGGGACATATTACTCATCATTGACTCTCTGGCAGAAATACGCACATTGGATGACTGCCAACTTCAACACAGAGAGCTTCGACTGTGGTGAAAAACAACATGCTTATTGAACATATTGATGCTTTCAGTCACAAAAAAAACTAGGCCCAAAATGGTGTAACACCATAGTGATGAAACAGACTCAGGGTTAGAATTATAGACTCATGCCTGTGGTAGAGGAGAAGTAGCACACATAGCAGCTTTTAAAATAGTTATGTGGCATGCGCGTGGAATATATTGACATTTTTATTTTAAAGTATAAAACATGGAACAAATGACAATTATGAGATGAGATTATTCAACTTGGATAAAAATATAACATTGGACATGTTGTGAATGGATGATTCCCCAAAGTGTGTGTGTGTGTGTGTGCCTGCTTACATACCTGTATTCATATTGAAGAGCACTTCTTACAGATCTATTGCAGTGGGATACACTTTCCTGGAAAAAACAAACAAAAACAAAACATGAAAAACAAAAAATTTAATTTCAAATAAACTTAATCAATTAATTCAAATAATCATCAAAAAAAAATTTTTTTGATAAAAGAAACACAGGAATCAAAATTCTTTAGGAATGTTTCATCCAAACAGTATTCAGGTATTTTCATCATGTATTCATTGTTTTCACTAATAACCTTTTACTTTATTATTACTACTAACACTCATTCCACCTAATTGTTATTAGGGCTGTCACAATAACAGTAAAAATGAGTCATTGCACTATTAATTATTAATTAAGTTAACCTTGGTGGATGGCAAGTTACCATCACTATCGCACGTGACGTCACCTCCCATCATGTTCGGAAAGGAGCAGCGGAGACTGCTCTGGCTGCCAAACTGAACGTGAAGTCGAAACTTTGAGAGTATTTTGGATTTTTACCAAATGAAAGGGGAAAGCAATTTAATTTAGACGAGCCAATATGTAAAATATGTTTCAAAAAATCCACATGAAACAAGGAAACATTTGAGGTCAAACCTAGCAAACCTTCACCCAACTAATGATGCGAAGCTGCCCCCTCCTTTATGGAGTCATGGAGCACCTTCTGTCAAAGGCTTGCGTGGTTGACCCCAAATATAGGATGAGCCATTTTAACGAAATCGATCAGGAGACAACATCTGCACTGATTAACAAAAGTCTGCAGGTGGACGAGGACGGAAGGATGGGTGCCAGTATGTCACCTGTTGTAAAAATATAAAATCTGAGACATCCTGAAGTCACGGTAAACTACCCCTGCAGCAACAATACCCCTCACTTCACCCGCTACCTAAAAAAAAAAAAAAAAAATTCACTTCAATGGGAAAACGTGTGTGGATACTGATTGCTGAAATAAAATTGCAACAGCATTTGCTGTATTGCAGAAATATAATACGAAGACCCAGAAAAGTCATTTACTACAATGTCATTTGACGTGTAACAGTGGAAGCTGTGCTAAATGCAAAATACTTAAGACGCTAAAATCCATTGTTCAAAATGTCTTCTTCCATTATTAAAGAAATCACAAGTCACAGCTGTGCCATAGAAGACAAAATCAGGGGAAAAAAAGACTTAGAACATAATATAAAATAAAACCCAGAGGAGCTGAATATGTCAGAAGTATGAAAGCTACAAATGATAAAAACACATGCAGCACATATCCCTAAATAGCTGATTATCCAATAATTACTGGTCATGATGGTATCAAGACCAGGTGCAGACTGGGCAGCAGCAGACACTGACACGGGGGGAAAAGTCCAATCAAGGTCGGTACATGAGTAGGTAATCAGCACAGGCAAAAGTTTCCAAATCCACAGGCAAAAACTCTGGTCAATAGAAGAAATGTGTCTAAGCCCAAGGAACAGGACAAACACGAGGAGACTGCTGGAACGCTGTAACAATGGAACTACACGATCTGGCACAAGAAGGTGGGGGAACACAGATTACATACACAGAGGACTAAAGACTAATGAGACACAGGTTAGGTAACACAAGGCGAACACTTGACAGGAAGATGAGGATACAGACACGACCAAAATAAAACAGGAAACAGAAAACTAACTAGCCATGAGACACAACTGACTAATGAACCCTAACGATTGGTAAGAAATGCCCTATTTCTATTAAGATTATAATAGCGTTCCTGATTAGTGTAATTTTGTACGCAAAGAAAGTATTATAAAGATCTGATATCGAAAAAGGCAATTTGGCTTCTTTTCTGTAATAACAATTTTAACGTCAATTGTATGACACAAAATTTAAGCTACAAAAGTAGATTTTAATATATTTTAATAAGAGTTGTGGAAGTTCTAAATAGAAGGACCACATGCTCCCTTACACACACTCTATTCTCTTTAATGAGTTAGTATGCAGCACTGAAGAACAATAGAGGCAGAAATTAAATCAGCACTTACTGCCTGCCATGCCAAGCTAAAACCTAAAAACCCATGGAATCCAAATGAGGGAGCATAATTTCTTCCAGCTGAGTGACTAACTTAATGATCTTAGCAAATACTTCACAGCACATTGATGCAACAACAAATCTAAATGGCAAAGATAGATGATAAAATAAGGAATGTTTACTTAACTGCAGCTTACATTACACCTACCTCTTGCTTAATGGAGACAATTTCTTGTAATCTTAGAAGAATGGTGCATGATAGATATGGATCAAGGATCAAAAGCCAGTGACACAAGATGCATTGTTACATTGCAGTGTGAATGTATTGGCCGGTGTCCTCACAGGACTTAACTTGTATAACAGATGCAACAAGTGACAGTCTGCAGTGGCTGTAGTAGGGATCATATATGTCTGGTATGTAAATAACTATCACGTACACTATCACGTTTCGCACACTGCCCCACTATTGAAAAAAGGAACCTGACAGTGATAAGATGCAAACCTGAGAGCAGCTGTTAACCTGGATGCTGACAAGGTTCAAGCAAAGACAATGCTCTTTCAGCAGTGGCTGTAGTAGGGATCATATATGTCTGGTATGTAAATAACTATCACGTACACCATCACGTTTCGCACGTACACAAGGCTAATGTTGATGTACACATTGATACTGTTGTAAAGCTTTGGGAATGAGATGCACAGTGGCTGTGATTGTAATGAGAGTGTAAACAGCTCCAGAATTCTTTGTGCATTATACCCTAAAACAATAAGACTTGGAGGTTACAAAGATCTTTATAACCCGGGATATTTAGAGGTGAATGTAAACAAATGAATACAAGAGGTGAGCAAACACTGTCTTAATAATAAAACATAGTAATCCAACTTTGGGAACATATTTGAATTTAGTCAAGTCAATCTTTTGTGGTTTAATAATAATGATGCCTGTCAGTGATTTTAAGTGGTTTTGATTCTTACAAGAAAAACCAATACTAAACCCTTATCAGACCATTCTTAATACCTCAGGCAACATCAGACTTAACATGAAAAATCTTCAAAGACTTTTGAATGCAGCAATAATTTGTTAACATGACAGCTTGTAATGAGGTATAAACAAGGTATAAACATTTAATCACAATTAAAAGTCACAAATTGCTACAAATAAATTTAATCAATTAAATCACAATTCACATAAGTGGCATAAAAAAAACATTCAAATTTGGTAAAAAAAAAAAAAAAATCCAAATTCTTTACCAATGTTTAGTTCAAACAGTATCCAGTTCATCATGGATTAATTATTTTCATAAATAACCCTTTACTTTACTATTACTTATACTACTTATATTATCTAACTGTTATTAGGGCTGCCACGATAATCGGCCAATACCGAACTCAATTTTGACCTGGAGGAGGACCCGACAAATTTTAACGCGTACTCAAGCGGTTAGTGCGACAACAAGGGTTTATTTCCTCTACTCTCCAAAGTCTCCCGCGACTACATGTGCATTTGTATTACGAGCGCACCTTCTGAGAGTTTCTGGTGCCACAGGCAATATCGTCACTCATTTCTGAAACCTCATAAGGTCAATATGCTGGTTTTTCTTGAACCAAACAAGATCATTATCACCCAGGTACAAATATTAGTGACGTTATGCTTTAGGGTACAGCATGTCTTATCATATTTAGTGCCTTGTATTTCCTTAGTTTTATGGTTACTTTGAAAAAGTATAAGCACTTCTTTATCCACTTAATTAAAAAGTGTTCTAATTTTGCATTCTAACATTTCACTGTGCACCTTTGCCACCCGTGATTTGCATTTAATTAAAGGAAAAATATTTAAAAACTGTCATCTGTCGTTTTTGAAAGATGTGTAAGGAAGTGTAAGACGTAAGAAACACTATCTAGGTGTAAACATCATCACTATAGGATACTCCTTACAAAAAAAAAAGAAGTGGGGTGAGGTGAGAAAAGATAAAGAAAAGCAAATCCTTAGATTTGAGAAGCTGGAACCAACCAATGTTTGACATTTTTGATGGAAACGAGAATTAATCATTGCAGCTCCAACTGATGCACCTCATGCGAGAGTTTGTATATACAGAATATTCTTGAATATTACAAAACATCTACAGACATTTAGCATTATCTGTGTATAAAGTGTTTTTAAAAAGAATCTAAAGTAAAAGCAGTAAAAGAGTTTGCACACCCAAATCAATCACAGCGCTCAGCATTCAATTTATCTGTTTCTATGTTTAGCACAGAATATCAAAATGCATACAGTATACTGTACATAGCAGAGTATACCCTTATACAAACAGTGTGCCTAGGATCATTTTTGAAGGACCCATGCATTTTACATTTTTGATCAACATCAGTCTCAACTCACGCAATGACTCTCTCACCCGACAGAATATGCCTACAGTCTAGGTTTCAACTGTGCCTTCTTAAATGTGTCACGTAATTAAATCTGTACACGTCAAAGATCATTAAAAAAGTCTAGGCAAACACAAACGAGTACAAGTATAAAAGCTGTTACAAATTCTTTCCCAGAGCTCTGGACACAAATCAATTGACGAAGCAAATGACTCTCCATTACTAGACATTTCCTTCAACGGTGTGACAACGTTAGGCCACGTTCCACATTGACCAGGAAAGTCGTGATAATTGTGACAACCATTTACTAGGGTTTATTTTGGAAAGGTATGCGACCATATCCTGACATGAATGTGTAAACTGTTTCAGCAGTTGGCTCGACTGATGATTTGCACTAGACGCATGGCATAACAGTGTACATGTATATCAACATGTCAAAACTTTTATGAGGGTCGGACCTTATACATATTTTATGAAAATTAACAATGTTCTATAAAGTATTTATTGTATAAATAAATTATAATTAAATAG
>KV751317.1:13766267-13781695 GCA_001698575.1 Mola mola
TGCCCAGGATAAGTCTTTTCTCCTGGTCAAGCTTTATTCCCAGAGCAGAGCTTACCCAGTCCAATGCCTAGGACACACAGAAATAACAGAACAAGGAGAAAGTTTGAGAGGCAAAGAGAGGGAGTGACGGAGAAAGAGAGTTCCCAGTTTGGGTGAAGCAGTGATCAGATATGGCTATTTTCAGATCAGGCATGCTCATCTATGACACTGGAAAGTCACCCCCCGCCCCCCAAAGTAAATGGGTGGGGGCCAAGTGACAGAACCTACTATCTCTATTTTGCCATGGGCACACATGTTTGCATGCATGCATACCACACAGCATGTGCAAGGTAATGCACGCAAGGACTATTTCTATACAAACGTTCACATAGTGTACAAACAACATAGTCACATTCACTTTAATATCCAATGAAACAAAATACATCAGGGACACCCTATGACAAGATGGCAGAATTTTAATCTCCAGTATATTAGTATAAAAATACATGATAATGCTGAAACTACAGTAAAATGAAACATGTATAAGAAATTATACATTAATTTTGCAGTGATGGTACAGAAAATTCTCTGGATGCATTTCAATACATTAATAATGTCATTATTAATTGGCGCAGTATTGGTTTGGATTGTGAATGATTATTTTTAGCTTTAGTACTTACAATACTGTAATATATATAGTTTCGAAAACGCATCGATACTTTAATAAGTGTGACGATGCTGATGCATGATGAAAAGAACTAGATGGGTGACAGGCCGCTGGAGAGGTGTGTTAGAGGGCCTCCACACACCCGTCGCTCCTTTGGGGCTTTAATGTCACACAGCAGACATTGTCATCTGTTTGAGGCTATGTAAAGTGGACTGACAGGAGTGTCAAATTGTTCTCACATGAGATTTTCTCTCACTCTCTGTTGCTGACACTTAGAGGAAGGGTCACTTTGGGATGTGCAAATGTATGCGTGGACGCACCGACTCTTTATCGCAAAAACACCATGTGCCGTCAGTGTCACACTAGGCTGTAAATAAATCGGCTAATTATGTGTCTGCTCACGTGTGTCATTAATAATCTTACTGCTGCGTAATCCATATGGGATTGTATAAATTTGGAAATGACCACACACGTACACACAGGAGCTGAATATACATAGCAGGGGGGTCGGCCAGAAGCACCTCTAGACTCCAGACTCCCTGCTATTCTCAGGATGATGATGTAACTACTGCTATTAACATCTCAAATTTAAAACCTGGATACCTAAAGCCTACTAGACAGCTACTGTGCAATATGCCCTTTTGGACCAGTTTCACTTCCTCCCTTTAGACTCATGCTCGATGATAAACAAAACAAGCTGAAAATTCAGCAAATAACACATTTTTGGGTGGAATGAAGAGCTCAGCACTGACTGCAAAGAAATCCCTTAACTTATGGTAATGAGGCTGCACTAGTGGCAAATAAATGTGTTAGATGTGAAACACAACCCCAAAATGACCAATCTGTATCTTTGTTTAAGAGTCATAAGTTGGCTTTCTATTCAAGCTGCGTAACACTTACTGTTAAAGCAGAGGCCAACGGATACCAATATCCAATATTGGTTGATACACAATGATCCCTCAAATGAGTTTATCAAATACTTGTAACAAAGATATGCAATGGAGGCAGAATATTTTGGACTTTTACTTACTTAAATTAATGCAGTGATATCTGTGAGAGGACATATCAGCCATACCGATATATCGGTGGGCTCTACTCAAAAGATGGTATATTTACATACGTTTTGAACAAATCTTTAAAATATATAAAATATTGACAAATTAAATTAGACAAACAGTCTTGCCCATTGGCTGAAGAAGTCTGACATAATGTATACGTTATCAAAGGTAAGGTATACAAGGTAATGTTTTTGACATCCGTTATTTGATGTGACTGCAGTAATTCTAATTATTGGAGAAGATCTGCCTTTTTTTCCCCCCCCTTTCTGACACTGACTTAATGGCTAAACTTGCTCTCCTAAACTGGTAATGCCTAAACTTTCCACCAATGGCAAGTGGCAAATGGTAACAATGGATTATTTCTACACGCAGATCATTTTTTTAACATCTGTATTGCACTTACTGTGTATGGATGTTATGGTAAATTGATGGTAAATAGGAACTTTCAAGACTACTTGAAGCATTCCCCAATTCTACTCCTCAAAGCTCCAAGTTCTGCTCCAAGTGTTGAAACAGATATGGTATTATTTTAGGCCCCTGAAAATGTTTATCAGCAGGGCTTACATTCGATTTCCTTTGGTTCAGTGTCATCGTCATTGAAGCCAAAATGTGTCTAAACACTTTTTTTTTTTTTTTTCCCTTTGGTACAAGCTGCTCAGTTGGCTCAGTCTTTGAGTTCTCCATGCTGTTTCCATGTCTCAGACTGGACAGGGCTGAGTCATGTGACTACACAACAACAATATTTTTTAAGGGGACAGTAATTATTACAAGAATTTTTTTTTAAGTATTAACAAAATTCTTAAAGAAAAATAACTAATAATAACAGGCAAGATCAAACATTGGTTACAGGTTCTTAATGTCAGTTTTGGTTAATTTTCAATTATTTGTTCAGCCCTAGGTGGCAGTGTAGTATCAGCTAAATTGGGAATTAGGAAACCATTCGCACACTGATGGCGCATTATTGAGAAGAATTCGAGGTTCACTTTTATTAACCTTGGCCATTTCTGCAGTAAAATCTGTTGCACAGAAGTGTAAGGGATGCCGTTGGAAAGAGGTAGGGTCCTGTTTCTAATAATTAAACTATAGTATGTGATATCAGAGCTTGCACAGACTCGTGTACTTGTCGCAGCACTTCACCAGATTCTGTGTGGAGAGGACAGGGGTGGGCATAGCTGCTGCGGCTTCTGGAGCAATTAATAACCAGATGCCGCTCTGTCCGGAACCATTTTACCAGCTTCGACCATTGGGGTTTCCTCAGCCTACCAAAGTGATTTGTGTGTCAGCAGACATCAAACAACAACTGGCTCCCAGAAATTCCGCATCACCTAGCAAACATCAAAAAGGTGCGATGAAAAGCTGACAACTGAACTGACAAGTGTTAATGATAAGATAGAATAAGTGGAGTCCAGTACAGTACTGATGGGCCAAAGCAGGTGAGGTCAGTTCTATTATAATTATCTATCTTCTTTATCCTACGTGAGGCTTTACAAACGATATCTAAAGAAACCTCCATCAACACCTTGACAAAAGCCACCAAAAGGATCTACAGTATGTCACATGATGTATGCAAATTGAAGGTTCTGAATCACATGTCTCATGCATTAAAACGTGACCATAATATCTTAGATCAATTCTTGGTAGTCAATGATTGGTTCATAAAAATATTAAAACCAACATAACACAGTGACAGCTAACCTAACTAAACTACGCTACAATAGTTTTAACAGAGATTGACACGCAAACTCAAACACACAGGCACTTTGACCTATGAAACATTCGGTAGCATAGTAGCAGCGTCGACAAGGTCTCACCCATACTGTCTCAACACCTAATTCATTATCAGCTTTTGCAAGACCCTGCCATTCTCAGTCGTAAGTGACAGGTTATAAAAAGCAGAAGAGCTGCGCATGCTCACACATTAGTAAGTGAAACTTGCTGGAAAACATTTGGAGGAGATCATAAAAAAGGTAGCCACAAATATGCTATTCATCTGAGACAGTGATGTGTTTTGCTTTGTAAACAACATAAGATGCAAAGCAGAATGAACTATTACTTACTTTACTGTTGACAGTGTCAATACAATATTTAGATGCACATTAAAAAACTAAAAGTAACTTATGTGAACCCGACTAACATATTTTCATAATATTTTAGGTCTTTAATGTACAAGACAGAGTGCTGTATATGAATTGTTCATGCAGCCATTGACTGAGAAAGTCCCACATTCTTGCAGCTCTCTCTGTAGCCCAACATAGATGGTCATGGTGATTAACTTCACCAGAACTTTGCCCACTAATATAAGGCTTCACCACAGCACACATCTGTTCTGACCACCAATCCAAATTAAAATAAATCAATATGGAGTGCATTGCTCCCAATGGACGTCTTTAACAACTTTTCTTTTTGAGCTTTTTTTTGTGTATATGACTTTTTCTTCCTTTGAAATGGGAGTGAAAGCAGATGGTTATTTGGCGGAGAAGTTTGGAGAAATTTGCAGAGTCGTGCAGCCCGTCACACCCTTTTTTTCAGTTCACTGTGGTAACACTATTCTATTACTTCTTAAAATATTTAAACTGATTCATTGCCATAAATTACAAAAGCATATTCTGTTTCATGGACATAATTTTGATAAACAAACAGTGCATTTCCCTTGAGTTGTTCATAATAAACTGCTAAGGAGTTTTAGTGAAACTGCAGCAGTAGAATATTTTTGGCTTGAATTAGCTGTAAATCAATAAAGCACTTATTTTCAGTGGACCATAGGTTCAATTATTATTGATAGACAGTGTAATGCATTTGAAATGAAAGTATGAAAAAACTATTGACAATTTATTTCTGACAATACGAATTTTCTTCCTTTCTTAAACCTCTTTCTTCCCTCCTGTCTTTGCCATTAAAACATGTATTTATCCACACCATGGTGTGATGTGTTAACATGTGTGCATCAGTATGCCGCTGTTCATTGTGCATATTAGGTGCTTCACCTTGTGTTTATTCAGAGCTATTGTAACAACGAGTAGCAAAGAGCAAGATCTCGTTATAGATTGTATGATTGCATCCCTAGTTACATAAATCATGAATATGGACTAGAGTTTTGATTTCCAAAGATGTGAGCTATTTTTTATGATGACACTGCTAATTAACAGTAATAATTACCTCATTAATACATTTACATTGACATTTAACATTCTTGTGACATTCTTTGGGCTTAATAAAGTTTGTCTTACCTTATCGTATCTTATCCTTGGCTCGAGCTGACCCAGAATCAACCATCATCCAACAAGAGTCATATTTTCAGGATAAGCATCCAATCGTCACACAGTTTAGGAAGGAAAGGAACACGTGTCTATAAGTCTATTATCAGAGAATCTATTATCAGTGAAACTGAGAATTTGGCAAATCTTTCACACACCATTTAAGCCATGACATCAGCCTCTGAATGAGCGTAGACACAAGGGAAGATGAAGAATGAAAAGAGAACCCAAACAAGAAATTAAACAAAGGGGGATTAGGGTGTTTGCATGTGTGAGATATAAAGATTAAGAGCGTTTGATGGAGAGAAAGTAAACTATGGGAGGAATGGCTTGCTATATTCGGCACAAGAACAAAATGTATCACATTCTTCTATTCACTGGTGACCTCCCTTGATCCCCTTCCCTCCTCTCCCTCCAACTGCCTATTTTACTCAAACTAACACACACACACACACACACTCAAACACTTACACATACACTCTCTCTCTCTCTCTCTCAGAAACTCTACACTGGCAGGTGCAGCAGAGTTAACACTAACAGACACATACTTTTGGTTCATCAATCAAGTGTAAAATGCTCCGATCGCCCATTGAGTGTGTATATTCAAGCCTCGGTGAGAGGTTGTTTATTGGTGAAACAGCCCCTCATGAGGTGGATAGCAGCCAACTGTTGCTTGTCATATTGCATCCTGCTGAGCCGCTTCCTCTCCCCCAGACATGAGTGTGCGCTCATAGAAACAGATAAAATCAAAGATACCATCCAGTCATAAACACACTGGGATCGACGTGGTTCGGGAAGTGATAGTGTTACACTTGCTGCACCCTCAACCCCCGCTCAGTTCACTCACCATTCAAATGGATCTTTTTCAGATAAGCTGGCCTATTCATTCTCTTTCTTCATTACATTACACCAGTTAGCAGAGGGAAGCGGACTATCTCTTAGCGCTTTCTGTCAGATCAAGTATACACCTGGCACCTCGGGAGCAGATTAATGTTAAAATATGGCGAACAGTGTACTCCCTCACAAGCTGTGAAGAGTCCGAGGCCAACTGGTTTTCATCCAAGCCTCCTCCAGACCGATGATAGACTTTAATATCACGTCAATGCAACAATCCAAGTGGTAGAAATATGAGGAAATGAAGACAACTGTGCCTCAATATTGCTCTAAGAGTGCACCTGTGATGTACAGTATATCCCTTTATATGCCATCCTCATAAAATGTAACATGTATTGGTGGGACAGTGTTGCCGTCACAAAAACATAACTTTGCAGGACAAAAGCAAATCCATCCAGATCCGTTTTTTGTACTTGCTACGAATGGATGGAGAGAACATGCATCAAACTATCGTGTTTTCATTGTTACATATGAAAAACTATGCAGTACTGCAGGAGTGCAAGCTAACAATAGAGATTATCCTAAGCTTTTGGGATGTAGGTTAAACATGACTATCTAAATTCATACTCGTTACCATCAGGCACCCTGCGTGTCGTCACTCATGTAAATGAAGATTGTCTTGTGGTGTGAGTTCTTAGCTCCTGACAGCATCGATCTGCAGGCGACCTTGCCGCATCTTGGAGGACAGGATTTATTTGACCCCGTCATGCTGCTTACAAGTGCAGGGTCGGCGTCGCTTCTAACGGCGCTCACAGCACTGAAAACAGGCGGTTCACCTCCTCACACAGCGCGGAGCTCCGCCACCAGCACGGGAGGGACTGCAGGATACAAAAAAAAACCCAAACAAACAAACAAAAAAACACCGCTCATGCGGTGGGTGTCTTACCCTCGAACCCTAAACGGCCGGTGGCTCCCTCCAATAAGTCCGCAACATGTCGTCAGGTAACCGGCCTCCTCCGTGTCAAAACCGTGTGACGGTGAGCTCCGGCGACCCGGGAGGTGAAACCGTACACCTGTTTTCGTCAGCTAACTGGAGGCAACTCCCTCTGTCGGGGGTCACCGCGGCTCGGGTGGCAGCGCCGTAAAGTCCGGGCCGAGGCGCGCTCTCAGTTACCGCATGCCTTCTTTTGTCGTCCGAGCGGCAGTACCGCGCTCCGCCACTCGCCGCCGTCCACCACTGGACTGAACCTGCCTCCTGCTTCCGCTTCTTGCTATTATTGAGCGATGCCGCGGCTTGGTGCGCAAAATGGCCTCTGTTGCTCCCATTCAGCGACGAGCTGCCGCTCATTGGGGCTGCGCGTAGCCATGGCAACGCGCGTGCAGACGACGCAGTCGGTCACGGCCGCCTGTCCGTCTGCAGCCAGCTGCAGGCTTTATCTGCCCATCTGCAGGCTGTATCTGCCCATCTGCAGGCTGTATCTGCTCATCTGCGGCGCACACGGACAATAGAGCGGCCTCAGCTGTGGCCACACTAAAGTCTGCGGTGGCTACTGTGGGAATAAGCTGGAGCTAACATCAGCCCATCGTCTCACCAAGTTTGTTCCTAGAGGAAAACAATTCTATCACAATTCCCTAATTCACCTGTTTAGAAACCAACACAGGCTTTCACTATCCTTCCAATCCCCCCCTGAATGAATTTATAGCGTGTAATGAGGATAATGTGTTGAAGGCAAGCCAATACTGAATAGGCACTGTCTCGAGTCTGGGAAGATCTAGGTTAAACAACAACACAGCACTCTGATTTATTTAGGCTACCATATACGCTATATTGTGTTTGTAGATGACTTGCATTATTGTTTGACATTGTCATAGATTTCCAGAGACAATCAATGAAAACCAAACTGTTTTGTTATTTATAGTTTAATTTGATGATAGGTTGCCTTCAATGACAGTAGGGGATAAATTAGAAGCTTCTGCCAATTATTATTTATTGCCCCCCATCTACACATTAAATATTTCACTGTTGATACTGCAAGCGTTAACTTTTCAGTTGCTGACAGAGAGATTTTGTGGCTCTAGCAAGTGTGACTTTATATCCGCAGTGGCATGGTGGAAATGAAAACTGACACTTTTACTGTTGAGTCCTCTGCCCCTGCTTAGTAAATGCCAGACATTGAATTATGGCTATAGTTGTTGCCCTTTAACAAAGCTACAGTATATGTTTTTAATCTGTATTTATTAAGCAAAGCAGTTCGACCCTATCTCGATTTTTGATGGCTCAACTAGGAAATTCCCCCCTGCTGTGTCTGTTTGTTCAGCTCTTGCACCCAAACACACACACACACACCCACACACACCAAGTTGTTAAATTATTTACAGAGTGGATGGTATTCCTTTATAGTCAGTGACCATGTTGTTTACACATTCATCTTCTTGAAGATGAATGTGTGTACATGTGTATAGCTCTGCAGACCTGGGATGTGAAAGCATAAGCAAAGTCCTATAGCTCATGAACTGGTAAAAGCTTAAGAGGGCTGCTAGAGATGGGCCAGTTAGTGGCATCAAAGTACAAGTATGACCTCTTCATTTATGCAAATTAAACAAAAGATCGCATCCTTTACAGCTCACGTACATGTAAAAGAGTCAACTTGTCTTTATGTGTTTGTCATTTAGTGCTATGGGTTCTTATTTAGTGCTTTGTGATGATACAAAGCTAGCTTGAATTGTGTAAAACAGCCATTGGCACTGCTTAGTGCTTTTAAATGAAACCACAGACACAGTTAAATCTGAATGATATTATTTGTTTCAAAAACACAAATTGTGGCGCTTCTAATCTGTAGATGACCAGCATTAATATTTATTTTATTATTTTATTTACTTTACTTTCATTGATTTTAGAATCACTTGATCTGGTGAATCTCACTGACCATGTTTCACTGTTTGAATGCGACAAGAAGAGAAAACCTCTTACTGAGAATAAATAACATGTCATAAGAATAATAATCCAACTTTGACTAACAAGCAGTAACTACTCTATACTCGTCGGCTGTGAAGCTGCAGTGTTATTTTGACGTTAACACATGCACAAAGAGCCCTGCCTTCAGTCAAATCTAAAGGTGCACAAATTTAGAACGTTCGGCCTATTGATAGCTGACCTTTCTGAAGTGTCACCACATCTGTGAGCGTGTATGCATGCATGCATGCGTCCGTTCTTTTATCGCCAGTTCTCATGTGCCATACAGACTGCATTTACTGACTCGCATTGTGGAGTAGTTGGCCTTTTTTAAGGTGGCACGTTATCCACATACATTATTTAGAGAATCAGTCCTCGGGGGGCGAGGAGGATGAGGACGATACATTATGTCTGGCATGCAGCAGCGGCAATTTGCCAAATGGCTGGTAAGGTGTGACAGTAAAAAGAATCAGAAGTTGGTGGTTACATAAAGTAAAACTCTATATGGGGATCAACACACACAGTAGAGTTCATCTCTAAGGGCCCTGAATATATTTACAAAATATTTTTGAATCTACAACTATCTATTTCTGTCCTGGGCAAAGTGATGAACTGACCCACAGACCCAAGTGACAGACCTACATTGCCGTCCATAAAACCATGTTGTTAGTGTGGCTAAATAGATATCCAGGACAGCTATGCCTCCTGGACTGAGTCACCGTAGTCACATGAACCCTTAGCCGCCCCCTCTGAGAGCCAAGAATGAGCTTTACTCAGAGCTAATAGAGGTGCCACCACAGTGCAACATTCATCTAGTGCAGTCAAGTTTTGACGTGAGTACAATCCAACGGCTCACCTTGGATAGGCCACGTTCTGAAGCTGAGAATCATAATGAAACACTATATTACATATGCCAGACCGCCATCAAAATGCAAATGAGTAATCATGCTTCCCACAACAGTATTTCTCTTTTAGGATGGCATCATGAATCTTATCTTGAAGGCCTGACATCATCAGGTGCAGCAAAGTCATACACTTCCCCTTCATGTCTGTAATTATTATATCATACACTTCTACCCCCCTTGTCCCTTGCTTAGAATAGCCCACAACGGGACGACAAGGAGAACGGCCTGGCACATGGAACCTGTGAGAAAATAACTCTTTTATCGGGCCAGCAGTACTGCCTCGCATCTTTCCACTGTTGCTTTCCAAAGCCATCCACATTTGGAATGGCTGATACTGAGGATCCGCTCATCTGGCCAGTGTTAAAGTAACGCAGTGGTGCTGAATGGGTGGATGGCATATATGAGTGCCTGGGGATATTATCTGGCAATGACATCATGCCACCCACTTGCGTTCCAGACTTCCTCTGATGTCTAAGAGCTGACCAGGTGAAATGCCTGAGCAAATCTACGAGAGGACAAGGCTGCTGATGCAGAGGAAGTGCAACTCAGGCCATGACCCTCTGTTTATGGCTGCTTTCATGTCAACATTATAGGTGCATTTTAGAGTCACTTACATGCCTATTATAATTAAGCATCATTGGCTGCTGCAGGTTTAGGTCAGTCCCCTACCCAATGGTAGAGAGAAGAGAATTCGGCATTCTGTCAACCAATAATCATCCGATTGCCAAACTACTAATTTCATTTCATCCTCACCCTCTGCCTCCCTGCCCTGCCACAGTGCCTTAGTCATAAAGAGTCAGCATTGTCCGGTGAAAATGCCAGAGTCATAGCTCTTCATTTTGCCTCTAAAAGCTGACACTGCCACGTTATGGCAGATGTCTGGAAGGAGGGGATAAAACAGGACTGAGAAAAATGGTGGTAGAGAGAAGACAAATGCACACAGAATAATAAATAACAAACTGATGCGTTTGGAGGAACGGAAACACAAGCCATTTGCTTAAACAAGTTGACATCATCATTTGTCTGGTCTAGAAGTGATTACCGCGTGGGAATGCATATTATGACCTTGAAACTGGAGATATATGGGCACTTTTTCACAGCTGCATTAATCCTCCCCTTTAAGTATATTTCCTGTGAATGTGTGTAATGTCTGTAGCTGCAGAGGATGCATAGGAGCAGTATAATATGAGAAGAGATGCAATGCTAGGCAGCAATCCTACACGTGTCTTATCATTGGAAATAGCTCAGTTTAAGGATTGACCATTCCTGTCAAATAATGTATTAACTTTATCTGATGTGTTTGATATGTAACCACTTTAGAGTCATTTTAATACCTTTCAATTACTATAATGCAGCAGTGCTGAGGATGTTGGAAAGGGTGAGACTGGATGCAGAGAAAGTAGAAGCTGTAAATGATTTTCTGTCTTACTTATGTTTTCAATATAGTAGATCCAAAGAAATTTTTGATTTTGCTGGTTTATAATCCACAATGATCCTGAAATGTTTGCGTATTGTTTTTTTTTTTTCTTTTAAGGCATTCAACAACGTTGTCTGTAACTACAACGAATCAGATGACTTAGTGTAATGCAGAAAGGGTTGCTCATATTGAGCCACAGAGAATTATCACCAAACTCTGCAGTGTTACATGGTTTTTTAGCCACTTCTTGATAATGTTTAGGTTGTACCGCCCCCAAATTAAATTCTCACATTGCCCAATCACAACAGTCTGCTGTTTTTGCTAGAAAAAAATTCTATTATACCCATCCATCCATTGCATTATCCTATAGAGGCTGTAGACTGTCCCAGCTGGTCAGATTGTCACTTCATCACAGGGCTGACAGGGCCTATATCGATACTACTCATACATGCAGTATGAGACGGTGTTATCTCACGTTTATTGCAGCATCCATTCTGACTGTCGGAACTCACAACCTCATGCACCTCTGTCCTTTTCCCTTTTCAGGGCATGGAGTGAAGGCAGGGTTGCTAATACTGGTTATGCAACATACCTCTTCATGTGTCCCTTGCGAGTTGTCCAAACAAAGTTACTGATAGAGCGTCTCCCCTAATATAACTCTACATTCATCCAGCTTAGCACCCTCCGGTGAGGTTGGTAAGCCATAGATCTGCTAAGTGAATTGCTAAGTAGCGGTGAGCCTGATGAAATGTTGCGGCTGGATGCTGATGCTGTGTCTGCCAAAACGTTCATGGGGGAACAAGGGAGAAAAGGAAGATGACATTCAAAGGCGACATCAGCATAAATGGCGAGGAGCAGGATCTGGCAAAATAAGAAAATAAAATGGATTATATGAAAGTGAAATTATAGACAAACAACATGCAGGGACCATTGAAAAGTGATCTGATCAATAGCAATGGCAGTTATTTACATTATAGTGGATGAATGCTAGCAGATTTAGACTTATCTTTGAACCTTATAGGTTCAGGAGGCCAACACCTAAAAGTGGCTAATTATATTATTTATGTCTTCTAAAGAAAAGTTATTTTTGTCTTAAACTTAATAACAGGCTGTTATCAACCAACTGTCATCAACTAAAGTGAGAGAATGATGTGAACTCTATCCTCAAGAATGAAAAGTATTGTAATCAGCAGAGTTCATCCAAGGCCAAACAGTCTCTAGATTAAAATTTCCGGATCCGGCCGTTTATCTGGATGTGTACCAAAATTTGATAAGACATCCAAAATTCTCCATCCCAGTTTCATTGCAAACCATTTAGTTTTGTTTTTGCGCAATCCTGCTAACAAATCAACCAACCAACCAACAACCATCCAAGGGTCCAAACATAACATCTTTGGAGCAATTTTTGGCGTCTGCCAATGTTTTTGCTTATAACAATTTGAAATAAATTTGAACAAACCATAATGTATGCTGCTCAGTATGAGTCCCAAATCAACAGCCCAGTCACAGTGTCCCACTGCATCCACCCGAAGTCATTGTCTATATTGTCAACAATAATGTTTGAAAGCATCATTAAGCAGGAGCAGTGGATTAAATGTAACTCAGACCCTTGCTTCCACTATATATAGATACTGTCCACACACAGTACAACCAACCAACAGCTGAGGATGGCTGCATGCTGGATGTCTTATTTCAGATGCTCAGATCTTAGCACAAGCAGCTCCTCTCTTTACCTTTTTGTCATTTTGTTTGAAAGCATACTCCATCTTTGAAACGTTGATATGAGGCCAACCAGCGATCATAATTGACATCCAGCCATTTCATTTTCTATTTCTTCGCTATTTTATGTTCCAACTATTGCAACGTATCCCAGCATGTACCAAAATTAAAACCACTATGGACATATGCTTATTGAATATAGAAATGAATCAATTTTTACATACAAGTTTACACATAAATTTTACAATTATATGCATAAAAACACCAACATAAATAACACGGGTTAACTTAAACTGGAGCTAAATGGAATTCAGCCATCACACGTTTTGTTTAGGCCCAAACATGTGAAACAAAAAGGCTTATTCCAACTGTTGCCAATTTTTATAGATGTTGTATAGATGCTTTGGAACTTAAAATGTCAAAAGTCAGAATTATTGTGGGACTAATATCCTCACAGTTGGACTGATTTGCGATGTAGGGATAACTACCAGTATCACAGTGACACACACCTCTTCCCTATTTTGATTTATTTTGTCTAGATTCAGCAGTACAACAACACATTATCTGTGCCTTTTTGCTCACCTCTGCACACTCCCACGTTCACATTCCCGATAATTATTGCGACATTCCGTGTCAGCAGTAAGTTAACCAGCTGGCGTTGCTTAAACAAAGCTCGCAGAATCAACCACATTATCAAGTCTTTCCATCGTCTACTCGCTAATGAGCCTGTTAGTGGAAAGTATTTATGACAAAAGATCAGCTTCAGAATTCTGTTCTTGATTTATTGGTAAAGCTGTAAATCCTCTTCATAGATTTTCAGCTTCTTCTCAGGCTTGTAATTAAGTAATGGCTCGATTAATCCTATAAAACCTGCATTGCCAAGGGGAGAGCAGGAGATTAACACAACTCACACACACACTTGTGCTGGTACACAACTATGCACATAGTGCTGCAAATAATCGTACCAGTTAAATTAATGAATAAACAACCTTTCTCAACCCTTTAAGGTTCAATATAAATAGCAGCAAACATGTCATTGTATTCAGAGAGAAAAAAAGGTGAATAATTTAAAAAGATAAGGTAAGAAATGGTGAGGAAAAAAGAAAGTTTGTGAAAAAAATGGTTTTCATTTTTAATCAGCAGCTGAGGAAATACAATTATGTGTACAGTTTTACATGATGGCTATTACAGTCCTTTCAGTTCCATGTTGTGTGAGCATTTTTAACACTGACGTCAAACAGGAAAAGGTGATGGCAGAAATTTACAGCAGCAGATTCTTCTGCCGTCGTGTGTAGCAAAGCAATCTGTCCAGGCTGAGAATGTTGGACGATGAGGAATGTGACCCCTGAATCTCCCTCTTCCTTCTTTGGTAACGGTTCTGCTCCGCAACATCAAAAGAGCCCTAAATCCCTAAATCAGTTTTGACCACATGACCTAGAGAAATATTTGTGTATTTAGCTAAAGGGAGATGAACTTATTAGAAGGGACAGAATGGATAAAGGGTGTTTATTTTCTTATTTATTTTACAGCTTACTCTGCACTAAATCCTGGTGGATTTCTTTGCTTTTGTCACATCTTCTTCTCTTGATTGATTGAATGGACAGAGTGATGGTGATATCCTAGCAGCAGATACATATCCCGCAACACACTCCGATGAATGATGTCGAACTAACTGCAGCATCATGACACGCTTCAGTGATGTTGATGAGAGGCTGATTTGTTCTGCTGAAGTACTAACTGAGGTTCTTCTAATATTTCGACTTTTGCATTATAGAAGAAATCATTGCACATCAAATGTTTCCTCCAAGAAAGCATTAAGTCCCATCTACTAACCAAAATACACAGGCTGGGCTGTTGGCACATCCAGAACACTGCAGCCAAAGCTTAAAATGTTGGCACAAAGCTCTGCATGGCTCCCACACAATCAGTCTGGTGTTAGCAAGGTGTAATCTCCTCTTGAAAAGGTCATTTGTCTTAGTGTTTAGCACATGGTTACAGCCTCAAAGTGTCAGCTCTTCACAGAATGTCGCATCTATAAGCCATCATCTTTTATAGATGATAGGGTGTCATTGTTTTGATTACTTATTCTTCTGCTGCCCTCAAGTGTTGGAAAAATCAATTATACAAGTATAAAGGTCTGACTCCTGAATGGGCTATTGTCCCTCAACCCAACCCCCCTCAATCACATGCTGGCACTGTAAATTTTTGCAAACCACAAATATGTTAGTTTGGATACTTCTTAAGCATCACATTGACATTTTAGCAATACATGTCATTTCCTGTTGAGGAGATTCTTCTCAGGAGGGGTGGACACCTGTGAGTAGGGTTGCCAACTGTCACGTATTAGCCTTGACGCCCTGTATATTGGGTTTAATTGATTTGTTCTGGACTGGATGTCCATATGGAAATGTATGTATAACGATTGAATACCCATATTATAAGTATATGTACATATAAGAGAAGAATATATACGCAGTTGACATATATGTCTATCCCATGTAAGTATGTATGGCAACGTATCGATAATGTATATATTTTAACATATATGTAAGGTTTACAAGTAGTTAACAGTACACTCCACAATACCTGACCATTCGTTTTTCTTTTGAGTCAGCCAGGGAAGTGAAACCCAGGACTTTGCT
>KV751317.1:13781828-13796652 GCA_001698575.1 Mola mola
GAATGAATAAAGTTTTGAATTGAATTAGATTGAATTGAATTAAACTACTTCTGATGTAAACCTGTTTCAATCAGTATAAAACGATCAGAGGAACTGTACATTTTAAAGCATGTAGAGCCAAGTAGAGGAGGAGATTGGCGGTGGTGCCATCTGAGATGAATGTCACTGATCTCTTTCCTACCCAGAACCCACTAATTTTGTCCCAAAGTGTGGCTTCACTGACAGTAGCTTGTGCATTAACAAGACACTCAAAGGGGGCGACTGCCAAAGCAGCAGTGAGGGATGTCCTGGGAAGAGAGTGAGTTGTCTGTTAACCTCAACCAAGAGCTTTTTGTGCCTAAAGTTAACCAATATTTGAGCACACCTGGTAACATCAAAATTTTAATGTAAAAAATGTAATTTGCAGAAACAATGCAAGTTCCAACATTTAATCTGGCAGCTCGGTTACATACCTAATATAATAGTAATAGACAACAGCAAAAATAGAACTGAAACCAGGAGCTTTGGTTGAACTGATTTATGTTTCAAACTTTCCAAAATATTCAGCGTGAGGGTTTTCATTGCCACATTTCAGCCATTTCACTCCTTACACACTGAATTGCATCTCCTTGTCTTTTTCTTAGCCACACTGCAGAGGGTTAACAGTACAGTAGTGGATCCATACGGTTGATTCCAGGTCAGCATCGATACCCTGTCACCCCCAGGGATCACTTATAGTGAGAAAAGCCCTGAGTCAGCACTATGTGAGCACTGGCCAGTGAGGAGAAACACACACCATCAGCAAACGTCAAAAAGAAAAAGAGAAAAATAAAAAAATAAAAAGAATATGACAATAAATGCACAGCAGCCACGTATGCTGTCTTCAATTGCTCAGTCCCTGTGTCTGCCACCCCCTGTGCAGTGTGTCACACAATGGAATCTTCCCTGTCATGTGTGTGCCTTCCAAAATGGATACATTTTTGATAAGTACACCAATACTTCTGTCGTGTTTGGTCTCCAAAATGTAATTGAAATTAAAGATGCACATGTGTTCCTTTGAACCCTTTGACCCTACACCAGTAGAAGAGCTCTGTGAACCTCCAAACATCACTGGTCAGCAGAGTGGGGAGGGGGAGACACAGTTATACTGCAGTGTCTTTTGTCTGCAGAGGGCAGAGAGAACACACTGCTACGCTGCTGCGCCTGCCTGCATCACTCCTTGTATGTACATTCCCCCTCTTTCACCTCATCTCACCTCCTACAATCCCTTCATGTGTGTTTTTCAGGTTTCTTCTTCCTCACCAGGCTAATGTGAGGACAAAATAATCACATTTCTCTCTCACAAACATTAGATGCCCCTCATATTAGTCCAAGAGAGTCTATTTCTGTAAGATGGAACTAACATAATTAGCCACTGTTTTTTTGATTATGGAGTAAATGTAGAGTCAAACATAGGGAATACCATTGTATAGAGAGGATGTGAACACACTGATAATGCAGTTGCTGTACAGGATTACATAACACCCAGCACGTATAGCAGCAAAGAGGGCAAACTCACCTTTCGTTTCGCGACATTCCAACACTCCAGAGATACAATCTGCAAATGAGGGAGAGGAGATTTATCCTTAAAATGAAGAATGTGGCTCACGCACTCCCCATTGATGGAGCCGCTGCCCCCTCTATCCCCTTTTGCATGAGTGCATTTAACCACACGAACGCATGATAGGCACTAGCCACTCTCTCAGGCTGAGTGCAACATGTACAGCAATGCCTGCCAGTCATTCTAAAGCACAGCAGCTTCCCTCCATACTTTTAATCCCTTATTCCAGTGGCTATTTTTTTCTACCCGAGCGAATCGGATGCAAACCTCATTACTGTCAGCTTTCACGCCTTTGTTTTTGTCCTTCCCCTCCTGAGGTGTTGTCAGTGCACTTCGTGATTTATCCGGTATTAATGCGGGAAGAATGCATCACTTCTTTGCTGACCAATTCTCATCATGGCCCTGTCAGGTCAGCATGCACCTCCTGCTCTCTGTTTATTTTAAAGCTAATGTCCGCAGGAAAAAAAAAAAAAAAAATCCCTCAATCTGTCTTCTGTCTCTTTATAATTCATCACTTGGCCACCACCACAGTGCAGACCATGCTAGCACAATAGTTTTTACAGCTCTCCTGCAATCCAGCCATTGGCACAAAGCTCTGTAAGCTGCCTCGGCTTAGAGTCACACTAAACCAATCGGGTGGCCTGAGGTCTATCCTAGGAAAGACCAGCTCCGTTAAGCTGAAGGAAGGATAGAGCGGTGGAGAGAGGGGACAGAAAGGTGTTTGAATGTGTTTGTGTCCTACAAATGGAGGATAGGGAGAGTTTAATGTTTTGGGTTTTTTTTTTTATCTAGGGCAAGGCATTAGAATTTACTTCATGGAAGTCCACAGGATCACCTTCAGAACTCTCATCATAATCAATCTAACTAATCGAACAGTTTAGGCCGATGGCTGATGGGCTCTGGCAGACAGCAGAACACTAAAGGTTGATGGATAGTAGACGGTATGATTAAGGTGATGTCTGATAGGTGGCGCATGAGATCGGGAGAGTGTTGGTACCAAAGTGACGGGCAGAACAACCTGGCATCCAGTTACCTAATGCCCACATAACCCACTTCAGTTTGCACAAAAATCTCAGAAGACCAGAATGATTAAGGCCACTAGTGTTTTATTTGTTGATCCTCACAAATAGCAACACCCAGCTACCTGCTCAAAGATCCCCAAAGAGGGGAGACACGCAACCTGCAAGGGCCAACAGGACTCCAACTGTTGACTGCAGAAGAATTGCAGGCCGCCAGCGTCGCTGAGCGTCAACAATTAACATGTTACACATACAGTATGTCCATATTCTATATCTAAGATTACCCTGTAAATTACTCTGAAATCCCCCTGTAATTTTATCGACCTGCTACAGTATGTGAACAATACAGTATGAACACATTGCATCTCCAAGTGCGTCTATTCAAACTGTGGCACAAAGCGGCCTGGATGCGTTTTACTTCCCTCTAGTGTTTATTTAAAGTAACTCACTTATTTCCGTTTCCGGTTCGATTTCGGTTTTTAGTTTCACTTCTTCGAAGCTCTGAGCAAGCCCTCGGCGTGCTATTAAACTATGGAGATGTAGCCGTGGCACGCCCAGAACGATTTCTGCTCTTTCAACATAAAGAAAGGCCCAAATGTGTGAGTGAATGGTGTGAAAGGTTCCGCTTCAGAACCCTTTAAAGCGCAAAGGCACGTTAAGAGACTGTGCTGATGCGACCCTATGAGCTCTACAGCTTTGTTTTGGAGTCTCCGAGGAAACTGTGCTGCGGGTGAGCCAATCTCTTACTTCCATCTTCTGGGGAAAATATTATTGTTCTGTAATTTTGGGGAAGTGGCAGCTCTCAGAGCAGAAATTTCTATGTATTAGTCGCGTGTTATTTGGGGTTCAAAGCGCATGCTCATCTGCCGTGTCACTATTTGAAATACACTATTTGCATTATACATAGTAATCATGTAACCCAATAGTTGCATTTTTGATACATAAAGCAATACGTTTATCGTATGAATTCTGATTCTGACTAACTGCTGAGTATTGAATTCGAACAGGGTTGATCAAATAATAAATGTTGCTACAACAATTGTACATTTTCCCCCAGGTCCTTTAGAATTCAATTTAAGATCCTGTAAAAGGTAATGTTTGAGACGATTTGGGCGTCTTGCAGGTCAGGTTATGTCGTACTGAGCTTACCTGCCTTCAATAAATAGATGGATGGTCATGGACTGAAGAGTAGTTCATTCTTGCAACACAAAGCAGAGTCAGAAGTCAAACCTGTTCCTTTGTGTGCATGACAAAAGAATTGAATAAAATAAAATGACATGAACAGTTTTACAGTTCTAAAACAAAGTTTGGTACATATTACTATAGAATACATGTCGTACTCACTCATGTTATAATTTCCTTGCATTATTTATGTGTACAATTTATAGAAAAACTCTGTTGTATTTTGATTCTGATTCTGAAAATTCCAGCCTCTCCTAAGTAATTGTCTTGAATATCTATTAGTGAATTTATGGTAATTCAAATTCAAAAACTCTAATCTGAAACACTAACTCATACAAATGTTTATATCAAAACATCAACGGGATTAAGCATTGAATAGGAAATTTGGTGCACCACAAAACATAAACTCATAATTTCATTGTAATTTCCAGGAATCCATTGAGGACAGGCGCTTCCTTGTACATGTCATTACTGTACTGTACCAGATCCTCATAGCCAATATTCTAACACATGCATATTTATTATTAGTTTTTCCTACATAAGTATGTGGATTCTATTCTGGTGTGCTGAGTATATTGCATTCGAACGTCCTGATAGGCCAATTCTGCCGTCCTTTGGCAGGAGCCCCGTGTACAATCCCCCGTGAATGCAGACTGAGAAGTGAAACCGGAGCAGCAAGCCCCTCACTTCCTTGTTTCCTTTCGCTTTTTCTGTCCGCAGTGACTGTTTCATAAGCTCCCACTGAGACTCTCTGTCTGTCCGTCTTCTTCAAGATGTGGAAGTGAATACCTTGAATTCTAAACACAAAACTTGCAAAAAGCAGCAATCTGGCAGGAACTCTGCAGATATTATTCCACATAATCAGCTTTAAGGGAATGAGGATGGGGGCCCTTTCAGCTATAGTTACCATAATACTCATGTTAGCATAGATTGATAGTTATAATACAAGCCTTTAGAGGAATTAAATGTGGACGCTGAAGTGTGAGAAATTAAAGGGAACTCTAACTTTTCCTCACCTATGGGAGGACAATTCTGTGTATTAAAGATGTAATATATTTCTAGAATATTTATATAAGTTGGTAGAGATGAAAACAAGTCTAGTGCTAAACATCACCTTTCAGAAAACTGAATCTGACAGGAACAGCTATATTAATACAGGAAACCTCCAGCTTTATCAAACATCTTTTTGAAGTCTTAGGTCAATTAAAGATTGATCAAAAGAAAGTTAACAAAATAGAAAAAATGAATGTGCATGACCTGTTCAAAAAGTTCCAAAGTTTCTCTCTATGTATTCCCCAAATTAAATGTGTAGCTATTGTGTCACTCAGTGTAATGTACCTGACATACTTTTGTAATTAATGTATTGTTTAGTTCATGCAGATTTAACCTATATATCTTCCTTTATTTTCAGGTCTTCAAAATGATCACTGCACTGATCTTCATGTGTTACCTCATGGCAGGCCCGCGCTGTTGCGTGTCCTGCCAGAAGACCTCCTGCCTTGTTCAAGACCGCAGAGCTGACTGCAGCCACCTCAGCCTCAAAGAAGTCCCACCAAACCTTCCCAGCAACCTCATCAGCCTGGACATGTCTCACAACAGGCTGCTGGCGGTTCGCCCCATGTCACTGGCCCCATACCCAGGCCTCCAACACCTCAACATCAGTTACAACAGTATCATCAAGCTGGATGGTGGTTTGTGCCAGACACTGCCTCTGCTGCAGACCCTCAACATTCAACACAATCAAGTGCTTTCTCTGAAGTATGAGGATCTGATCCATTGCACCAATCTAACTCAGTTGACTTTGGCTAGTAATAAGCTACGGCTACAAGGAGAGCCATTCTCTGCACTGCAGGTACAAATGTCAGTTACACAGAGTTGACTCAAATGAGACGATGAAATGCTGTGGTCTGCATAGTAAAAACAAAGAGGTAATCCATTACATCAAGCGTACATTAATAAACATTAATCAATGCAGTAATAAACATTTACTAACAGTTAATTAATGTGTCATGTAGTCATTTACTAACAGCCCTTGTGTTAACTAATGTACTTATTCAGTAGTTTCTAAACATACTATTAAAAGTAGTATCGGTCATTAATTAACAGTTAAATAATAAAATCAGAGGCATTTTGAAAGACAGTCACCTAATTTAAGCCTTAACCCTAATAAAGCATTTATTAACCTGAATTAACTTTTTATTAATGTTTTTTGAGATCCTTGTACAATTTTAGACATATATCCCTTAAATAGCACTTACTGCAATAGTATGGTTTTAAACTGGTGAAAATGTAAGAACATGAAGACTGGTAATAAATGATTAGTTGGCACATTAATCAACTGTTAATACATGTTTATTACTGTATTAACTAAAGTGAATTGATGTACACTTACTGTAAAGTTTTACCAACAAATCCTCTTAGATTTGCTATGCTAAGCTAACATCGTTTTAAGAATTTCTCTCATCTGATAGTTGATCAACAAAGCCGAAAAGAGGCAAAAAAACCCCAAAAAAACGAAAAAGAAAAACCAATACAAATGGGCAGTACTGATGACACAGATGAGCTAATATATGAAAATGCAAAACTCAAATCAAACTGAAAGAAGACATGAGTTTGTTTTTTTGATATGTTTTGCATGTGTTGCATTAAATAATTGTTTTTTGTTTATTTCCCATCATAATTCACAGAGCCTGAAATTTCTTGATGTTTCCAAAAACAAACTACAATCAGCCAAGCTTGGTTCTCAGCCTCAGCTGCCGAATCTGGTGAACCTCAACCTGGGGCTCAATGACATTACCACCTTGAAGAAAGATGACTTTTCCTTTCTTAATCACTCATCATTTCTAGAAGTCCTCAACCTGTCATCTGTGTCTCTCAAAACAGTAAGAAACTTCCCTAGAAATGGGAATTGAAATGCTATTGTGGCACCTTATTTTAAGTTGAAGTTTTTGCTTCCCATTTGTGTCTCACTGCAAGATCTCTATGTTTTGTTGCAGTTGGAGCATGGCTGTTTCAAGCTCATTTCAAACCTACGTACTTTAATCATGGATGGGAGTAACATTGGCACTTCAGTTATTGTTAATCTCTGCTCAGAGCTGTCGGGGACAGCCATTAATGCCCTGTCTATTCGGAACACGAAGCTGGTCTCACTCACAAACACAACATTTTTAGGATTAAAGGAAACAAACCTGACCATTCTCGATCTGTCCCATAATGGCATGGGTACAATTGGGAAAGGCTCATTTCAGTGGTTGCCAAAACTTGAGACTCTTAATTTAATGGACAACAACATCAAGCATCTAACCAAGGACACATTTCAGGGGCTCAAAAGTTTGAAAAAACTTAAGTTAACAAAGGCTGTAGTGAAAAGTCACACCTCCTCCACCCCAATTATTGATGACTTCTCCTTCCAGCCATTAAGTGCCCTGGAGAGTTTAATGTTAAACAGGACTGCAGCTCGGGAAATAACAGAGCACACATTTACAGGCTTGACAAGTCTTAAAGAACTTGATATGAGCTGGAGTAGCTACACCTCACTCAGAAACATCACCAACAAGACCTTTGCCTCACTGGCTGGATCGCCTCTCAGAACGTTAAACCTGACGGGAACAGATATAACACAGATTAATCCTGGGAGCTTTTCCAGTTTGGGAAATCTCACCATTCTTTATCTAGATTCCAACTTTATCAGACAAACTCTCTCTGGCAGAGAGTTTGAAGGATTGGGTCAAATTCAGGAGATTTACATGTCCTTGAACTTCCAGAAGATCAATTTAAGTTCCACCTCGTTTGGTCATTTGCCCAATCTCAGGGTCCTGACTTTGGGCAAAAGTCTTATAGCTACAGCCCTGAACCTGGATCAATCTCCATTTAGTCCCCTTTCCAACCTCACCATCTTGGATCTCAGCAACAATAACATTGCTAACATCAGAGAGAATACATTTAAAGGCCTCGTGAACCTGAAGGTGCTGAAGCTCCAACACAATAACTTAGCCCGTTTGTGGAAGAGTGCCAACCTCGGTGGGCCAGTGTTATTCTTGAAAGAGGTGCTGAACTTGAAAACCTTGCTGATGGATAGTAACGGGCTGGATGAGGTCCCAGAGGAGGCTCTGAGAGGGCTGAAGGACCTCCGTCAGCTAAGTCTGGCCAACAATCTCCTCAACAACCTGAAAGACTCCATTTTTGATGATCTGGAATCACTGCAGGCTTTATATTTACAGAGGAATATGATCACGAATGTGAGACCCGAAGTGTTCAAAACTCCGTTGAGCAACCTCACTCTCCTTATCATGGATAAAAATCCCTTTGACTGCACGTGTGAGAGCATCCTGTGGTTCGTGACGTGGTTGAATAACACCAAAGTGACTAAAGTGCCCGATCTCAGGGAGCAGTACTTGTGCAACACTCCATTACATTACTTTAACCGCACCATCATGGATTTTGAAGTACTCTCATGCAAAGACATGACCCCATTTCAGGCTCTTTACATTGTGAGCAGCACAGCTATCATCATGCTGATTGTATCCGCACTGCTGGTGCGATTCCATGGCTGGAGGATTCAGTTTTACTGGAACATAGTGATCAACCGTACTTTAGGATTCAGTGATGCCACGGTTAAAGAGGGCAGGGGATATGAGTATGATGCTTATGTCATACATGCAGAGAAGGACAGCAGCTGGGTTGAGAGAAGGATGGTCCCCCTGGAGAATAAAAATTGCAAGTTTTGTTTGGAGGATCGAGACTCAATCCCCGGCATGTCACAACTTGAATCCATTGTGAATAACATTAGGAATTCTCGGAAAATCTTGTTTGTCGTCACAGAAAGTCTTCTCAGGGATCCCTGGTGTAGACGGTAAATCAAATTTGTATTTCTACTTTGTTATAAATCCAATGAAAATGATAACACATTGATAATTTTAAATTGATTATGGTGTATGACAGTGAACTCTCCACCCTCCTACCTGTCCAGATTCACAGCCCATCAGGCACTTCACCAGGTCATTGAAGCCAGCAGGGACTCTGTGGTTCTGGTCTTCCTGCAGGATATACATGACTACAGGTTATTTCGCACACTCTTCCTCCGCAGAGGCATGCTGCGTTCATGCTGTGTCTTGCACTGGCCCGTCCATAAAGAGAGGGTGCCAGCCTTTCACCAGAAGCTCCTCATAGCGCTCGGTATGACTAATCGTTTGCAGGACTGACTGTGTTCCAGTTGCAGTGATGAGAAATTTCCTGTTTTGTATACTTTAATTTAGTTGTTAATGTTACCAATTGCAGATGTTTGGCATTCTGTGGAAATACTTTGCATTTTTGTGTGTCTGCACATACATAAGAAGATATTGATTTGCTATTGTAACAATTACTGTATCACACATGAGGTACAAAAACAATAATGGTTTACGATGTTTTAAACTGCCGCTGATCATTTCCCATTTGATCAGCTTATATATAAAGAAAGAAAATTATTTAAGTTTAAATGTCTGTTGTTATATGATGCCACGACGTGAGTATTAAAATCAATTGTTTGCCTGAGGAAGTCTAATGCGTGGCCATTTTTATATATAGCAATCTCAGCAACGCAGTGATCACCTAGTAGTTGGAAAGAAAAGCTAAAGTGCAGAGAATGAATTTGTCGACATCTACTGGTCATTGTACAAAACTACATCTGCTGTGCTGCAAATACCAAACAAGTCTGCAACAATTGATATGATGCAAAGGCCATGAGCACCAAGTCGGTTACAATATAGGACTTCTCTGTATTTTCTGGTTAATTTACAATGACTGGCACTAATTCATTCTGCAATATAAAGGACAGACTACGTCAAGGTAAGAGCCTTCTGAAGCTTTTTGAATACACTATTTCAGAAACAATGAGGCCAAAGATGTCTCAGATGTGGACATTAATAAATATCCAAACAAATTCCTAAGTACAGAATTGTGCACAGAGTCATGCACCATGTGTTTTTTTGTTTAGGCTATTATTTTGTTGGCCTGTACCTTTTTTTTTTTTTTTTTTTCCAGACTGTGAACTTTTCAGTTTGCAAAAATGTCCAAATTCCAAATAAATAAACAGTTCATAACCTGTTTCCTCATGCTTCCTGTCCGAATGTTCAGTTTATGTTTAGACAGATTCAGCATGTCCACCCAGGTACTACAAATTGCACAAGGACCCAAAAAAACAAATGATCAGTACAAATGAGTATGAGATGCTTACTTGTCTTTCTGAATATAGTTTTAAACTCTGTTTTGTACAGTATTAGGAGATCAAAAGCAGGCTAAATATGTAAAAAGGTATTACTCAATTTAGAATGTACAATCAATGAAATAATGATTAAAAATCAATAACTTTAAACCTAACTCTAAAATAATTACTTAAATGTTCTCATGTGACCAATAAGAAATGTTTCAAGGATTCAATATCTGGTTTAAGCTGAGACCCTTAATTACACCCCAAAGGGTAACCTGTAAGCTTTGTCCGACACATTGTTTACATTCATTTTACTAAGGGAGAGTAGTTTCGACCATAAGAGAACACTGGCTTAGAGAAGGCTGTCATTTATTAGCCAGTCAGCTTGGATGTGACCTAAAAGGTCACGAATATGTGGGACAAAGGCTTCAGTGTAGTGGTCATAAGGTAAATAATTGACCTTTATTATATAACTTGTGTATAACATTTGTAGCGCAATGCCTTTACATAATTGCATGGTGTAAATATCCTTACGTGGGTTTTACTTTGCTTAAGGGCAATAAGTGATGTAAGTGAATATACATTTAGAGACGGCTGCCATTGGATTGACTGCAGAGAAAAGGAGGCGCAACAGCAGGGAAGCGACAGGAACACAACCTGATCCTGCTGCTTCAATACACAGACAGGCTTTACACACACGCGCACAGAAGCCGAAAAGATGGTAGTTTTACTGGGGAGTTACACGATACCTTTGCTGGGAGTGAGTCTCTTCATTGCTGTTTTGACCAACATTACCTTCAAGATGCTCAACAGTTACCTGCATAAATGGTTTCAGATGAAACCTATACCAGAGCTGGAAGGAACATATCCCATCATTGGAAATGCACTCGCATTCAAAACCAATGCAGGAGGTAAGAAAGCAATGAGCGTGCTGCAGTCCACTCTGATTTACAAACATAAGAACAGCAGAGCTCATCATATACAAAACTCATATACTTTAAACTGGCGGACACAACTGGCATGTCCCTTCTTATATATTTCTGAATCTTTGTTGTAGATTTCTTCCGTCAAATTGAGGATTATATCCGAGAGTACTGTGATGCTCCACTGTTTAAACTCTGGGTTGGACCAGTCCCTTTTGTGGTTTTGTTTCATGCTGAAACTGTTGAGGTAGAGTGACTGACAGCTCCTCATTCACAACACCAATGTATGCATACAGTAGGTGAAACCTGCCAGTGTTCATATCTTCATTTCATTTCTGGCATATGTACAGCAGTTATAGCCAAAAGGTTTGAACTTATTTTCATCCTCTGCAACTGCAATTGTTCTTTTAGACGGTTCTGACCAATGCTGTTCATATGGAAAAAAGCTATCCATACAGCTTCCTCCACCCTTGGCTTGGGACTGGGCTCCTTACCAGGTATGTTTCTGAGGCTCTTTTCTGCATGACATTAAATAACTGCCACCAGTAGACAATAAAGACGACAGATGATGATGAAATAGATAAATAATAATGGAACATCATGACATAGAGAAGGTTGTTAGTGTAGCGTGTGCTCACATTCCTACAAACCTAGAAGCAGTCAGAGAGTACAAACCTCCACCAAGGCAAATTAATCCCAGATCCACCCTTGTATCTGGATCTTTACCTAAATTTGATGGGTTCTTAAATTGCTCATTCCCCAATCTCGCACCAAATTTAGTTTAAATCCATCCAGTAATTTTTGCATAATCTTGCTAAATAACCAAGAAACAAACAGACCAAGGCTAAAACATATCAGGTACCAGGTCTGGGGGATCCATTAATGCAGAGACACACAGGGAGCTTTCTGAAGTTGTTTTAATAACAAAGTTCAAACCAGGAATTCAAATTATGCAGAGGTAGAGATAAGGATAAGGCAAACTCGGTAATCGGAACGCACATCGAACACAAGGAGACTAACACGGAATAGACTCTGGACCGCTCAATAGAAAGACAAGACATTCTGGCACAAGAGGAAGGGAACACAGGGGGTTAAATACACGAGGGAGGGGTAGAAAATTGGACACAGGTGAGACACATTAGGGAGAGCGAGTAATCGAACACACCTGAGGGACAACACTTGACAGGACATGGGGAGTAAGACACAAACAGAACTTCAAAGTAAAACAGGAAACACCGAATGACCCTAACAGAAAAACACTTGACGCTAGCAGACCCTGACAAAACGTAACCTTGGCATATGTAATGACGTATATGGGAGACACAAGGCAGTAGGTTATGCAATGTCCAAAACGGAAAAAAAAGATTTTTAGATAACCTTTAAAGATTAATAAAAGATCGCTAAAAGTGAAAAGGTGAATTCATTATTTTCTTAGGTGTTTTGGATTAAAGTGAACATTTTTTTTTCACAAAGGAGGGACAAGTTCAACAACTTGTCAGATATAGATACCAGCAATAAAAACACAAAATACAACAAAGCAACTCAAAACAAGATTAATTTTTTATATAACCATAAAATGTCATACCGACATTCCCTAACATAAACCTAGCCCTTACTGCATGTTAATTCAAGTTGTTGTTGCTGCTGTAAATGGTACTTTTACTATATTATTGATCTAAAGCTAAATTCTGGGGCAGATCTGCAAAATATCTTTTTAATCATTGAAAATATAGCAACATCTGATCCATAAAGGCTCATGTAATATCAGGCTTAAATCATTAACCTAAGCCATGTTTAGGAGACAATGGCCCAACTTTGTGTTTTTAAAAAAAGCTGCATTCACACTGCACTGTTGTGATAATGATCCACTTTCACACGGAATTGCAAAAACGACTACAAACGCAGCTAATGCTGGTTTTTGATTGCTTTATATAACTTGTTTAATTAGATTGTAATTATCAACTGCTCAATACAAGTTTGCATTCTCATAAAGGCAAAATGCTACTTATTCTCTTAATATTGTGTGGCGCATTCTATTGAGGTTAACAACATACAACAGACACCTGCTTATCTGTCATTGTGTAAAGAAACAGCCAAAATGCAACAAGAGTTAAGCATTTTCTGCTGACTTTGTTTTCTGTCGAAACTGTCCTTTAATCTTCCCCAACGGTCCTGGTTTTACGCACCACTCACAAATGTTGACTCACACTCCGAGTGCGGATACCGATATCTTATTTGAGCATATACAGATAATGGTGGAACGCTCATCATATAATGAGGATGATATTATTGCTATATGTTGGGGTGACATGATTGGTGATAGGTAGCAGTCGTAGTCACACACTGTGGTAGCAGTTAGCTGGATACTGCATCTTCTTTATTCTTGTTTTTGGTTTTTCAGCTGCCAACCAACATTTAGATAAACAATTTTTAAGACGTTGAGTTTTATTGCTGGGTCAGATACTCACGCTTTGGATACTCAACTCTGCTTCTGGCCCGAAGCATCTGTTTCCAATGAGCCGGGCAAGCCATAGTATCGTTATTTGATGACTAGGGAATGATGCCCAATGCACAGTTTAATATCAGACCGTTAAGGTGCATCATCTGTTAAACCATCTCTGATGTGCTCCTCCCTCGATTAGCACTGGCCCAAAGTGGCGTCAGCGGAGAAAGATGCTGACTCCCACCTTCCACTTCTCCATCTTGACGGACTTCTTGGAGGTGATGAACGAGCAGACCGACATCCTGGTGGAGAAGCTGGGGAAGCAGGCAGGGAAGGGTCCCTTCAACTGCTTCAATCAGATAACGCTGTGTGCTCTGGACATCATCTGTGGTGAGCACACTGAACACGCATGTGGGATCGCATGGATGAAACTTTGCAGAGGACAGATATTATGCGTATTGAACAAAAGGACAGATAACCAGAGCCATTCAGTAGAATGCAAAGTTACATTTACATCATGTGTACTTGCAGAAACTGCAATGGGAAGGAAAATTTACGCCCAGAATAATTCCGACTCTGAGTATGTTAAGAGCGTGTACAAGTGCGTACTTTTAAGTTCCTTTCCTATTGCACAGATACAGACAACAATGAGGCAATATCAATAATAATCAATAATCAATAATAACAATATTGTTTTTGTTTGTACGTAGAATGAGTGACATTATCAGCCGCAGACAGAGAACTCCTTGGTTTTGGCCTGACATTTTGTACTACTACTTTGGTGAAGGGAAGGAGCACGACAAGACCCTGAAGGTCCTTCACTCCTTTACTTACAAGGTGAGTGCTTCAGCCTGTGGCTTTATTATGGTGAAATGAGAAGGAAGACTCATTTTGGGACAGCACTCAACTGCAACCTTAACCTTCATGTCATCTCAGGTGATCAACGAAAAAGCAGAGAGCATTTCAAACTGTGAATCAGACGACAAATCTGAGCAGGGCGGAGAGAAAAGGCAAGCTTTTCTGGACATGCTGTTGAAGACCACGGACGACGATGGCAACAGGATGAGCCATCAGGACATTCAGGAAGAAGTGGACACCTTTATGTTCAGGGTGGGCGATCAGAAACAAACACAATTGGCAAAAAAAAGTTACTGCTCTTTTCAATATTTGTGAACTTTAAAGGGATTAATTGACATTTGTGATGAAAAAGGAGCTGCTTGCAGAGAATTACCTCCCACCTCCGCAGTTTGTCTCAACTCTAATGAGCGCTCGGTTCAGTCTCAGCTTTCTCATATCCTAAGCTGTTATTATTAAATAATATTAGAAATACAAAGCCAGCCTTAGGAGATGGAGAACAAAACAGAACTAAAGGAATCAATGAATGCAGCGTCAAATGTGATGTGTTTTTCTGTGTTTAAATGCTTCATTTTGCAGGGACACGATACCACCGCAGCATCTATGAACTGGGCTCTGCATCTGCTGGGCTCCAAC
>KV751317.1:13796664-13851798 GCA_001698575.1 Mola mola
TAACAGCAACATCCTCTCCGCTCTGTCTCAGCACCTTCGCACTTCCATTTATTTTACAGCCCCGAAGGCCTTTTGACTCATCTCTTTACAAGTCAAGCAGAGGTTGAGAGAATAAATGAATTATGTTTTCAACATGATGTAAGTCCTGAGTCCTGTGGTAATAAAAGTACAGTTTGCACAAACTTGAAAATAAATTTGTTCTCAAGCATGGAAACCATAACTTGAGAGAAATTATTGATTTAGTATCATTGTTATCAGTGTTGTTGTCCAATAATGCACATACCATTAAAAAGACCGACTTTTGACATATTTCTTTATCAAATAAACAGCTCGTAAGGTGTCTCACTCAAACAATATGGTCATATGTGTCACAGATAGGAAAACCGTGCAACAGCCTGAAACACTGCCTGTTGTTGTGTTTGCTGTGCAAAGGTACATCTGACCGTCCCGCTACCATGGAGGACCTGAAGAAGCTCAAATATCTGGAGTGTGTGATCAAAGAGGCCCTGCGACTGTTCCCCTCTGTGCCGTTCTTTGCCCGCAGCCTCGGAGAAGATTGCCACATCAGTGAGTTCCGGATGAATGATGACACTTGAATGAAATATTCATTTGTTTTGTGCTAATCCCCCAAGGCAGTGGTATTTTTTTTATTGGAAGCTGAGGGATTACTTTCATTTAAAACATTTATTGTACTGTATCATGTATTGTGTGGCAATTTTAGAATTCCCTCAGAGTTTCTTCAACCATAAAGCTGGGCTTCTCTGCGTGGTAGCTGCTCGGTGTGTGCAGGGAAGAACGTGCCTCTCTAGCCGACTAAAGGCAGCATTTGGTCGTTTGTGTTTTTGACTTGGTACCTGTAAAAGATATTGTATAATGTGTAAAAATGTGTAAAATAATGCCCCTGTGCCAACTAATTGATTGGAGAAAGGTAGGAAAAATACTGTACTCTCAGTGCAAATTTTTTTTTTTTTTTATAATCTACAATATCTTTACAGTTATCATAAAGTTATTGCATTATATAGCTTTGCTGAGGTAAGCGTCCCCTGACCAAACTCCTTACCAGAGTAATTTTCCCTGAAAAGATTTATGTTGTGAAATTTTTGACCTAATAACACTGAGAAATAGGGGTTAGATTGAAAAAATACAAGAGTACTCCTTTAAAATGTAGTCTTTCTTGCTTTGTACTTGTTATAAACAGCAGGATGATGGCAGTTTTTGGGAGACGTGGCAGTGAAATCCATTTTTTTCCTGTTCCTATAGATGGCTTTAAGGTGCCCAAAGGCGCTAATGCAATTATTATTACTTATGGTCTCCACCGTGACCCGCGATACTTCCCTGAGCCCGAGGAGTTCAGGCCTGAGCGCTTTCTGCCTGAGAATTCAGTGGGAAGGCCTCCATATGCATACATCCCCTTCTCCGCTGGACTCCGCAACTGTATCGGTAAGATTGGGAAAGGTTTCATTGTTAGTCTTTTGGATCCGTCCGGAAGCGTGCTTTAGAAGACTCCTCGCTGTGTGTGCTGTGCTCCTCAGGTCAGCGTTTCGCACTGATGGAAGAAAAGGTGGTCTTGTCCGCCATTCTGCGTAACTTTAACATCGAAGCTTGTCAGAAGCGTGAAGAGCTGCGGCCCGCTGGGGAGCTGATCCTGCGGCCGGAGAAGGGCATCTGGGTCAAATTAGAAAAGAGGAAACTAGAGCTTTGATCAAAGGAAACAGCTGACGCTCGGCTCCTCCACTCTGATGTTATTAAAGTACATCCAGTAACCTAATAGTGGCGGACACCATAATGTTTCCAAAATACCCTTCGAGAGGTCAGGGACAGCAGTGACCTCAGTGTTTAGATGGCAGAATGTTCTCATCATCATCGTTTTCATAATTAGACAAAGTAATCCTTATGAAAATAAATTGAGTTCCTTTCCGAATGTTGTTGGTTTTTCAGAAATAGCCACATGACGCATTATTCTTGCCCTATATACTGTGTACATATTTGTCCTTTGCCAAAGGAAGGCTTTAACTGCACGAACATCTGATTCATATTAAGAATTAAAATGCTTAAAAAAGTGAAGCGATGATGCTGTTTATTACTGATTATTACATTTAGAGAATAAACATTTCTTTACGAAAAGAACACTATTGGTTATTGGTTGTTTGAACCTAGAAGAAATAGTGTTATGGCACTGGTTTCCGTCCTTTTCTCACATACTTACTTCTTATGAGAAATGTAAACAGAACATGTAAAATCCCATATGCAGTATTCAACCATCTAGCATTTCAAACTAAATAGTAAGGGGGGAAAAAAAAGAGGTTTGAAAGGATAGTACAACCCCGTACACTGTAGACTTCCTGTTTGTTTCTATAAAGTGGTGTTTGTGGACTGTTAGGTACCTGTATGTAGATTATTCTATTTAATAGGAAGATTGTTTGTTTTTTTTGCATCCTTTGACACTTAATAAAATTCCTTTTCCACTTCTGAATGCTCACGTAATGCAGTTATTTTTCCATCCAACACGTTCTTATCCAGGCAGAGTATAGACCATTTTGGGACTTGTGACTTCAAATAATTCTAATTTAATTTGTTATAATGTAGATAAAAAAGATAAAGATAAAGTCTGCCTTTGAACCAGGCTCAGAAAAGGATGAAAGAAAAGACATGGAGGCAGGTGGATTCCAAACCTGTACAGAATCTTGAGCTGCGTCTGCTTTAAGCTGCAGTCACATCTGGGAAAGCTCGGACAAATCTAACATTTGGACTGAAGTGTCTCACACAGGCGGAGACAACTGTTTTCAGTGAGTGCCTCATTAAAACAAGAAGAAAGGACAAAGGATGCAGCGCTGTGCAAACAGTGATGGGTGGTAATACATTTCTGACAAGTCTTATTATTATACAGGGATAGTTGCGGTAACCTTTGTGTACTCTTAGGAGCACTTTTGTACATGTCCCAGAGATGGTTGGTTACCGGCAACAGATCAGGTATCATTAACAAAATGGATGAAGCCTCCAGAGGAAAAGTACCCCTCCACTTTTTGCAATACATTACCTATTGGCCGTGGCTATATTGCGAAAACCTGACCTATCAAATGAGACAGGAGGAAGCAACGTGTACCTGTTGATTTAACCAACAGAAATGTAAGCCAACAGCTACGGCAAACATCCTTTTGCATTTGGCAATCACTGTGAACACACACTGAACATGTCATCATAGTATTTACGCTGGGTAACTTCAGCTTCAGATGTCATGTGACTTCTCTCATGACAATATCTGCCTTAACTAAAAAGTTTACCTCAAACTTGGTTACACGGCATAGCCAGGAACTAATGCAGTCGGGAGGTGTTGTGCATAATGTCCCTGGTTTCTCCATGATATTACCCCCCCACACACACACACACACACACACTGTCCTCTCTCACCCTAATGTCAAAATGCCCAAGTTCTGGTTTATTAATAAAGATGATGACGCACATAAAGTCACGATGGCCTTACACTTTAAACTGACATTTAATGACAAATCCCAGTAACATGGACAACTGTTGGACCACTGTGTGCAATATAAAATAGATTTCGGCAATAAAAGACATTGTAATGTCAGTTTTTTTTCCAATATTGTGAACCCCCCAGATTATTCAGAGGTCAAACTGTCCCTGATCACAGCAGTGCAGCTGCCACACACAAACACTCGAAGATGCGGGAGCGCACTGTCAAGACAGGAACGACATCAAAACAGCATCATCCTGATCGTTTTTTGATTGATTCGATTGATTTTTTTAATAATGAATAGCAGTGCCCATGATTTCTTTTAAAATTTAATCTGTATGCTGCCTTGATTGACACACAACACGGATGATCTTTTGGAGGCAGTTCAGTGTTAATATGTTTTTAAAGCAACTCTGGCGCTCAGTGAAGTTGCCAATTGCTCCGTTCAGTTGTTTAGGTATGAGAAGACATTGTCTAAAAACCTCTCATAAAACATTTGACTTCTTGACACCCTCAGTGGCTGGAACGCTCGTGAGAATGCATTCAACCTTATGATTATTATGAGCAAAAACCCTTTGCTGCTTGAATCTCATTGAGGCCAGAAGGATTCATTGTAACAAAGTAGTAATCACGGCCTGACACAGTTACAAATGACCCCATCCATAATGTCATAAGATGATTTAGCTGGCTTGCCAACACCAAAATGACATGACTGATGATGAATTGCATGCTCTTTTTCGTTGCTATAAATTGAATTATTGAGCACAATCAATGGCTGGATGGAGCTGAGGCACCTGAGTTCCAAATGAAGCAGGAAGAGTTCATTTGTCTGAGGTCTTCTAATAAATGACCCGCGTGCAGGAGCCTTTACTCAGATTCAGTGGAGGTAGGTGGATTGCCTGAAATAAAATTTCCAGACATTATGCATCAGATAAGATTGTTTGAAACGATAAAGCCACAAGAGTCCCAGGATATTACTAGCTAAATCTGAGTTGTCGTTAGATGACAGCCTGGGTCCTCTACGTAGAAAACCTGAGAAACCAACTTTGACAACTTGTCGGATTAACACTGTAGAAGCAAAACTCACCATAATGATGTATCAACTTGTAGGTGAGCTTGTACAAGTAGCTCTTCCTCTTCTTCCTGGGAATCCATGTCTGGTTCAAACGTGTGGCCGAGAACGTGCTAACCACAGACCATGCTTCCCCCCACTGCACCCGAGTGGGGCAAGAGACAGGGGTGCAGACGCTCACCCCTGCTCAGGTAGGTAAGCGCCGGCGGCAGGTAAGTGGCAGAGTGGTAAGCAGAGTTGGTGGCGTGGCTAAATTAGCATCTTCATAGGTCCCCCCAACAGCCTAGTCATTTTGTTTGTATAGTGCCAAATCACAACAGAAAGTTGTCTCGAGACATTTTTGATGGGGAGCAGGTCTAGACCACAATCTCAAATTAGATCTTAATACACATATTATAATATCAAGTTGAAAGTCTGGCGTAGTTTTATATCGATTCATCTTGTCTTTTCACCATCAAATTAGCACAAATGCTCTTGAGTCAGTCCAGGAAAATATTAACGAGACCATGACCTCTGTGTCACTACATATATTTAGTTTGCTAAAGATTTAAAACTACATTATTCGATTTTCAAGCAATCACTGCACAAGAGGGGGCAACACAGAAGCTCAAAAATGTTGCAATTTTAACTTGTTAACGTAAGATTTCTGCTAACAAAGTGTTTTAGTGTATATGCCCGACGCTGTTATCTTTTTGCTGAAACTAGACAGTGCTATATACTTGTAAGACAGTCCACCAGACGCACGTGAAACAACAATAAAAACAACACGAAAGGCTTCAATCAAACTTTAACGTTGGCAAATTTCACCCAAGAGACCATGCCTGCCCCTGGGCTCTGTGATGAAATGAAACGAAACCACTTTGAGGTGAGAAATGATGATAGATTTCCCGTTTCACTTTCGAAATTGAAAATTTTGTTGAACGGATCATGAAATATTCAGAGTCCATGAAGAAAGAGGTAACCAATCGGCTCAAAGGACAGGATAAGGTCTTGACATACAAGTGGGTAAGTTCCAGTAGAATATAAAATGACCCTCATTCAAATGTACTGGCTTTAAATGAGGTGCAGTTCACGCTGCAGTCCAGAGAGAGGCAGCAGTGTGTGCTTTTCAAACTGTGTGCAGGGACAATTTAGGCATAAATCCGCTGTGTGTTGTAGATGGATATGTGTGTATGTGTCTCAAAGTGAGTGTGTGGGATGGAGGAACAACATGCACAAACAGCAGAATGTATCCACAGTGTTTTTTTTCCCTGCAGCCTCATGTTGGTATGAGTGGCAGCTGCACCCAGCATGTGTACACTTAATAGTCTCTGAGTCTCACATTTTCAATGTTCCGATGTTTGAAAGACACATGATTGATTTGCAATGTCCCCTCAAGTGGTTAATGAACACATCTACAATATTTACTGCCCGTAGAGTGCAAATCATCTGATCCTTTTAAAACTGAATTTCCAAATCACATTTAAAAACTCTGACAGGGATTTTGCCTAGTGTGATCAATGATCAACATACACATGGAAAAACATCCCTGACTGTCATTTACAAATGACTGCATGACTTGAAATTCCTCTTGCTTTCCTTGTGTTTTGGAGCCATACAGAATTAACTTATTCCCCAGAGTCAAAGAAATACTGCCAGAGTGCCCTCTTGATGCCCCTCCAGTGAACAGAACATGATAAAATGACCCTTCCAACAAACTATTTCTATATTAATGTATGACTTTTTGTACATAGGTGTACCAATACATACAACTGGTGCCCTTTTTTATTATGTTTGCCCCTGCCTCACAAACATCCAGAGTCCGCCTCTGAAAGCCCATGAAATTTGGTTCCATTTTCTCACAAACTGGGACTGTCACAGTGCAGTTATGTAAGTGTAATATTGCGGACAAAAATGTGCTGGCGTACTTGCTCCTTGATGGAGGAATGTAATTTAAAAGATCAATTGGGAAAGTAAAAGCGGGTTGGTGATCTACATTTAAATTACTGTTGAAATCTCGTGAAAATGCTTAAAAACAACAGGGAATTGATCCGGACAAGTAGGGCAGCTTATTTTACCGAACGTTCGAATTTCTAACAAGGAAAAAAAACAATAAAAATTGCCTGTGAGTGTAACGATTTAACAATGTTTTTCTTGTTTTCCAACTGAGGGACCTCCCCATATTCACTAATACTATCAATAGATTCAAACTGTGTTGCCTGGAATCCATTTGTGTTTTTGACTTGAAAAACTCAGACAATACTCAGAAGTGTGTGCGACTACCACAGACACGGAGCTAACACCTTTTTTAGTTGTGGCACCTTCATAGAGAAAAAAAAGAACAGCTTTATGCGATATTTTACTGTACTAACACGGATGATTAATTCATCATTACATGTTGTCAAAAAAGAATATGAAAATAAATCAACATTGGAATCCACATCCAGAATCCACATGATAAAACCTCAATTTGTTTTCCTGTTTTACGTTATTCATTGATTTTATTTTTATTGTACCAAGTCCAGTCATGTGTCCCCGTAAATATTCATTTATATGTGATATTTAATTTATGTGCTTCAGAAAACATGAACTTAACCTTCAAATTATTGATATTGTTTGCTAAATCCCTTTTAATTACCCATTAGGATCAATAATACACCTGAAGCTGCAGCGGCCTCAGGACACGAGAAGAAAGCGTAGTTAGGACAGTGTAATATTTATGACTACATCTCTGTGGTGTGTTATGGACCTCGCCGGCCCACCGAGACCAGCGTTGAGCTGGATCGGATGTGACAGTATCCCTGGATATGACTGAACGCCATACTTGAGCTTCATGACACACTGCTCTCTCTCTCTCATGGTTCTTTTTACTCTCGTCTCCCGCACACACACACGCACGCAGGTGCAAAACACACCGACACTTGCTGTAAAAGCACCCAATCGTTTCTAGACTCCGTTTATTTTCACACCAAATGAATGCCCCTATTAGAAACCAAACTCAAATCGGGACTGTCCAGTATGGAGGGCGCCAGAGAGATGTGGATGGAGAGAGTGAGCGAAGCAAGAAGTGACTGAGAATAGATATAGGGAAAGCAAATGAGGTATCAGGCCGATGGGAAAGTCTAAAAGCAGGCGTCTGAAGGGAGGACAAATTGAGACTGAGAATCAGTGAGACACGATGATTACGCAAACCAGCTCATCTGTTTCCCACAGCTATCAGCCATGGCTCTCCCAGCCACAGCAAAGGAAGGATGTCTTTAAAATAATCCCATCTGCCCTCTTTGCCATTGCCTTAGAAACTCCAGAGCCAGTCAGCCACCAACTTCAAGGTGGTTGGGCGCGCAACGCTCAAGGTGCCAAGGCCGTGCGGTCTTCACTTCCTTTGAAGTACACCAATACTTAATCTCACTGCTCAATTGTTTGAAATGTGGGTCATGGCTCAAATTTGACTACAGTGGTGTAAGACTTAAAAAAACAGCCCCAGCTCAGTATGCCAGTGCTTAGTCCCTGTTGTGTGTTGACTCAAAATAATCTTGCTTTATTGATTTCTCATTAACTCAGAAGAGTTTCTGGACATGCTTAGTTTTAAGTTTCAATTATGAGCCTCCACGGGTAAACAAAAGTGTTGGATTGAGGCCGGAGCAATTCATTGAAGCTGCTGAGAAACATAAGGTGCTTTAAAAGAAGTTCGTTGCTTTCCCTTCTTCCTGCTCTCTATTCATTTGTATGCTATGGTGTTTGTGCTCTCACTCTTACAGCTCCCTATTCTCACATGACATTCAATTTATGATTTTTTTTAACAGGACTGTTGGGTCTTTGTCAATTTAAAAATATATGTTTTGTTATACAAAAGTTGATCCTTTAGGGCCATGCAGAGAGGCGCTGGGATAGAATGTATGAACAAAGAAGTCCCAAGAAGTCGAATCCCAAGTTGAATGTTAAAAAGAGAGAGAGAGAGAGAGAGAGAGTTTTGTTGGCTTCAGATGAGTCAACAATTGTAATGTCCCTGCTCTCCTCTAAAAGAAACCAGTAGTAAACAAAATGACAAATTACTTACATACACTTCCAACTCAAAACAGGAGAAAAACATAAAGAGCAGAGAAGGATGCAGGATGCAGGACGAGGACGAGTGGACGGTCAGACACAACACTTTTATCCAGGTGGCTTTGTGCGTCAGGATAAGATGTATGTGACACAAGCCTTTGTGTGTTAGGGCTCTAAAGGGCCTGCTGTGCAAAGGTGAAAGCTTACTACTTGCACCGCTTCTCATCACATCTCCCCACTGATGTTTTGCGTGGTGAGACGTGATGAGAGCAGGCTGGATTACCGATAACTGCTCATTTTGTGGTGCATCTGGGACCTTTACTGTCCTGTGTTTATTGCAAAACAGTGAGAGTTCCTTCCAGATTTTATCTACTGTGTTGTTAAAAAATATTTCTTCTGTGCACAACTTCACATTCGGCTAATCTTTTTGACAGGATCTGATGAGGATTTTTCCTGCCAAATGCAGCACAAGTTGACCTGGAGAATAACACTAAAACATGGGCTGAAACAATCAAATGTCATCCCTGATGCCCTTTTCTTTACATGTCTTACATCTGCCAGGTCAGATAATTATCAAAGTGATGACATGTTGTCTGAAGCAAGCAAAATGCAGGTGTGAGCTGAACTAACACTGTGCTCCACTGAACCGAACTGACCATTAAAAGCTAACAGCCATAAACAAAAAACCCAAACCAAAAAAAAACACAAAAGTTTGCAATTTTCAGCCAACTTGAGTTTTGTATTGCCAGATATGATATTCAAGGTCCTGTACAAAGAGATAAAGAAAAGTGAAGGTGCTCAGCATTTAAACCAGCATAGCTAAACAAATGATGGAGCTAAAAAACCCACCCAAAAAACAAGCAAAAGCAAGTATAGATATAGTTATTGAGTAAACACCAAGAAGAAAAATCAATATTGGAATAGAAATGGAAAGAAAATACAACATGAAGTGTCTTAGGAAGGCTCTGTTTGTAAAGCATCAAAAACAGCTGAATCCTTTGCATAGACTTTTCAAATCACTGGGGCATTTGCAGCAGGACTAAACGGATTCTTCAGTTTCTCCAAAAATGCTCTTTCAACTGGTGCTGCTGTTGAAAAGCATTGTCTAACAAAGCCCCTCACTATCTCCAGTGGGTTGCTGGGTAGAGACATTGAGTATGCAAACGCTCTATGATTCGATTCTGTAAGGCACTTCCTTAGAATACTGTGGCGGACCATACACAGTGGGTTAAACAAGGTACTTCTGAGGAGGAATAGGGGAATAAAACATTAGAACACGTGCTTTAACTTTTAAAACAAAGCTGACATTTATTAACTATAATACATTAAACAGCACAATTGTTTGTGGTATTCTTGTTAGCTCAGTCACTTGTTATGATTTTCCTTAAATTGTCCTTTAAGTTTAGAAACAGTGTCTTTCTTTTCTTTTTTTCTTTTATGTTTTCATCCCCTTTATCACCTTGCGTTGGGAAAAAGGAGATTAGTCATAATAATAAAATCAGAGCTCTGATGAAAAATAACAACCCAAGTTAAATAAAACAATGTTTATCTACATGGGTAGTGTGATTTTTTTCTTTTGAATGGAGTATAATCTGCATCTGCATCTGCATATGCAGGGCAAAATTCAAACCATTCGTCAATTAACTAAAATATTACCTGATGCGGAAATTCTCTATATCACAAAAAACCCCAAAACAAACAACAACAAAAACACACATAAGTTGAGTACTGTAGTTATTGTTCTGGCAGGCCACAGTAGTCAAGCTCAGCTCACATCAGTAGATCTTACGCCAGTTTAAATAGGCTGATAGCTCAGGTGGCATTCATTGGAAGTCATCAAGCCTATTTTAACCGCTCAAACCGCTTTCTCTGCAACCCGTTTAATCCTGTGTGACAGCGAAAAGACTGTCGGTGTTTTATCTGTCCGCTTTCCTTGCTGCTCATCATGTCCATCCCCACCCATGATGAGGATCCATGGCAGATAGACTGCATTTTGGATATGCATCAGCCTTCGAGGCAGAGGAAGTTTCTTGCAAAGGGAGTGCCATTCCAATCTACTGGAGGTCTCGTATGGCAAATAAAAATTCTAATAATGCTAGTCTGATGAATGGCCAGTGCCCAGGCTCCTGGATGCCTTATTTAAAAATGGCATTTCAGTTCCTATTGGCGTCCCTCACCAAGAGCTTAATGAACTATTTTTGGAGAATGTTCCTGCAGATGTTTCTTCTGTTCAGAGGGAAGCCTCAGGTAAACAAAACTACTGCTCCCACAGCTCTACAAAAGCCCCAGGTTCGGCTTCCGTTCCACTGCCTTAGAGATCGTAAGCCTCCAGCTCAACTCCAGCAGCCAGCACCACGAACCTGGTGGTTGACCCCTAACTTGCAGCGCTGTCTAACATCCAGTTGCTAACATGGACTCAAGAATTCAGGTTCTAGAAGCAGGTTCAGCTCCCTAAACACGGTCATCTATTCCAAGAACTACTGGTGGTTGGTATGCATCCCCCCTCGCTTCCTCCTTGGCCAAAAGACCAGTGTCTACAACTCAAAATGACGATGCCACACCACCTACCACTGAGGGCATCACAGTCCTGTGGAAGACATAAGGAACTGCAGTTCCAGTGTCCACCAGAGTTCCGTTTTTTCCACCCGCTGCTCTAATTTTGCCTACTCTGAGAACTTGTGTGTGGACTGTGGTGATTACTTACTGCTGTAGTGTTAGTGACACGAGACTTTCAAAAACTTTGACTCTAGCACACTTTATTCTAGCCTTTGGCGTTTTCAGAAATGTAACATATGAAGTCCACCCTACTTAGCTGAACTGGACATGTACATGGCTATCATTTCTGATCTGGTGATGTCATATGGAGGAACCTTGTTTTATGAATATCCCAAGTCGTTTTTCGCCAAAGCTGACGTGAACATTCCGAGATTTCAACAGAAACAGTAGTAGACCTGGCTCTTTTTAGCGGCCATTTCACAGGCCATCATGCTCTCTTCTATTCAGTCTGCAGCTCCTTCTCTCTGACCAAAATCATAAACCAATCACCCAAGCTTGAACAAAAACCTCAACCTGGAGAGACAAAGGTGAATCCCTTTATGATTCCCTAAGTTTGTTAACTGAAAAATGCATTCATGCTTGCAGCTATTGTGGAGATGGGCATAACCAGTAGGCTTGAGAAAATCCCGAATTCTATAAAAAGAAAAGAGAAAATAAAACCAACTACGCCAGTCAACGCCCCAGAGCTGGGGAAGGCACTAAAAAAAGCATCCAAACCGCTGATTCATCAATTATTTAATAACAGGACGGGTCCAGTGATTCTTCGATGGTTTAGATTGGTTGCCTCCATTGTCATTTGTGCGCAATAATTTGTTATCTACTTTAAAGGAACCTGAGATTGTTGACTCAGTGCTGGAGAAAGACGTCAAGAAGGGTTTCACGACTGGCCCCTTTGATAAATCATCAAAAACTCCACACAAAAACTCAAACCCGGATAAAATGTACCTTAAAACCCTTAAATCTTCTAAAAAAATCAGCTAATTATTGATTCGTCTGCCCCACATAAGCATTACCGAAACAAACCGAAATTATCATCAATCTCATTCCTCTGGCACCTTGTTTTCTGTTCTATGCCATCGTTGATGACGGCTTTAAGGTTATTATAATAGCAGGTAGAGGTACATGGGTAGCTCAAGCAGATATTACAGATGCTTTTAAAGTCATGCCTTTACATCCTTTTCAGTGGCATATCATTTGTGTTAAATGGAACGAAAAGTTATACTTCTGTGTCAGACTCACCTTTGGTTGTCAGAGCAGCCCCCAAATTTTGATACCTTGTCAGAGGCTCTCTGCTGGATACTCCTAAATAACTGTAAATCGACTTTTGTGCTCCATCATGCAGGAAAAAGTGACAATTTCAAAAAGAGAATTGCTTTCCTTGTTTGGACATCTCAGTTTTGTCATGCACATAATTCCTCAGGGCTGCTCTTTCATATCCAGGCTTCTTGACCTGTCCAAATCAGATAATATCTATGATATGGTAAGCTTTAGATCAGAGCTTCACTTCTGGTCTCTTTTGCTGTACAAATGGAATGGTATCTCATTTTTTTTTTTTTATAATGACCATTTTGAATCCTCTTCTGCCATTAGGTTGTTCACAGATGGAGCTCCTTCTTGCTTTTCAGGGTTTTTCAATAACAAATCGTTTGCTGATAAACAGCCAAAAGAGCTGTTATCCCCTCCAGCTGATGTTTTATCTACTGCTCTATTGGACATGTACATTGTTATAGTTCGTCTCTTGTGGGGCAAACGCCGGTCAACAAATTGAATACTCATTTTTTGTGACAATGAAGCAAATGTTAGTATTATCAACAAAGGGCTCTCCTCTGTTCTCAATAGATTTGTAAGGCACTTTATGTGGTCATCTGTAGTGGGTAATTTCACTATTACAGCAGTTTATATTTCACATTTGGATAACAAGAATATTACCTTTAGTCTGAAGCTCATGCTATCTTAAATGCTCCAAAAGCCATTAGTGCCCTTGAGTTGCTTGCTCTTTCAGTATATTTCTTTCAACCTAATCAAATAATTCATCTGTCTTTAATCCCTCTGCGCACTCCCTTTTAAAAGCACATGGATGCCAGGGATGTTTCCTTGTATGGTTGTTTTGGGGAGATTTTGATCTTGTTGTTGCTCTCTCTGAAGCAGCCATTTCATGTTCGGCACATTAAAGGGCAGGGAAATGGCTCTCCATGCTTAAGGCTTTCCACACACACTCGTGGAAGGACAGGGAGGTCCCAGAACACCATAGCGCCAAATGTAATTGTCTTTAAAATTTCTATGCAATGAATACATTTATGACTGAAGTGGTCCTGACTGAAACACACTTAACTCGAGCATATATGATATGAGGATATTATGAAAGAACAAAGGTCTCATTGTATTGCTTTTGATCGAGCTCTAGTCTCTTCAGCTTAAAACTCCAGGTGGTTTTAAGTAATCATTGTATCATGATATTTACATTCTATGAACTCAAAACACAGAAAAAAGCAAACTAATTTTTCTTCCAAGTTAACCCTGTTGTCTGTACCAGACGAAACATTAGCTAGCAAGCCAAGCATGGATACAATTACACTCACTGGAGCGATTAACACGACAGATCGATAAATCCTCGGCATAGGCTCTGAGCTGGTACTTCTCACAGCTCTTGAGAACAAACTTCTATTTAAGCATTAACTGCTGACCAGGTATAGACACTTTAGACACAGGGAGATTCATTTTTGGTGGGCTTTAGCTTGCTTTGTTCTGCTGCTCTCGCTCTCTCTTGTTTTTGACAGGGAAACTGTACTGTCCCTCTGCTGGCCCAAACTCGCTACTGCAGTTTAGAAAAGAACAAATAAAACTCACTTGAATCGTAGACTGTTTTGAGTGGGTTATAATTCATTCTCATACATTTTCAACCACTCAGTGACTCCTCATAATATGCACGCAGATCCCTAGCTTTCTGCGATCTAATTTGTTGCTCGTCTGTGCATCTAGGGGTGGATTAAAGGATGTTATGAAGAGCACATGATGGTGTTTGGAGCTACAGCACACCACAGGCATACGGTGCATGACTTGGATATCAAGAATAGGTTCTGCACTGTTAAAAATGTCACCATACTACTGCTCTAAAAGCTCAGCTGGTATTGCTATCAGTCAGAGCAGTCATGCAGCTCAACTTGAATACAGAATAGGGCGAACATGATGCGGCATCTGGTAGGTGACCTCTGCACAAGTTCTCGCTACTATAGTGAAAAAGAGTAACAGTAAAGGATGAAGTCAAGACTTTTACATGCTTCTCGTAGTCTGCACCTTATCAGTCCCTTCATAACTGGCTTCTCCACAGGTCTCTGGGGTTCCTGCTGGACACAAAGAAAAGGATAGAAAGAAAGAGATGGACTGCATGCAGAATGGGCAGAGTTATATCCAAAATTGCCCTGAACCAGAGAGCACTGTGCGATTACCATTTTGAGGGCAGAGGAGTGCGTAGTGGAATAATCATTAGCTGGGCCTGACCTGTGCTAAATGGCCAAGGTTAAAGCCTCAGCAAGGTTAATGCAGGACAGAATCCTTTGTGGCTCCAGGTCCACATAAAATGAAGACTCTAAATGGCTATTCAAGCATCACAAAGAAAAATTGTTTCTTGTCCAAAAGTTGAATAAGTTCTCCAAAGATGGACATTAAAACTTCTGCTTTTGGGGTCCTTCTAAGTACTGACTTTGTTTTTCTGCCAAGCAATTTTTTTTCTTTAATCACAGAGCTTGAATTGGAGTTTGTCCCATGTCAGACGTTTTGTCCTCCAGCTCTTTCAGTTCACACTCACTGTATCCATTCTGATTCTCTTGCCTACGTGCAAAATGATAAGTTGGGTAAGCAAAACCTCGTATTTCACAGGGCGAGATGCAGGGTGACACGTGACAGGTCAAAACTGCCTGACCAAACAACCCAAACTGCCATTGTATATTTATTCTTGCAGCTGTGTTTGGCCAGATATTCACTGTGCCTGATGTGAAAGCGAATGGGCCCTGGAGAGAAGCAGACTTGTGTGTGTTTGTTATGCTCTACCCATCTTTACCTTGCATGGACAGAATCAGAGTTTCACTCATCAGGTATATTACCACTGCACCAGTCATTCAAATTGCCACTTGCAAATATCTTTGTCAGGCCTAAATGGGATATTCAATTTCATCTAAATTTCACATGAAACAATGCACAACTAAATCAACCTGAATTTCTCCCAAGGGGGGATCAATAAAGTTACATCTTATCTTATCTTAATATAAAACTTCAATTACCACATTGATAAGCCATTTAAGGTATTAAATGGCTTATCACCTCTTTATTTATGTGAACTGTTACGTTTATACAGTTCTGAGGTTGTGCAGTTGGATGTTTGTGGATGTTCCTATGTCCAGACTCAAACATGGAGGCATTTTCAGTGGCGGCCCCTAATTTGTGGAATAGTTTACTTATTCAAAAAAGAACTGCTCAGACCGCTGAAATTTTCAAGTTCTTTCTGAAAACTTAACTTTTTCACTGGCCTTCAATTTGGAGTTGCTTTGATATGCTTTTGTGTTTTGTGGATTTTTAGCTTGTTAAGCACTTTGGTCAATTTTTGGTTGTTTTGGAATGTGTGTATAAATAAATCTGACTTTGACTGTGACATGTACCTTGGTTTGGTTTCCCAAAATCTATTCTTTGAATGTCTATTGTAATAAGATCGTGAACCTGTACTGATATAGATGGAATACATAATGGAGACATCGTTACCTTATCATTTAACCTGTAAAGGCTCAAAAGGCCCAAGAGACCTTGCTCTTACTGAACTCCTCTCTTTTCAAAGAGAACGGTTTAAATAAAACGGTAATTATGTTCAGCTGACCAAATATATTGGTAAAAACAGCTGCCCCTGACTATGTCACATCAAAAATAATTTTTTATAAATACGGTACTTAACCAGGGCACAAATTATGCTGGCAATCATGACATGATCATGACATCAATCATGACTGTCTGCTTGACTAATTACATAACAACAACATTATTAACACAATAATTCATTTATTTGTGGTGGAACCCCTCAGTATGAAAAATGCATACCACATATTAGATATCTTTTATTTGGAGCTGACACACAATAGACTTAACTTTGACTAAGCCGCTCAGGTATATTAGAAGATGCAGACATGACCAATTTTAGCATTTTTTTAAAAGCTACAATATTTTTTTCATCCGTCTAAGAACATGTTTATCTGTCATGAGCTCATTGCTAGAGTTTATTCAGCCTTCACACCATCCCTCTTTTTAACATTATGTAGCCCCTGTGGGAAAATTTATTAATTTAGCTTGGGAGAGTATAGGAACAAGAGGCCGTAACCATCATGAATAATAATAAGTTAATTAATTTGTAAAATAATTAAATTTAAAGTTTGATGAAAAGGATAGGAAATAATTTAGTATTGAATAAGAATTTGAGTTTCAACTGGATGTTTGTAACTAATGTGGAACATGATGTTGTGTAATGTATAATATATTTTGTTGTGGGATGTATTTACTTTAGTATCATAAGGGCACATCCAAGTGTTCTCATTGTTTATTGATGGGTCAGGTGAGGCATGTTTGGGTAGGACCTGAAGAAAAAAAAAGGGCAGCGGGAGAAGGGGGAACTACATTTGTTTAGCCTCGTGTGTAACTTTTTCCTTTTTCGTTGAAAACTGGTCTGAACATACTTTTAGCTAGATAACTGCACGTCTTTTAGTGATGGTGGGATCGTTGAATGTTCTTTTTTAAAATGTGTCTGGGGTTAGTTACTTTAGATAATATAAGTTTATAGCCGTACAAATACGTTGGTTATTCATTTTTGATTGGTAGAGTATCTGAATTTCACTAAACAAAGGTAAACCTCTGGATAGCTACCTTTTAAATTGCAAGGAACCTGGCCACCCCATCAATCACGTCATTTAGTGGCCATTTAGTGCAGACTGGTGGGGAGGGTGCTATTATGACAGCTGGAACCTGCTGGATATATATACTGAAACACTCTGTGATATTTCATCGCTCCAGTAAATGCACTAACAGCGGTGTGCAGGTTAAAGTACACTCAACAAAAATATACATACATAAACACACACAGATGTAAGATCTCTTAGGTGCAAAGAGCAAGCTTATTTCACAAGTGATTTCAAAAATGTATAAAAATCTGTATTAGTGAGCACTTCACCTTTGCTACAATAATCTATCCACATGGCAGATGACACATATCAAAAGGGTGATTAAAGAGAAGGATTATTGTGACATCGTTTCAGAGAATTTGGCAGTACATCCAACTGGCCTCACACCTGCAAACCGACCGTGACCACGCGAGCCCAGGATGGCCACGTCAGGTGTCCTCACCTGAGAGATGGTCCGAGAACAGTCACCCAGACAGCGGGTGAAACATTTGGGGACACAGAATTTGAGTGCAGACAGTCAGAAAGTAATGTCAGGGAGGCTCAGCTGAGTGCTCGTTGTCTTACCAGGGTCTTAAACTGACTGCAGCCCGTCGGCATGACCGACATGAGAGGGCAAATGCTCACTTTTGATGGCATGTGGCAGTCCTGAGGAGTGTTCTCTTCATACACAAACTCGGTGATGGCTGTATCCGGCAGATGGCAGGCATGGCGTCAGGTTGGCGAGCAGATTGCCGATGTCAGTGTTATCTTGGATTGACAAGTACAACAGCAGGTTTCAGTTCTTGCCAAAGTCCAGCAACTTTTTGTAGCCATTAAGGAGGAGTGAACCGATATTCTACAAGCAACAATCAATAACAACTCTTGGTGAAGGAGATGTGACACACTGGGTGAGGCAAATGGTGGTCATACCAGGTTCCCTGCCCCCCTTAAAAAAAAAGCCCTATGTGAAGCTTTTGTTCAGTGTCTAATAAAGGTGTTTCTTTTAGATCATTTTATTGTGACCAGTCTGAGGGACACCTGTGCAGTAATCCTGCTCTTTAATCAGCATCTTGATATGTGTCACCTGCCAGGTGGGGGGATTATTTTAGCAAAGGCGAAGTGTTCATTAATACAGATTTTTAACAAATCTTTAACTTTAATTCATAGAAAATAGGAGCTAAGGCAAAAATGTGTTTATATTTTTGCTGAGTTTAGTTTGTGAGGGGCATTTAAAATGCTAATGTCAATCACTGTGATTATTGGTCTGACAAAACATTCAGTGTTTTTCTGTCTCGAAGCAGAGTGCACTTCACAAGATGTTAAAACTTTAAAGTTTGAATTAACAGTCCTGAGCCACAGTAACTACACTAAGTTTCAATTGAATAAGGTTGACCAGTGGGTGGTCATCACTGACTACAAAGAAATATATCTGACTCTTTGGCTGTTTGGCAAGATACATTACAAAGTTATATGTGTATAAATCAAGAGAGTTTTCTGCTATGAATAAAAAACTGATCAGAGTCGTGAGGAGCATGTAAATTCTGTGAACTAAATACATTTTTTCCACAGTATAACATTTCCAGTGTTACCATGATGGCAGTTTTGAGTAGTGGTCTAAAACCGTGAGCAGTGGTGGACCAAAGGCTAGAGAAGCAAGCTTGTCCCCAAAAACATTGCCAAAAACTCTTCTGCTCTGGCAAGATAAATCTGGGTGGAGGAAAGTGAAAAAAAAAAGTTGCTTAAGTACTGAATAGGTTGAGCACCCACAGGGGAGGCCTATCATAAGATTAATTACTTCTGTTAGATTTGGTCTAAAATGGACTATGAGGCCAACCAAGAGACAACGTAGGTTTACAGGTTTATTGAATTACATGTTTATTGAACTTCTGGTCGTGTTTTATGGTGAAAGATCTTCTGATAAAGACGCTTGAGGTGAGTCAGGCGGGCAGAAGGAGGTGAAGCAAGGCAGGTTTCAACAATAAATCAATTCAAAATACTTTGCAAAATATAAAAAAGCATTAAGACCAACACATGAAACCATGAAATTAAAGACTTTTAAAAGATGATAGAATAGAATGGAAGGTATAAGAAGGTAAAGAAAAGAAAATGGAAGGTATCAAAATGGAAAATGGAAGGTATAAGAAAGAGAAGAGTAAACGCTACAGTGCAGTGTAGGCAGTGGCAAATAAGAGTCTTCAGTCTTGATTTCAAGGAACTGAGAGTATCAGCTGGTCTGCAGTTTTCTGGGAGTTTGTTCCAGACGTGTGGAACATAAAAGCTGAATGCTGCTTGTCCCTGTTTACTGTGGACTGGGACACAAAGTAGACCTGTCCCAGACGACCTGAGGATGGTTCGTAACAGAGCAGCGGATCAGAAATATATTTTGGCCCTGAACTTTTGTAAGCTAACAGCGTTATTTTGAAGTTAATTCTTTGACAGACAGGAAGCCAGTGTAAAAGATATGAGAACTGGACTGATATGATCAACTCTCCTGGTCCTACTGAAGACTTGAGCAGCAACGTTCTGGATCAGCTGCAGCTGTCGGATCGATTTTTTCAGGCAGAAATGTAAACACACCTTTACAATAGCTGAGGCATCTGAAGATAGATGCATGGACAAGTGTTTCTAAGTCCTGCTGAGACATCAGTCCCTTGATCCTTGGCTGATGACTTTGTGACAGTCTTAATGTGGCTGTTAAGATTCAGGTCTGGGTACATGACTACACCCAGATTCATGGCTTGATCTGCTGTCTTTAGATTTATCAACTTGAGCTGACTGATAACTTTTAATCGTTCTTCTTTGTCTCCAAATACAATGACTTCAGTTTTATCTGTGTTTCGCTGAAAGAAATACTGCCGCATTAAAACGCTGATTTATCTAATGCATTGGAACGGGATTATAATTGCCTGTTGAGAGACTTATACAGATCTGTGTGTCGTCTGCATAATTATGGCCACGTATTTTCTTTTTTTCTACCATCTGGGCGAGTGGGCGCATATAGATATATATAAAAAAAAACGCCCCTAAAATTGGGCCTCGGGGAACTCGCACATCATTTTTGTTCCCACAGATTTGTAGTTACCTATTGACATAGAGTAGTCCCTGTTCTTAAGGTAGGATTGAAATCAGTTTAATGCTGTGCTATAAATTCCTACACAGCTCTTCAGCCAGCCCAGCAATATGTTTTGGTCAACTGTGTCAAAGCAGAAGGAAGGAGAAGGAGAACAGATATAACAGATAACAGGTAATAAGATACACGGTTCTGAAAATTGATCAAAAATAACTCACTAGGACGCGTCGGCTGGGAGTTACCATGGAGGGTTGCACAAAAATCGACTGAGGATTGGATGAGAAGATACGGACTTAAATACTGGCACAGGTTTGCAGCACCGCCAGCAGCCAACAAGCTCGGCCATGCCCCCCTGCAGAGAGAGAGAGAGAGAGAGAGAGAGAGAAGGCAAATGGAACTAGAAATAAATGGAAAATAAAAAAGGAAATGGGGAGACCTGAGGTTGCCAGTGGAAAGGTAACAACTGCATCTTAAAAAACCAACCTTCTTTATTCTATCGCTGTTTTTGGTGTATGTTAACTGTGTGCATGACATAAATCAAACAGGTGTTTGTGTGCATTAAGGCAGTGTAGTCATGTAGTTAACAATGTAAGGGCGAGTTAGTCAGCTAAACCGACAGCTGGTTACACTGTATGTGGGGAAAAATGGTGATTGGTGGGTGAGAATGAACAAATTAGTGGTTAGAAAGACTGCTTAGTTATAAGACAGTAAAATGATGCAGTCACCAAGAATGAATCCTCAAAACAGCGGCAGTGCCATCAACAAGGACAGCAGGAGTCACCAAGGAACCTCCAGCAATGGCAGCAATAGCGCCGCTGATTATTCCATTTGGCCTCCTAATGCAACCGCAATAAAAGTAATATTTGTGATAGTCATGATTGCTGGTGTTCACTTCGTGTCTGCACCCATGGGCAAATCAGTGACCAGTGAGTTCCTGAAAATGAGACCCAAAGCGCTGCCCATGATAGAGAATAGAAAAATGTGAAATGAAACTAGCATGGAGCTGCACAGACTGACATTGTGCGGAACATGAAATTAATTGTGAGATGAAATTTAGTTGTGTACGAGCAGCCCTAATGACAATGTCTGCGCGTGCACATGCAGGCCATGCTTGTAATTTATGAAGCGTATGTGCAAGTTATTATGAAGAAAACTGTTATCTGTTATTTGATATGGCTCTCAATAGAGAGAGCAGTGGTGCAGTGGTCAAACCCATTCGGATACGTCTCATGAGCGAAAAAGGGAGTGCAGAACCGAAACCACCAAAGAGCTTTATTGATCTACTGAGCTGTATTGTGTGAAGAGCTGTATTGATCAATAAGATGTGGGTGTCATGACAGATATTCTTTAATAGTGAATTGTAGTTTTGTCTGACATTGTTAAAGTTCCGTTGTTCACTGTATATGTATAGTAATGACCTCATGTTGTACCTTTAATATTAGTAAAATTAAAATCTGACTAACTTTAAATGGATTCATGCATTGTAAGCCACATTCAGCTAATGTGGAATTAGTTGAATGAGGGCAGTGTTCATTGTTTTTCCAATTACATATGCCCTACATAGCATGGCTGCATGTTTAACTACCCTTGGTTTAAATTTCATTTTACCATGACTTAGTTTTATATCTTATTTTTCATATTTTTCTATATTTTATTTAGTTTTTTTTTTTCCTGTTGCAACACACGAACACAATTTGCTTCCGTTTCTCTTCCTCTGACTTTTCTGTCCACACTCGCTGATCTCAGTCCCAATATCCCATCAGTCCCACTATTGTTGCAGGACAATCTGCCTTTAAATTTAAGCCTTGTTTCACCCTAATTAATGTTAATGAATTTTAGTCTCATTAACAGGTTCTTTTGAAAATTGTAATTTTGCTGTTAAAGAAATTTCATTACACATATCATGTCTGCTTTTTGTCGTTTTTATCAACTGAAATTTACTGACTCCAGCTACATCTTTAATATATCAATATTATCTCTTCTCATTAAGATTTTTTCCATGTCGCTCTGCATGGGGTATCTTATCAATTATTGGAGTCCTGGCTAGACTTTAAACTGAAACTCTGAAGCCATGTGCATATCTACACAACAGTCCTTTGTAATCAATTGTTGCCATTATTACTGTCCTAACCAATCTGACATCAGAACTTCTGATCCGACAGAAACTTGCATGATTCAATGTGACTCCAGTGAAATCATCTGGAGAGGCAGACACCCTGACTCAGGCTGCGCCTCCTGGCTGAAACTCAGCTCTCAGAGTGGCCTCTTCACTATCAAGGACTTGTTTATGATTCCCTGGATCACGTAAGTATGTATACTTGAAAGCGACGATTCATCTATATGATATTTTACACCACTAGATACAGTAGTACTTTGGTAATCACAGTAGTAGAGCAGGGAGACCTGTAAGGTTGCATCTGATATTTTTATACTGTACATATTTATATGATTTCAGTGTTCAGCTGCTGATACCTGGCATTGAGTGACAAAAGCTCCCCCTGGTGAGATAGCAGCAGCGATGGGATCCGTTTAAGTGCTGTTACCAAATCTGACCTATATGATCTCCTGGGAGCCCTTGTTTTCAACACAAAGGCTCGATTTTCTCAGTGGCCCAGCGCTTGAAGAGACTGGGGGACGAATTCTCGCAGCTCAGCCACTACTTTCTGTGAGCGGGAGAGAACAGCGGCCATGGCTTACTCAGACGGAGCCGGCTGTGACTTCCCAGCTCCCACCATGGCAAAGGAGCAGAGCAGGAGGGCCACAGCTGCACAGAAAGTGCTGTGCTGTTTGTGTGGAGGCAGTCTGTGTTTTGCCCAGTGCGTTAGCATGTTTGTGTTGAATGTCCGACCCTCATTAGGCTTACGGATCAGCAGTTTGTTTATTAGGGATGGTGTTTGTACATGCTTAATATATGGTGTTGACAGCTCTGTATACCAGAAGTGTGTTAAGAACATATGCATGGCGGCACTGTGGACATGATTGAGTCTGTTCCGAAGACTTTACCTATTGGACATTCATGTTCCTTCACAGGGTCTGTGATCACTGGAGCGATACAGCACTGGTAAAGGTGGTAAAGAGTTACAGTTGAAACACTTGGAGCCTTACATCTCTGATAAATGTGTGTGCGATGTCATGTCCCTGTGTCACCTTGAAGGCCAGGGGCAGAGTGTCTACAGGTGTACTGACATAAGGTTACAACCTTAGCCAGGTATTCCAACCAAGACTGCGATAGTCTCTTCCTCCCTCTCTGTAATGACTGAAATAGGAAGTTGGGGGGCTGTGGACATGAGTTCTAGCCAGTCAGATTTAGCCAAGTGAGCCAATGTTGTATGGACGTCATGTATTGGACTAAACCCATTGCACCCATAAAGTTCAGCAGAAAGTAGTCGCTCAGTAGTCGACAGAACCTGTTTGAAGTAGTGAAAAAAGATAGGGATAAACAGCAGATAATTGCTAATAACTGTAGCTGAAGTTAGCTATATAGCTTGTTTTTCTGTGCATTTATTTGACTCTGCTTAATGCCTCTGACAGATAATAGGAGTGTAAGGTGAGTGTTGAGTACACCACTAGCACATGAGCTTTGCACAACCAGAAGAAGGAGGAGGTTTCAGAGCAGCGTTTGGTGAAGAGAACCAGCTGAACTGCTGTGGCTGAGGAGCTTGGAAGTTCGATCATCAGCTTCAGCTGCTTCATGAACTTTACTTGGCCCAGAAACCCAAATTGCTTAAAATGACAGTTTTATCAGTGTGTTTTAAGTGTGAGTGTGTGAGCGTGAATGAAAAATAAACTTTTGTGCAATGGGAGAGCATCATATAGACAGAAAATAAAGTGCAAAGTTAAGAAGATGAGACTGCTAAATTGATTACACATTTACACATGAAATGAAAGTTTACTCATGTGTACATATTGGCCGGAGATGTTTGTGCTGTATGTGCAGTTTCACGGCCCTTATCATTTGACCAACATTGATGACTTCGGGGTTGAACGAATGCGCATCATATTTGATTTACCGTCTCAACTCAGGCCTGAAATTTTGCTGATGCAAACGTTCTTAAACTGAAGACGATCTCACAGTCCAATAAGACTGCAGGGCCTCGCAGAAATCCATACATGATATGCATGTCCAGGGTCATTAAGTCAGAACGTCCTTCAAGGTAGGCCATTCCTCCAATGAGCACATACCGCATGGTGTGCTTGTATAGTATGTGTAACAGACTGAAATAAATCCAAGAGCAGTTGTTGCCACTCTGTGATTTTTAAGAAAATCTATCTATGAAACTATTCAACTGCTGTTTTTCAGCACTTCCTTCACAGTGTCAATGGTCTCTGAGGACAGTCAAGTAGACAAGTAGTCCAAAAGGTGAATTAGACAGCTGGCTGCGTTGAGCTGTGAGATTTGATGAACGGCGATGTTGGGAGAGCCTAAGATTAGTACCAAAACCGAATGGTCCTCCAGTTCTCCAGGACTTACTTAATAAATGTTGTATAGGATTTAAAAATGTATTGACGCAGATGTGTGGGTATGGATTCGTGCCTAACATGCTTTTGAGTTTGAAGAGTAATAATAGAATGCTGTGAGCGTAAAGAGATGCAAGAAAGATGATAGCTATGCCATTTAAATTATGTTGCACCCTTTCCTTTTAAGCCATAGCTGTGAGTTTGTGTACCAATCAGCGGAGGCTGCACTGGAATACCTCTTGTGAAATGCGCACAATGTCTTTGCGAGTCAATTTTCATAACATGGAAGGATTATGTGAATGAATGATGACAAGAACAGCTGTAAAGTGAAATACTTCAGTAGAAAGTGGTGTGAATATCCTTTTAATCCTATGCTGGTGTCCCTGCTATCTGCATTTCTTTTGAACATATGAGCCTGCACACACACAGTTTAGCTCAAACAAGTGGTGTGGCACCGTAGTAGAGTTTGAGGGTAACTTGTGATTGAAATTCAAACTGACGCTGCACCCCTAAGACAAATATTTTTTTGCAGTTCTATGATTCTATGATCTAAATGCTAGTAAAAACCCCTCTGATCACTCCATAGTCCAGGTGTCACACAACACTATTAAAGTAGTGCTGAAGCTGCAGACAGAACATGGCAAATCACTTATCAGAAACTACTGTCAGTGCTTACCTCAATATCAGCCCTGTTAGGAAGAACAAGTCATTAGTACAAGGTTTTCTTTTTCTAGCTTTGGCCATGAGTTAATTGGCTTTTTCACTATGTCCAACAGGGACAGAAGCAGGTGCAGCCGAAGGAAAGGGAAGATGCAGGTGAACTTTAAAATGAATTCATTAAGATGCGTTCTCCTCGGCTAAAGTCTGGAATACAGCACTGTACAAAATGAACTAGGCTACACACAAATGACAGACAGAAAGTACAACAACAAATACAGGCAAATGCAACATGATAACAAGATAGTATAGAGTTATTTTGCTTATGGGTGCTATGGCTGCTGTTCAAGATCAACATATAGTCAAAGAGAGTTAGTTTCACTAGTAACACTTAACAATAAGGGAACATTAACTAATGGTCTTTAATGCAATAATAAGCATTTACATGACACAGTAGGAGCTGCGGTGTAGGAGAGGCAACAGCAGGCAGCTTACAGAACATGCACTATATGAGATTTTTCCAATTGGAGCCATAGAGTGAGCCATCAGCTGGTGTGGCTGGCTTTGGACGGACAGCTGATTTAGCTGAGATTGTGAGCTGAACTTGACTTGGCCTGCCTGAACTGAAAAAAGTTTCCCCTATTTCTTATAGTGCTGCTTCCAAATCATAAGCAAAATGATGGGAAACATCACTTTTGACTTAATCTGTAAATGAAGTATAAGCGTATTTGGTCATGATTCTTCTGAAATTACAAAGCTGAGTTGTCTTTGTTGATTCTACCTCAAATCTGTAACTGGCTTTGCTAGTTTAAGTGTGGGTATCTTCTTCAATTGATAGCTTCCCTCGACAACTCCTTTCCTCCTTTTTTTTTTTTTTATCTCTGTACTTTTATGATGTTGAGCTCTGTGGAAGGATCATTGACTATCAAATTAAGATGTACGACATGAGAGCTCCTTAAAAGTTAAGCCAAAACCTTTTTATCACCTTGGCAGCTGTGCTATGCGTCATACAAGTCAACAAACATCATGATTGAGACTGGAGACGAGCTGGTTTGTGGGTGGGATTTTGATACTATGGGGCCATTATTACAATGCAGCTCCAGTGACCTCATCAGTGAAGGACGACAGCTCTTGTACACGGGATATTTGGCCTTCATTTATGTGCAGTGGGAGGAAGTGGAGACATCCATCTTTCTTTATGTCAATGGTCAGGATGCACATCAGCTTGTGAGGACACACATTTGGCTCAGTTTACACTACCTGGAACACTCCTGCAGCTATTTTTGTCCATTAGCATCTTCTGACTTTCTGTGCAATTGGGCCACATGCATAATTCACTCCAACTTCATTCTGAACACCTCTTTAGATGCGCTGCTGGCTGTCGGATGTTAAGCAATGACCAGATAGGACAGAATATACGCTTATGCGTTCATGATAAGTAGGGCATCAGCAGAAGTCTAATATTTGAATACTTAAGCACACTGTAGACATTTCCTAAAGTGGCAGCCAAGAAAATTTGGGCTGACTGTGTGGGAAGTGAGGCACTGTAAGAGATGTGAAGACTTTTCTCACCTTCTCAGTTGTAGTGTGTTATGCGTTATGACATAACTGCCACACTCCCATAAATGTTCAAACATGGTCCAAACAATGTAGAAGCTGGGCAATGCATTTATATTTCAAGGAATGGGGGGAAAATATTGCCTGGTAACATCTGCCACTGGGCTTTAGATTAAAAATGATATTCATTAGAATGCAAAGGATTATATGCCTCATTTTAAAAACAAACCTTCAGACAAGGACAATAAGAAAAGAAAACTAAACATGTTATTGTTGCATCAAACCATGCCTGGAACAAAATCCGCCTTTATGATGAGACACTTTCACCATTGGGACTGCAATCTTGTGGAAATCAGAAATATGGGACATTGTCCCCTACCTAATGAATAACACAGAGATAACCACAATCAGTATGGAAATTGGTATGAGCACAATTCCGCATCCTTAAACATGAGGAGAAAAGTTATCTGAATACAAACAAATACATATGCATGTATGCATTTGTCTATAAATCGTATTCTTCTATCTTCTCAATTTGGTGGAAACCATTTCAGAAAGCCTTAAAATTGCATTTCCCATATATCACCAATAATTTGCATAAATATTTCTACCATCCAATGTGCTGTCAGGTGTTTGGGGTATAAAAAATATGTATAATGACAATGTATAGCATTGTGTAGCTCATAGTGACAAGTCTTGGAGCCGCTCCCTGTTCTGCGGACCTTTTCTTTTCGATCTTTTTTGTGTGACAGCTGTTTTCATTTAAACAGTTGCGATAAACTCTCTTGCTGCGTTTATCCAAATAAAATATGTATTACAATGCTGTAACGTGATTGTTCTCTAAAATGCCACTGCAAGTTTGAAACATGAGCTTTATTTTCTTGTGCAACATGTGATTGCTATCAAATCTTGGTGATTTGGTCCTGATTGATGCCTACAAGCCAGACAGACTCTGACACTTTTCCTGTGCTGGCCCTCCATCCCAAAAGCATATTATGGCTGAGATGATCTTAACCTTTTAGACTTATCATCCAAGGCTTAAGATGCTTTTGGGAAAGAGGGACCGGGTCACGTTACCTCCCTTTGATCCTGCTTCCCAAGAGGTGGAATGACTCATTAAATGTACTCACTATATAAATGTCAGTTCAACTGCTGTCCACTCATCTCTACCCTTGTATTTCTATGGCTGAACAAAATGATGTGACGGATCATAATGTGCTGGAGGTGTCCACGTTTCACGGCCGATTACGTTTAACTTAAGAGCCAAAATTATTTCAGCGAAACTTGATGAACAGGAATGATATGAGTGATAGAACCACAAATGAACATACCACTAATAGATTACACGTGCTTGTGGCTGTAATTTCCTTCCAATTATTGCTCTGGACATTGTCTGGTATGGACACCATTTTATTTCAACCACAACTATTACATATATTACAAACTTATGTAGAGAGATGGTATATACTATTTTGTATATCATTAATAGTACACACATAATTCAAATTAATCAACGATGAATTAATGAAATTAATGAAATGAATGAACATTCCGTGATAAGCTATATTCTCCTTCATATTGTATAGCAATTCAAACTGTGCCATGGATCTACAGCCTCCAATTAAGAAATGGAGATATGACAATCGACCAGGCACCAATAAAATAACCATTATTGGAAAATGAAGGAGATATATTTGCAGACTAGGGTGTTATTATTGGATGATTATCCACTAAGACTCATGCCAAATGCCTGTAAAAACATCCGTATATTTCAGGCTCATCATACAAAATTAAAACAGGAATCAAATGCATTTTGCAAACCAGTGGAAACATTTTGTGACCCATTGAAAAATGCTTTGCCTCCTTCATTGTTTAAACAATGTTAGGACTAATTATAGCTCAATCGTTGTGGTCATAACAGTCTCACATATAGACGTCAGACTGGAGGCCATGTTAGCCCACACAGTATGCGCCTCTTTAAGTCTCCTCGAGCAGCTGACTCTCAGTTGGCTCCTCACACACACTGATTGCAGGAAAATCATTTACTCATACTGTGCTTTTCGCCCATTATTAGACCTAATGGCTCGATGTCAGTCAATACATAGACTCATTTCATGTGGCTCATAGAATTGTACTCATTGTTAATAATTCAGAATGGAAGAAAAGAGCTTTTTGGCCAGTGTTCATCACTTGAGCTGCAACTCAAAATGTGTCAAAACTGTGCCAGAGGCCAGCATGATGTGTTACGGGCTCAGGTTATATCACCACACTATGGGTGCACACATCTATTAAACAAGTAGCCATAGCAACAATACTGCTTGAGAAAAAATACCAGCTAATGATGAGCTGAGGACATGTGAGGACAGAAGACAGTTAATGTGTTTAAATTATAGACAGTACACTCCAAAGGGTGTTGACATAGAGTGTGGAAACACCTCCACCTTGAATGTTTCATACAGACTTTTTGTGTGTTGCAGTTTATTTAATTGTCATTAAATCTAATGTAAGTCTAATTAACCACTTCATATGTTGCTTTCATGAAGTGACAAATAAGTAATTGATTGTAATAAATGACTGAGGGACACTTGTGGCTCCTTACTATTATCAGTATTAAATCTAATCTGCTTTTAGATTTAGTGAAATCTTGTGCAGTAAACCAACAATAATCTAAGATGTCAATATTTTAAGTGCTGCAACCATTACTGAAGGACATGTGTGCTGTTCCTGGGTAATTAGTATTCATTCAGTACTCCACGATGAAATATGTCGACCTTTGCTGTGGTAATAATAAAGGTAATCAGTGCATCTAAGATATATTAATATATCACACAGCGGCTCAAAAACCGCTGCACACACATGTCATTAACACTAATGAGGTTTACAGCAGATGTGCAGCACCACATGGGAAAGTCTCTCCTCTGCATACGTCTGTCCATCGGTATATACAGAGAATGTCTGTTGGTTTGCTGTCTGTGGATCAGAGGATGCGCTTTCATCCCCTTTCTCAGCCTTGAACATGCTTCAGAGCTTTGGACTCCTTCGGCTGGTTGCCACCCTAATTGCAAGTCATAGCCGTTGTCACTTTTTCCCCAGCGGCTGACTGTGTGCCATCGGTGAATGCTCTATCTCTCTGCTCTCGTCCTCTCCCTCTCACTAATCTGGTCATCTAAGTTGCACCCAGGGATGCACCGTGAGGCATGATCAATAGGTCATGCTTGAAGAGAGGCTTTCCCTGTTCCTCTGCCATCTTCTTGATGCTCGCAGATTGACTCAAAACAGACAAATACCCTCTGAAAGTTGTGTTTTTTCCCCTTTTCAGTGGTGTCCCTTGCGTCCCTGTCCCAGTTTCTACATTCTCCTCCCTCCTGTGTTTTCCTCACATTTGCTTCTTTGGCTCGTTTCTAAATGACGAGCCAAGATCAAACAGGGTTTACAGCATTATCCTGAAGCTGTTCTTTTCAAGGGATTTCTTTTTTTTTTTTCCCTTGGTTGAAATAACTTTTCAAAGGTAAACAAGAGCTGGAATAATCGAAATACAGCACTGCAAGAATCAATGTCGAGGTCAAAGAAAAGAGGGAAATAATCCAGAACATCAGTTGTAGTGGTTTTTGATTAGGAACATTATTGTCGGCTCAGCAGTTTTGCTGTACTTTAAAAATAGATTACATTCTGATAATACAACTTATTGTGTTTATCAAGAGCCACTTTTAATATGGGTATCAGTGGAACAAATGTCTTTTCTCTCATATTAGCAAAAAGGATCTAAGCCAGAGTTACCAGCACAGGAGGAAGGGAACATGGGGGTTAAATGCACGAGGGAGAGGTAGACAATCGGACACAGGCGGGACACATTAGGGAGAGGGAGTAATCAGACACACCTGGGGGACAAGACTAGACAGGAAGTGGGGAATAGACACACAGGGATTTCAAAACAAGAGGGGAAACACTGACTGACCCTGACAGACAGACACTTCACACTAGCGGACCCTGACAAGAGCAGCCTGAAAATACAGAAGCAAAGTGTGGCACATAGGAGAAGGTTTTTCAAATAAATAAAATGTTACACCGAGAAAGGTTTTTTATTTTAATTGCTTCCTTACACTGTGTGGTTAGATGCATCCCAGCTTGTGTTTGGCATGTTGGGCCAGTGCATTTGGCACCAAGCAGAGAACAGTAGCAGCATCACAGGCATCTGAGGAGCACAGAAGAGTGGGGAACAGAAAGAAACCATGCTGTGGGAAATTAGCAGGTTTATTTTCTTTAAATCATGGCTTTCAAATGACACGTTATAGGTAAAATTCTGTAAGATTAAAGAGGTAGGTAGCGAGTGGTGGCTATACCAGAGACTATAGGGATAATGTAGCCTTGACACAGACTCAAAGCTGATCACAAGCTCCCTGGGGAGGTGCAGGAAATACAAACCTGCACATTTTCCACTGTTTAAAAGCAGGAAAATGGAGAAAGGACGTTGATTCAGTGGCAGATGGCTGACACGTTCACGGAGACCAAACAGCATGTTGGATGATGATGCAGAGAAGAAAGTTGAATGTTTTGTGTGTGCAAGGGACCATGTGAAAAAGTATCAAGTCTACAAGCATAGGAGCAGGGTTTAAACTGTACTATCCTGGTGTGGATAGGAAGAGAAATGGAGTTAGTGTGATCCTAAAGAAGGAGTATGCAAAGAGTGTTATGGAAGTGAAAAGTGTGTCAGACAGGGTCATGAGTGTGAAGCTGGAAATTGAAGGCGTGATGATGAATGTTGTCAGCGGTTATGCCGCAGAAGTTGGCGGAAGAGAAAGAGAAATTCTGTAGCGAGTTAGATGAAGTGGTAGAGAGTAATGACAAGGAGGAGAGAGTGGTGATTGGAGCAGACTTCAGTGGGCACGTTGGTGAAGGGAACAGAGGGGGTGAGGAGACGATGGGCCGGTTTGGTGTCAAGGAAAGGAACCTGGAAGGACAGATGTTGGTGGATTTTGCTGAAAGAATGGAAATGGCTGTGGTGAACACCTACTTGCAAAATAGAGAAGAACACAGACTGACATAAAATGGAGGCTGGAGCATGTAGGTGGACCACATTTTGTGTAGATGATACAATCTGAAAGAGATTGGAGATTGCGAGGTGGTGACAGGTCAGAGTGTTGCCAGACAACATAGGATGTTAATGTGTAGGATGACTCTGGTGGTGAGTAAGGGGAAGAGAGCAAAGGTTACCGTAGTACCGTAGTTTAGCCGTGCTTTAAGCAGCATGCTAATGTGCTTTGTACAAAAAATTAAAATGGAACTGTTTAAAAAAAACCATACAGATAAAAACTGTATGTTATCATTGTTTGCATTTCTGCGAATGTTTATCATTTCAGTCTTGTATAACACAGGCATCCTGCAGGAAGAATGGGACAGACTTTGTTTTTACGTCAATAGTGCTTTGTACTCTCATGCATCTGAAGTTAATAGATAGTGTCAGACCTCAAACTTGTAAGAAGAAGATGCTAACAGTAATTACATTCATCCAGATTCATATTTAAAGAAATACACAAAAAATATTGCCTGGGTGTATACATGTTTACTATAACTTAATTTTTGCAACTATCCTATTTCCTTCTAAACTTTAAATACTTTTAATATTATGTGTGTAACACAAATGGGATTATAAATCTTATAATATTAGTTTTTATCAGCTTGCACAAAAAAAACAGTTCCCCTTATTCCATGATTGCTTAAATGATTCCTTACGCATAATGTTTGATAATGAATAAATAGAAATACTTTAGAATAAGTGTCTGAATATATTTCTGAATGTAAAATATTTACAAACATTAAATATCAGTACAATATTGCCTTTATGAATAAGTTAGAAAGCTGATGGTAGCATATAGCATAACGCACGTATGGGGCCCATATACAACTTTACAATGGTGTTAGCATACTGTCCACTCCAAGTCTTAGTTGAATATACACAAATCAGCCACAACATTAAAACCACCTGTTTGATATTGTATTGGTCCTTCTCATTGGCAATTGGGTTTGGTCAAAGTAACATCAATATGAATGCCAAAACCGAAAGTTTCCCAGCAGAACATTGCATTGTAATGAGACGGTTGTTGTTATTCACTCCACTTGTCAGTGGTTTGAATGTGATGACTAATCAGTGTAAACTTAGAATTAGAAAACTATCTAACTAACTAATTAGAGAATGAAAGAAATAGTGTTTCAACATCGAGTTCAGTTCATTATCATGTATTGCTTTTGCAGAACTTTGTCATTGATCAGGGTCATACAGCAACACGGCCAATTAGAGCTCATTTCACTCATTGTTCCAGGGGAATACCTGCACACCTCCAGCTCAGGGTATCTTATAGGGAACAACCCTTCAGCTCATTCTTTGAACTACACTGATGTCATTTCCCTCAGGACACCTGAATTCAGCATGAAAACACTGAGAGAAGAACTGGTTCCCACGCCTCGGCCTTTTAATCACTAATCCTTATCAGACACTTCCAGATAGTGGGTGCTTGTGGTCTGTTGTGTGCATATGCGAGTGTATGTAGGAGGATGGTCCACAGAATGCTAACCTTGATTATGTTTACTCAATCAAGTGATGAGAGTGATAGCACCCACTTCATCTAATTTAAGCATTCAGACTTCCAATGAGCCCTTAAGTGTATGAAATCTTTTTTTTTTTAACTAAAAAAAGTGTATAAAATCTTTTAAAATGAACTCTTCCTGTAATGATCTGAAAGAGATGTAAATGTCCTTGTGGTCCTTGTGTCCTCTCCACAGTTCACCTAATACTGACAAAATCAACAAGAAAACTGTTTCAACTTTGAGTTTGAAAACTCAATTCTCACCAAACATTACATTGTTTAATTTAATTTAATTTAATTTATATTGAATAAAGTTTGTTCCAGAAGTATTTGGACAATGACACAGTTTTTGTTTTTTTTTTACATTTTTTATTTTGCCTCTACACACCACCACATTGGATTTGAAATAAAACAATAAAGATGTGATCAAAGTGCAGACTTTTAGCTTTAATTAAGAGGTTTCACAAAAATATGGCATTTATAGTTTCTGAATTCTTTTTTCTAGAGTACCTCCATCTTCAGGGGCTCAAAAAAGGTCTGCATGGGTGTCAACGCCTTCAAATTCCATATGCAATCAGATAACCACAAATAGGCTGCAAAAGGCAAAAGACAGCACTTAACCGTGCAATGTTTCTATGCCATGACCAACACAGCAACCTCTGCTGCTACCATCATAACCACTGCTGTAATGACCACTTCCACTAGAGCCTCTACAGAAGGAAAAACAAGCAACGTTCAAGCTGCGTTTGGTTCTAATGCATCGCTGAAAGTTGCCTGATGTCTGAACACTGGCGTGCAGCACCACTCATACACATCCAACGAGGGAGTTTCTGAGTTGTTCCAGGCAATGTTTCTAGATTCCAAAAAAGCCAAAGCTTTCACCTGTAGAAAGAGCAAAACCAGCTACTTTTTAAAGTTTGGACTTGCCCCATACTTCAAAAACAAACTTATATTTGCAATTAACAATGCAGGACCTTTTTTTTTAATGTTTGATGAAAGTTTCAACCAGTCAACAACAACAAAAAAAAACAAAACAACAACTGGATGTTCTGATTTTGGGAAGCTGTTTTTTTTTTCATTCTCGTTACCTTGGATCACAATTCATGTTAGATTCAAAGATGGACGACGTTCTGCATCATTTCAAAGTAAGTATAATTATGTTTTTAGTTTATGTTTTATTTTAGTTTATTACTTTTAGATACTTTTAGATGGTTCTTTAATAGCTCTTTTAAAAAAAAAAAAAAATGAGTAAAATTGTAATACTAAAACATGTGAGTAACATCTTTTCATTATTGTTTATGGTCTCAAAAAACTTAAGTAAAATACTTCTTTTTTTGTTTTTTTTTGTGTTCTTTGTGCGCCTACCAGACTTTAAGAATCACCTTTCCATTAGCATGGATGGCTCAAATGTGAATTTGAAGTTCCTCAATAATCTCCAGCAAGAACATGATGAACCACATGGAGGCCGGCAGCTAAATTTTGTTTGGAGCTGTAGACTGCACACATTTCACAATTCACTCAATACTTGCTTCTCCGCATGAAATATCGGGAAACTGTTGAGAGCAATGCATTTTGTTTTTCACAATGTCCCAGCAAGAAGGGAAGATTATACAAAACTTACCAGCAGCACATGAGGATCCCCTGATCTTAGCCAAACTTCATTTTTTCATGGCGATATCCAGAACTTTTTGTTCATTCTTGAAGAAATACCAGACTGATGAGCCAGTCTTGCCATTTCTGTACAGAGACTTCACAGAGTTGATGATGGTAAAAGTTAAATTTCTGCTTAATTTAAATGGATAATTGTATTGAATAACTAACTCTGTAGAATACCTGTGTAGGGTGGAATAACAAAACTGGCTAATAGAATGTTAGATAACTAGAAAGATCATTATTTATTTATTTTTTTTATAGAGTCTAGTGAGACGTTTCATCAAAAGGGAACTACTCGAAGAAATCAATCCTCTTAAACTGACCAGACTTGACCGATGATCACAATAACTTTGTCAATGTAAGTCATGCTTGCATGTTTGGACCCCTCCAACAAGCGACCCAGACTGGTGCAAGGGAAAGATGAGGTCTCTAGTTCAAAGCTTTTTGCCAGCCAAGCTGTTTACAGGAGGTGTTTCAACTCACTTTACTTTCATTTTAGGAACAGTTTTGCTTTTTTTGAGGAGTAGTTTTTAAATTTTTTGTTTTTTAAAATGTGCGTGCTTAATTTAAAGGGTATGATATTCACTTAAATGGTAAAAAAATTTGATTTTACATTGAAAGATGTTCAAACTCAAATTATACAAACAAGTTTACATCAGTATCCTGTAACAATGTGGCGTCTATAAATGAGCATTCATTTAAATTGATTATTTTTGTGTTTGCCCATTGCAGGTGACGCTGTTGTGCCGTTTGACAGCTTCTTCTCTCTGCACGGCAAAAGCAAGGAATTTCTCTCTTTCAAAATCTTGCCTCGTTGTTTCCTTCAATGCCATCTGCTCTTATCTCACAGGCGAGCTTCAGTAGAGAGAGGCTTCTCTGTGAACAGGGAAGTGGAGACAAAATAAAAGAAGAAAGCCCAGAGACTAGTCTTTGACCAAGTCAGAGCTAAGGTTCTCAAAGCGTCCCTCAAAAAGAAACTACTGGCCTCAGTGTATGTAAAAGTAAAGGTGCTTTACTTGTCACTTATACAATGCACAGTACACTATATACAATGTACATTGTATATGTGACAAATAAAGCACCTTTACCCACAGTATCTGCAGTTAGTCGTTTAAAATGGCATATAAATTCAAAAAATAGCATTAACAAGGTATTAAAAAGCATTAAAACGCATTAAATTAGATCTTCTGATACCTGCAGAAACCCTGTTACATAACCTATGTTAGGCTACTTTACTAAGTGTGTAGACACAGTACACTATGTGTTTAATCCATCCATCCATTTTCTGCTTATCCTGGATTTGGTCACAGTAGCAGCAGGCTGAACAGCATATTGCCGCTCCTTGCTGATTCCAAAGTATTCTTCAGCCAGACAAGATAAGTAATCCTTTCAGTAGGGGGTTGACTCTATAGGGTCTCCTCCCTGTTTGTGTTTCAAATGCACTTTGCACTTTGCTCTGTTCTCCTGTAACTATATGTTCTAGCCAAATATATCTGCTCCTCAATCTAAAATAAAAATCCAACAGTGGCCCTGGGGCATGCTTCTGCCAGGTGAAAGACTCTTTAGTCATCATTATCCCAAACCCACTATTTCAGTTGTGTGTATTTCCCCAGAATCTTTCATCTTCTCCTTAAAAAGTCAGTCAGTCAGTCAAAATTCTGGCAAACAACCCGCTAGCACCAGTCCTGTATGCCTGTCATTTCAGCCTATTAGCTGAAAGTTACTAAGTACCACTTGTCCGAAGGTGGAACCCCCCCTTCACCACTGTTCTCTAGCCCTGCTACTCCAGCTTCTCTGCTCAGTTCCAAGGCATTCCTCCAGATTTGTCGCCCTTTTGTCAAACATATCAAGCTGTACTGTTTGAATTGACTTGGATTCATACAGGACTTTTCAAGATTGTTATCTCCTTGGAGCAATTAACAAAACTTTTCACATTCAAACCCGCTCATCAATAACAGCAGACATTCACAGGGTTCAATATCTTGTCAGATGACACACTGACACGTGGTTGCAGAGTTCAGGAACAAACCGCCTGTCGTCTATTCAGTGGATAGAGATTGGAGGATGGAGGTCGCTCTTGAGCCACAAATGGAGCTCTAGCGAAATTGCAGTCAAGAAGACGATTTGCATACTCACCGTAATCATCTTTGTTATCGTCCCATTAGTCACTCTACTTTCTTACGTCATTCATATCATCTCTGTTTTGGTCTGGTGCTGTAATTTTATGATTACTTGTCCTCATTGTTTGATCTCATCTATTCAACAGAACAGTGCCACACTCTCATTGTTAGCCTGTTATCACACTGCAGTAAGTTTTGAATAAGAATAATAATAATAACTTCAATTTACAAAGCGCCTTTCAAGGAACCCAAGGTCGCTTTATAAAGAAGTTAAACATTGAAGGCCAGTTTGAAGTGAGTTGTTAAAGTAGTTTTGAAAGTGTCCAGAGAAAGGGTGTTGCAGATTTGTGCAGGAAGAGAGTTCCAAATGGTGGGGGCACCCACACTGAAAGCTTGGTCCCCAAACGAACGGAGACGGGAGTGAGGGATGGAGAGGAGACCAGAGTCAGATGAACACAGGGTCCGGGATGTGTTGGAGAGTGAAGAGGTTCTGATAGATACTGAGGGGCAAGGGCATGGAAGGACTTATACGTGAGGAGGAGGATTTTATATGAAATGCGAAACTTTATCGGGAGCTAGTGGAGATGGTGTACAGGTGAGGATCCTGGCAGCAGAGTTCTGGACATACTGGAGATATGTCTCTCTCCCTCTGCCTAGTTCATTCATGCTGCTGCTGTGCACACCCATCCGCCTCCCATTCACCACCCAGTGCTGGCAGTTCAACCAGCTCCATCATTTCCAGTCTCAGCGGGGTCATCAGCCTCTGCCACTACCTGTACCACCTGTCAGTCTCAATCATCTCCCTGTAGAATCCAAGCATCAAAGACTTTGCTCCCATTCTTAGTTGTGTTTTACCCTGTCTAATGACCATTGGTCTCATCTTCATACTAGTCCCTACTGATTAAATTGGTTTTATTCATTTTGCTTACTGTTGGCAATAATTTCCTTATCACATCCAAAACCCTGCTGTAAGGTGGCAGCGGCAGACATACATCCCACAATGCATCATCTACTGTATGTTTGCTTTTTAAGTAAACAACATCCTGTTGAGATCTTTTTAGGATATTATGTGTTTTGATGCAAATAGAAAAACCTAAAAAGACACTGTGGCAGTGCGCTGCTGCCCCCATTCCTCTACAAATTTTTTTCCTCCTCGGAAATACAGAACCACAAACACCTGATTCATCCATGTATAAAATATCATTTGTGCAAATTATTGTCTCTGAAAATATGACAAAAAAACGTTGACAGCTCATTTCTTCCATAACTGACCACTTTGTCTAAGAAGTAAATCACGGATCCATTTTGGCCAGTCAGACATACATCATTTTCAATACATTTTCAATGAAGGTTTATTGCGTGAACAAGGCTGATGGTGCATCAGATTAGTCAGATTATTAAAAGCCTCTTGAATTTTCTTTTTACGGTCTTTTTGTTTGTGGACACAGCTAAATTTTATACGGTATGCATGGGCCGATCAGCAAAAGATGAATGAGACATAGGCAAACTTTATAATGTATAGCAAAGTATGTAAGTGAGTAGTTCCATACTTCGACAGATTGTACTGCCTCCTGACTAAAAAAATGGGTGTCTTTTTGTCTGTGAAAAGCTCTACAGAAAAGCTGCCTAAATGTCTGACAGAAAATAAAAACCGAAGGCCAAAAAATAAATATTTGTACAGGGTTTACACTAAAGACCAAGCAATCAGAAAGTTTCTAGACCTTTACTTTACTTCAAAGCTCACTTTAGGTTAAAGAGGGTCCTTGATAAAACACTTGAGAGAGGTCAAAAAACAGAGTGCACATTGACGCATTGGGGAGGAGATTCTTTGTCACACAGCTGCAGATTATTTCATAATGTGGTGCAACTGGATAACTACAGGCTTCTGAGTAAAGACTGAATACAAAGATAAGGAGGCAGGGAGGTGGAAAGCCACTGGACTTCTGTGTCCTTGCGTGAGTGCTAAAAATATTGTGCCTGAGATGACTAAACAGATAGGTAACCTCCAGCTAAACGTGCAGTAGTGTCTGTATTCCCCTCTAACACTGTATAGGAAGATGTACTCTGCATGCATTTCGTCCCTTTAGTGCTCTGCTCATGCCAAGGTGACATGGATGAGGTCTCATTTTCATACACTTGACATTGATTGACACCCCAGTGTCAATCAAACCCATGTGAGCCGCGATGGAGGTTGGCAAATGGCACAGGACAAGGCAAAGCCTTTCCGTGCTTAATGGCTAGATTAATAATAAATCCCTTGTCTAATTATGAATTGGTCAAAAGTAATGAGATTTCTGCCACTCGTTTTCTAATGAGAGTATTACCAATTCTCCTACTCTGTGTCTCCGCACCCTAAATGATAACATCTGCATATGCCATGCTCCTTGAAGCTTCCCCAACACATGAATATGAACGTTTTTGTTTTGAACACGCTGTTCCTGCGGTCAACAGGTGCTTGAGAAGATAATAGTATTGTTCCATTGTGTGTGTTTATGTAAGTGAAGGCATTTTTTAAAACTCTGTTTGTCTGTCTACAGCTCATTAACCATCCCAGTGTCTACGCACACTTTTTACACGCCGGCTTTGTTTGCACATTGGTGTGGAAGGTTTGCCATGTTAAGGGCTGTTTTAGGATTAAAAGGAAGAAAATTAAATAACTTTAAACAGTCAGTTCTCATTGAGCTCCTATGGTGTAGCCAGCAGCCACATGGTTTTTTTTAGTAGCTTCCACCAGTGTCTTTCATCATAAGCTGGCATATGAATGCTCATCTTATATGCGACATACGCAGTATGGATATAACAGTGAATGCATTTTTTTTTTTTTAGCACAGCACTCTTTAAATGAATTTCTGAGGAACCAACTTTGAATGCATTATTGTGCTCTGGTATTGACTTGTCACACTCAGTTATGTCCTAAATAGAATCTTGGGCTAAATTAAATTAATAATGAATTTATTCTCTGTACTATAGAACAATTTATGACCTTGTTTAGCAAGACAAGGTCATAACCTAGCATATGGCTAATGGTCACTGTGCAAAAAAATATGCTCACCCAGCAAAAATTAGTTGAAAATATGTATGTTCTCCCTGTGTCTGCATGGTTTCTCCCCGGGTACTCCGGCTTCCTCCCACAGTCCAAAAACATGCAAACTGGGGGTTGGTTGGTTAATTGGTTACTCTAAATTGCCCATAGGTGTGAATGTGAGTGTGGATGGTTGTTTGTCTCGATCTCAGTTGGTCAAAAAGTGAAAGGAGAAAAGTCTTCATTTTCAGGTCATCCATGACTAAACTTAGCCCAATGCTAACAGCTAGTTTGGGGAGAAATGAAGGCTATGATAGACTGATTGGATTTAACCCCAAAAACCAATGTTGCACTGGCGTTTGACATTTGGTGTGAGAATTTTTTACAAGCCTCAGTGGCACTGTGTAAGCCGTGAATAATAATAGAATGGGAAATGTAATAGTGGTGAGGGGAAAAATGGTATACCAGACACACAGGTACAGAGGAGTCATCGAGCCAAGAAAGTGACTCTCTAATGTTCTATTTACTGAAGATTACTATCATCAATCATTAAAATTGACCAAGTAATAGTATAACAGCAACGCCTCCCCTCACAACTTCATTTAACCAATAGGGTTTTAAATTGAACTTTTCTTTTGTAAAAGAAACTTTGGTAACTCTGTGTAAAATACTAAAAACTGAATGTCCATGACAGGCAATAGCGACTAACTGAATTAACACTTTTTCCAAAATCAAGACAGACAATCAATTTGTTTCATCCTACTTGCTGTCATTTGCTGTATGATGTTACTGTAGGCTGATGTTTCTTGTTTAGGACAGAATTCGTCCTGCTTTTGTACCTTCTTCATCAGTGCAGAGTGTATTCCTGCAGTATTTATACAGGGTAACAAGGCTTGTGGAGTGTTAGTGGGTTGGAGTCGGTTTGGGGAAGTGCTTGAGTGTTTATTGCAGAGTAGAGGCACATGACCTCAGGTTTAGACAGCTGGAATTCATCCAGGAGCTTTAGTATTTAGACCCTCCGTCTCACATGCACATGCACATTGTCAGAAACATATAATTGACACCTGTCAGTGAGCTATGATCTTTTAAAAGTCAGACACACACGGAGCAGCTTATTTGACTTTGTAACTATTGATGACATAAAATCTGTATCATTGAACCTAACAAAAGTGTTGAACTGGTTGCATCACCAAGTCAGCCCCTTGCTTTTTGATGTTTGAGCATCACGATCCGTCTTCTTGTCCAGCTTGTTTCCAAGTTGATTTTCTTTGAGAATGTATCCTTTTCTCACAGCCTCTCTGCTTCGCTCTTGCTGTTTAGACTCGTTTGCAATCCTTAAAGTTTGGTTTGTTGTTTTGGCACAAACTTCTTGTGTGGATGGGCTTTTCAGAAGTGCCTTTCTATTGGTTAACCTTTTGAGTGACAGCTCAGTGACCCAGGCTGACCTCCAGCCAAAGACTCAGCTGACAGACTTCCAGTCTTGGTGGAGTGATACACAGTCCGACGCTAAACTTCGCTCATACCCTCTTTGATGAAACGTTGTCTACTCTCAGCTTAACCATTTTAAACTGTACTACACATTTGAATTTTGTGTTTTTGAAAGTAACAGTCGAAGCTAAGCTTACCTCTGTAGCAAGCTTTTATAATGATGTTGAAGTATTTGGTTAGTGTACTTTGACTGCATGCATGGCTGTGCACACGCACTTATACATGACATTACTGCAGCAATAGTTTTCGTCACTATAAATAGTGAATTATTTTGGGAATCGGTGCATGAGAAAGGCACAAACATTACACCCAGAGGCGGGCCTACTGCTATCTTAACTGCCATCTTCTCTCTGCAGAATGATGTGATGTCGTAGGACCAGGAATAGACTTACCTATGATGAATCCCAGGTAGGCCAGTATCACAAACTGTGATCCAGCTAATACACTGCAATGTCACTCACATTATTGATTCAGCCCCAGAGGTCGAGGCAGACTTTTGGCCTTTACTGCCACTGCTCACGCACATACAAACTGCCAACCATATTTAGTATCAGAAATTACCAATCCAATTGAGTTCAAATTCCAATCATTATTCAACTGGGCAATCGATGTCTTTTCCTGCTAAAATCGCCCCGAATTTTGCTTCTGTCTTTGTGCTGTGTTGCCAAAGCAACAATCAATGCTTAAGGGGTTGCAGTGAGAAAATCCTTTGAGTTAACGAAAGAAAGAAGCAGAGTGAACTTTAAACAAAGGGATACATTCTCTAAAAAGAAAGACCAATTGTTGTTTGAAGTATTGTGTTTGCAAATTAATGACTTTTTTGTGTTTCAGAGGGTTTTGTTTTCTCTCAAATTCCCATTTTTGTTTAATGTTTAAAACATGTCTCTTTTTTGGGTATATCTGATTGCATAATACTAAATCAAACACACAACAACAATTGTAAATGCAGAAAACACAAAATCTGAGCACATTCATTTACAGTGAAAAACTGTCGGAAATGAAATAAAACATGATCGCTTGTGATTGTTCAGAATGTTTGTCATGTAATATATCTAGTGTTTTAATATGGTCAGGTAACATCAGGTAACGACGTTGACAATGTTACATTTTGTTTTTCCATTAATTCAGCACTTATGATATTATTTAAGACATGCTATGCACATTCTTATTCTTGCTCTTATTATTTTTTCATTTCCATCTTTAAAAAAAAGAAAAGAGCCTGGGGTTGCAAATTTGTCTTTTTTGGTTTGTGCCTAGCGCATTTTAATAAATTAAATAAATTCATTCAAAAAGATTACTAAAATAAATTGAATATATAAATAAAAAGCATTATTTTTCACATGACTCGAATGTGCTTATATATATTTTCATATGCCCCTTGGGTCAGTAAAGGATGATTCTGTATTATTGCACACAGTGCGCCTGCATTTTCAAAGTAAAGTTGTCAAACTGTAAACTTGGGAATATTTACTTCTTTGAAAAAAATCTGAAGATTGATAATTTTGCAGTTAAAAATGTTGTAAAACATAATGGAAATTACTATTAATATTATTACTATTATCAGGCACATTAGGATGCTTTCTTCTGCATGGTGAGACATAAAGGATCGACAACCAAAATTATGTGTCGGATCAGAAGTGTAATTGGCTACTGAGTCACAGTTTTCCCAGGGGTCCTAGTTTAGTGAATTAATTCTATCCCCCGCTCCAGCCAACTGTTACACTGAATATCCCATCATGCTCTGCTTGGGTGATTCACTGCTCCTCATTGAAAATGAACTGAAGGCAGAGGGTACATCCCAGTTCGCTTATTTGATTTACTCCTCTTTTGTTTCATTACTTTGTGGAAGGGACATATTATAGACACATTTAAAAGACACAAGTAAGAAAAGTGGGAACATTTAGGAAATTGGGATGTAGGGTGTGTCCCCACCTACAGTAGGCGGACGGTTGAATGTAGTAAATTTAGACTGTAAAAAAGATGAAGCACTGATAAATAAATATGAAACAGAAGTTTCCAGTGGAAGTGAAGCATGTTTTGATGCATTATGTGCATCGGTTACGTACATAACACTATCCACATTCATTCTTTATCTTTTAAGCTACGCTGCAGCTAAATAAATGTCACGATGCAAGTTTAAATAAAACAATGACTTCCTGTTTATTGAGATAAACATACAGTATTCATAACAAAAGCACAGTATATGATACTTTGATTTAAACCGTTAAAAGATGAAATATAATTTGATTTTCTCTGTATCTTTCTATCTTCTGTATGCAGGGGATATACGAGGAAGTGAATTGCAGTATATCCAGCTGTTGTAATGTACATAAAAACAGACCTGATAAAGTCACGTCAGAAATGTTGGCTGGTGACAAAAAGCATCAGAGCTCCCCATCATTCAGCCACACAGCAGCATAGAACGAGGCTTTTAAACATTCCACCCCTGAGAACAGGGGTTCTTGTAAGTGAGCACGTAATGAAAACTCTGCAGAAGCAGAGCAGTCACCTGCAATCATCTATGTTGTCCATTAGTCAATTTATCAAGATACTTTGTAAAGCTTATAGAGCTTAGACTTACAGCCACACACACAGTAAGTCTGTAACTGCAGATAAAAGAGATTCAGTTTGTTGAAAGAGGACAACACACTTGCATACACCACATAAACAATGTGCTCTAGTGATTATTCATGTTTCTGTATATATATGAACAAATAATTAACACTGATGTTGAACTATCAGTGAAGCAGTAATCTCTCATTTATAGCAGAAAGTGAACAACCCTGCTCAGGAGCCTGTTTAGATGACAATCTACAGTATGAAAAGGACTACGATAACCTCTCCCCTCTGCTTTAGTCTGCAATGAGAGAGAACCATAAAAGAGACACAGGTCTGCAAGAATAATTTGCTAAAGCTCACTGTGAGGTGGCTTTATGACACCTTTGTGGTGTTCTGTGTAAATTAACAGAGGTGGCCTACAGGCGGGCCTTTGTTGCAGTGATATTGCATCTTTTTTTTTTAAAGGGCCTTTGATTATCTTATGCAAGTTGCAGCAACAGGTGACCAGAAACTGAGGATGGATTTACAACTCAACAAAATATATCTGGTTGTCTTTAGACCTGTTTTACAAGATTAACATATTAACACATGCTTGGTACTCAAATTTGTGTGGTTGATAGTTTGACACGAAATTCTCACTTAGCATTTCACAAAGACTGCAATCACAACAAACAACATTATTTATTTTGTAGCACACAAGACATTTTTCTGCAATTTAGTGCGATTTAAAATAATTGTATTGCACCAGATTTTGTCATCTATCTGTCAGACTAGAGACTGTAACCAACTGAACAGCCTTCATCTCGACTTCTCAATAGCATCAGTTGAAAACACCACAGTGTGAAAGGTCCTAGGATTTATCATTCTCTTCCTAGAAACATTAAAAGGGCTAATTTAACATAACAATTACCACAATGATGACCAGCTTCAGATGTACTGCACTGTATTGTACTATATACTAATGAAAACATACTTATGAATATTAGATTCCATTTCTGGCCCAATTTTTATCTGTAGTCCCTTGGCAATTGATATTTAAGCATAAATACAATGACAACACAGCACTAAACAACAACAACAACAACAACAACAAAAACAGGGAGGGACACCAAACTGAAGGAAAAAGAATGTCAGACCCAAATACACATGGATGATTTTTTGCTTTGTGATGGACATAAATTCTATTGCTGGCGCAACAGTTGGATGCTCTGCTCAATCTTCCTCCACCCTGTCCATGCCTTTCCACCCCGCTGTGTAATGATACTTCCTGCACTGGCACTTAATGTTGGCATTGGACATAAGCTGTGTGCTGTTGAAACATCCAACATGAACAGAATTCTGGGAATACTTGGCTAATTTACCAGAGAGCATATGGTTCAATTTGGATGCCTTCTGTTGTTTGAAGTAGATGACTATTGTTCATGCTTTAATCCCCACTTCAATTATTCCCATTAACACCATATAACACCGTTTGTTTCCTGATTAGTTTCATGTCCAAAGGCAGAACTTTCTATCTGGGGTGAGCTCCTGCCACCTAGTTGCACATAGCTGTTGGTTGAATACTGGGTGATGTGTTTATGAAGTAATTGTTTTTCGCTGTGATCATGGGGTGAATTGCCTTTCATGCAGCATGCATGGATAATGGTGTTCATGTCTTTTTGGTTGTCATTGTTATTTTAAGAGATGAACTGTTTTATATTACAACAGCATTTCGGGGTTGACACAATAATGAAAAAAAATGGTACTTTGAAAAAATGAACAGGACATACTTTTTCTAATTAATGTGCTGAATCCTGCCTTGTCACAGACAGATAAAGTGCAACATTTACATTGTTGCTGTTGAGTGGATGCGTTCATTTATATCCTTAACATTGACAAAAGCCTTTATGAGAATTTTAAATTGCACTAAATTGCAGAAAAATGTCTTGCGTGCGACAAAATAAATAATGTTGTTTGTTGTGATTGCAGTCTTTGTGAAATGCTAAGTGAGAATTTCGTGTCAAACTATCAACCACACAAATTTGAGTACCAAGCATGTGTTAATATGTTAATCTTGTAAAACAGGTCTAAAGACAACCAGATATATTTTGTTGAGTTGTGAATCCATCCTCAGTTTCTGGTCACCTGTTGCTGCAACTTGCATAAGATAATCAAAGGCCCTTTAAAAATAAGATGCAATATCACTGCAACAAAGACCCACCTGTAGGCCACCTCTGTTAATTTACACAGAACACCACAAAGGTGTCATAAAGCCACCTCACAGTGAGCTTTAGCAATACTTCTTGCACACCTGTGTCTGTTTTACGGTTCTCTCTCATTGTAGACTAAAGCAGAGGGGAGAGGTTATCGTAGTCCTTTTAATTCATTGTCATCTAAACAGGCTCCTGAGCAGGGTTGTTCACTTTCTAGACACTAAATTACACTAAATTACTACCATTCTCTGGTGGATTCTTATTTCTTAAAACATAATCACTTTACAAAGGAAAGCAGGACACGTGAATGCATGGAAGTAATAAGTGACATAATAACCTGCATAGTCCGTGTTGTTCAGTGAAATAGCTACCAGCTTCATAATAATAAACATCCGTCCAGTCAGAGCTCTGATAAAAACGCCAGGTGCAAATATCATGAATATTCTTCCCTGTTGCCTTATTATACAAGTGCAATTGACTGACTCTTTTTTTTCCCCTTTTGTTACAATATCGCATTGGCTCATACAGGAAACAGTTAAAATATTTGAACAGAACTGCAACAGTGCTTGGTTCACTTTATCGATTTTGGGTGTTTAAATGTGTAGGACTTGATATTTTACATCAAACTGAAAATTCTGGGAAACATCTATCATAGTAATGGTAATATTAAGGTTTTCTAAAATGACTGTTGCTGCTTATAGTTTGAGGCGATTACTATTCACAGTTTAATTCAAGAACGATTCCAACTTTTTACTGTGAAGAACTTGGCATTTTATTCTAAGTGGTCAACTGTGTGAGCAACCAGAATATTCTTTCTGCTTTCTCTTTAAGTAGTTTCTCTTTTTCCACAAAAACTGGAATTAAGGTCTCAGTCAGATAGAAATGTTGCATGGTCGACATGCATCGCCATTTAAAACATTTCTGACACGAGAAATCAGTAAAAGGTGGTTCTTCTTCCTCTTTCAGCTTTACATAGCTTTTTCTAGGAGTCACCACAGCGCATCATCACCCTCCATCTTTCCCTGTCCTCTACATCTTATTCTCTCACACAACTATCTGCATATCCTCTCTCATCACATCCATGAATCTCCTCTTTGGTCTTCCTCTTTGCCTCCTGCCTGGTAGCTCCATCTTGACCATCCTTCTACCAATAAATTCATCATCCCTTCTCTGCACATGCTCAAACCATCTAAATCTGGCCTCTCTAACTTTGTCTCCAATACAATCGAGCTGTGCTGTCCCTCTGATGTGCTGGTTCCTAATCCTGTCCATCCTCGTCACTCCCAAAGAGAATCGCAACATCTTTAAGTCTTCCACCTCCAGTTCTGTCTCCTGTCTTTTGGTCAGTGTCCCCATCTCCAAACCAAACCACATTGCTGATCTCACCTTCCCTCTTGTAAACCCTTCCTTTCACTTTCGCTGCTACTTTTTTGTCACAGATCACTCCTGACACTTGTCTCCACCCACTCCAACCTGCTTGCACTTGCTTCTTCACCTCTTTACCACACTCCCTGTTACTCTGAACAGTTTAACCTAAGTACATAAACTGTATGTACATGTACATACAGTTCTGTACAGTTCTGTACAGTACAGAACATGTACCTTCTCCACCTCTACTTCCTGTAACCTCACAGTTTCACTTGCCGATCTTTCATTCACACACATGTATTCTGTCGTGCTACGGCTGACTTTCAGTTCTACTCTTTTCAGAACATACCTCCACCTCTCCAGGTTTTCTTCCACCTGCTTCCTGCTCTAACAACAGATCATCAGCAAACATTATCGTCCACGGAGATTCATGCCTGACCTCATCTGTCAGTCTGTCCATCACCATAGCAAACAAGAAAGGGGCTCATGGCTGATCCTTGATGCAGTCTCACCTCCACCTTGAAGCCATCCGTCGCTCCTTTAGTAAACCTCACCACTGTCATACTACTCTCATACATATCCTGCACCAGTCTAACATACTTCTCTGCCACTACAGACTCCCTCATACAGAACCAAAAATCTCCCTCAGTATCCTGTAATAGGCTTTTTCCAGATCCACAAAGACATAATGCAACTCTTTCTGACCTTCTCTATACTCCTCCATCAGCATTCTTAAAGCTAAAATGGCATCTGTAGTGCTCTTTCTTGGCATGAAACCATGCTGCTGCTCACAAATCATAATTTCTTCTCTTAGCCTCGCTTCCACTACTCTTTCTTAAATCTTCATTGTTTGGCTCATCACTTTTATCCCTCTGTAGTTGCTACAACTCTGCACATCACCCTTGTTCTTAAAGATCGACACCAGTACAGTTTTCCTCCATTCCTCAGGCATCTTCTCACTGTCCAAGATCATGTTGAACTGCTTTATCAAAAACTCCACTGATCTCTTTCCTAAACACTTCCATACCTCTACTGGTATGTAAATAGGACCAACTGCATTTCCATTCTTCGTCATCCTCTTTAAAGCTTTTCTCACTTCAACTTTACTAATCTTCTAACTTCCCGTTTCACAGCTTCCACCTCCTCCACCCTTCTTTCCCTCTCATTTCTTCATTCATCAGCTCCTTAAAGTACTCCTTCCATCTTCTCAGCACACTCTCCTCACTTGTTAGTACATTTTGATCCCTGTCCTTAATCACCCTAACCTGCTACACATCCTACCCAGCTGGATCCCTCTGCCTCACCAGACGATACAAATCCTTTTCTTCATCCTTAGTGTCCAACCTCTCATACAGCTCATCATACGCTTTCTATCTAGCCTTTTCCACCTCCCTCTTCGCCTTACGTTGCACATCTATTCTACTCTCTTCAGTTCTGTCCCTATCCTATTTCTTCATTGCCAACCACTTCCTCTGATTACTCTCCTGGACTTCATCATTCGACCACCAAGTCTCCTTATCATCCGTCCTCTGTCCAGATGACACGCCTATCCCAGCATCTTGGGGCGAAGGCGGCGTACACCCTGGACAAGTTGCCAGTTCATCGCAGGGCTGACATATAGAGACAAACAACCATCCACACTCACATTCACACCTGCGGGCAATTTAGAGTGACCAATTAACCAACCAACCCCCAGTTTTGCATGTTTTTGGAATATGGGAGTCTGTGTCTGGGAGTCTGGGCGCTGGGAGTCGACAGCACTAACCACTGCACCAGTGTCCCGCCTGTCATCTAGGCAAAATTTAGAATTCCTACTCTCAATCCTATTCTCTTGACTTTCATCTTCTCTCTCTGTCTACTAATGTGTTTCCTTCCTGTTGTTTTTCGACTAAAAGTAGCCCAATTTCTGCCAGTACCCTGTTTGTCAACAGCACCAGTGGCGGTCGTTGTTAACCTGGGCCCCAACCGATCTGGTATGAAATTCGTTTTCATGATTTACATGTTTGAATTGGCTAAGTTGCCCTTCTTGAAACAACCCTCACTATTTATCCGGGCTTGGGACCAGCACTAGAACTGTGTGATCAGATCTTCCTTAAAGTTAAACAATTTCTGTTCAATAATATTTAAAGCACTTTTAATTCATAAAATGATCCTGTCCTGTGAAAATGTTATTGTAAAGGGAATAAACTTAATGGTGCATGTGCTCGAGGAACACCAATGACCTCTGTTTGCCATATATATTTGTAGATGCCTGTTCAAGGTTGGCCAGACACTGCAAAGCAACACTGAGCAGGAAAGACGCGGATTATGCTGCAGCAATGGTTTGAAAAGTCTCTTTATCCTCTTTTTCTGCCTTGATAATTTATTACTATTGGAAGTAACATAAATTTTGTCAGCAGTTATAGCTGCTGCTCTCTGTGAATCATGACACTTCAAGTGCCAATTTTCCATCTATTTTTCAAGCCTAGGGGGCCAAAGTGATATATTTTAGGTGACTTATTTCTTTAATGACTAGTTCTAACATATATGGAGCCACTTGCACTGGAGAGTTTTTTCAGATTGTATTCAAAACCTGATGTATGGTTCAGAGCTCATAGCTTGAGAGACATAAAAACTAAAACTGGATTGAAAACAATTCAACACACCACACTATTATGACCCCATTTTTAGTACAAAACTGAAATATTAGCCCACGACCAACAGCGCATAACAGTAATGGATAACAGAGCTAGTGCGACCGTCCAAAATTAGATGATTAGCAAGGGTCTTGAATGTGGTACAAATTTTGGGGGGCATACATTAATTCAAACTTTTCTAGGTTGAAATTCATAATCCAATTTGATAAACTTTGAGATGCTGTGAAAAAAACATATTCTGGTATATTTAAAAAAAAAAACCCCCCAACTTCACTACACATTAAAATTACGTCATTTGTATGACTGCAGTAGATTACATTAGACAATGCTAATTTTCATAATAAAACCAGGGCCATCCTTTTTGTCGGCATTAATGTGCATTTAATTTCTTTTCTGATTGAGCCAGGAGCACCTCGACCAGGTCTTATTGGAGGCCAGACTACTAGCATGGCTATCTTGGGACGGTCGTCCTAAGAATGCACTAATTGAATTAGATAACTGACTGACTTCATATCCAAACCTCAAAGGCTTCCATCTGCGCAATTAAATGCGCAATAGATGTGAGCTGTAATGTAAATCAGAGGAAAACATATTTTGAATCAGTATAATTCACCCAGATTCTTTTCATAATGTTTCAATGTTTAAAACACAATCTTCCAGCAGTGAGAAACAGAATGGAAACAGATGGAAAAGAATGGATCTGAGCTGTATCAAGTAATTTACTTTAGAGAGGGGGCTAGAATGGATTCAAGAGAACCTGTGATGGGCTCCATTTCTTTTATCATTTTCCCAAGAGTTTCATCATCAACCAGGTTAAAAGATTCCAACTTCATTTTAGGTACATCAGTGCAGTGCTTTTATTCTGCTGGCGGATGCCAGATCGAATGGGGATTTTTTTCTCCCAGAGGTAGCCAGCTAACTCCTCAAATTGAAGACCTGGATGTTTGACGTTATAGTTGTAGCTGGTTGTAGGATTTACTAGACAATCTACAGTATACAAAAAGAAGCCTGGGTTTGTAATTTTTATCTTACTCATAAACCCACACAGCAAACACATTCTTATTTTTTTACATATTAAGAGTTACCAAATGTACTAATATTTGTTGTCATGATATTTCTATAGCTGTTATTATTATGGCTACTGTGAATCTTTGTGTGAGCGTCTCACTCTCTCTCCATCTTTTGCCTCATCAGCTCCATCCTATCTCTTCAAACTGTCTGATCAAAGCAGATGGCCACCCACCAAGAGTCGGGGTCCAGTCTGAAGAGTCTGACAGCTAAAGTCATTTTTCACCAGGTGCTTGCTCGTGAGGGAATTTTAGGTCTCTGTATATTAAGGGCTAGGAGACAGCAAGCCAAGATATCTTTGAATATCTGTGACGCTTTGTCTTTCCACGATTGTATTTTTTTTCACCCAACCTATCAGATTGGACAATGAAACAGATCGTTCATTTAGCACATTTAGTGTGATTTCTCCTTGACTTTTTACCCTGCATCTTCCTTTGTACTTGCAAAACCAACATTCCAAAGACTGACAACACCATTGCCTTTTTTATCCTCTTATCAGGCATTTTGAGCAAATAAACAAGAGTTATGTTTTTTATTGCGCACAGCTCACATACTATATAGTAGCTGGCAGTCTGATGACGTCTTTGCAGTGTGTTCCACTGCAACTTTTTTTTTTTTTTTTTGCCCTGACTTCTCTAATGCGATATAACAGGTGATACAACAGGGGTTCTCTATGTTATGATTAGTTCTTGACATTAGTTTGGTGTTGCAGCCCTGAGCATTTTCTTGATCCTATTCCACATGTATAGTGACATGACAAATTTTGTTGGAACTTGACCCTATAAAAATAAAATAAGTTTACAGCTGTCATATTAATGATCAAAAATACCAACCTTTAAAGGGCCAGTGCGTAAAATTTTAAAAATATCTACATGCAAACATGTATAATGATCTTCGTAAGAGTACTAACAATACTGTGTAATAACTGTAAATCAAAAACCATATTATATATGTAATCTTAAAATAACAAATGTACAGTTATATGGGACCAGGTCCACCTTTAACAGAGAGCATAACCATCTTACTATGGTAGCCAAGAACAGACAAAAAGACTTTGCATTTGTATGGCATAGTCACACTGAAATACAACCAACAAAGAGGACTCACCCCAGTAAAGGGTGATGAAGAAGGAGCACAAGGAGTTTTTGTCAGCAGTCTGCTGCAAGTTTGTTAACCTACGTCACACTTAATGGAGGATCATACCTCACCACAAGATGCCGCTACTGTTCACATACTGGTCCTTTAAGGATTTTAACGTCAGGTATTTGTAGTTCATATTGTAAATGGTCCAAATGGTTCACAGATGTTATACTTTCTACTGGTACATCACATGTATAGATGTGTAAAATTGTAATCTCTAAATCTTCTAGGTATTTTTTCTTTTTATATCTCACTTTCGGGGTGGTTACACGGACATACGGACCCTCTACTATGGACCCATTACTACATGGAAATGAATGAAAAGGAATAACTGTCTTACAGGTGAAAAAAAAATACTGTGCGTACAGTGTGCTTTATTTTAATGAATAGAAATAGTACCCACTTTGCACCGCACGCTATAGTTCATATTTGGGGTATTACATATCATCACCATGTGATGTCACACTTCCTGAACACCAGTTTCCTTACAGAAAAATTTGGCCCAGATTCTCTACACCATTATTGTAAGTGCACATCATGGCAGGGAAGATATTTCTTTAAATAAATTAGCAAGTTTGATTGGTCGTCTGACAAAACACTCCTGCAAATTACAGTTTATGCTTTCTGCAGATTTTGCCTGCTTACTTCTGAAACAATGTTCTCCCATTACCACAAACATATGAGACTTAATAAGTCAATTCATTTACAGGTTAAGTAATGAATATATGGTCCACAAGTACCAGATATTGGAAGATAATTTTTCTTAGTACAGTATATGAAGGAACCTACATCTCTTGATGGAACTTTCTGTCGCACAAGTTCAGGTTGTAACTTGTAAAAACGTTCACATAATTTACTATGAATCTGAAGCCATGTGTGAGATTTCACAACAGTGCAACAGTGATGTTAATAGTAAATGTAGGACTGGATCGCTTTTGCCCCCCGCGACTCCTAACAGGATAAGCGCTAGAAAATGGATGGATGGATGGATGGTATGATATTTACAAGCGTCCTCAACAGCGCAGGACACTATAGCTATAAACCTCTTTGATCTGCTGTGATAAAAGCCCTTTAAAAGACCTCTGAGTCCAGCACACCAGGGCACAAAACTATAGCCAAATTTATATCTGCTCTGGATTTGACTTGCACATGTACGTCACACACACACACACACAGACACACACATGCAGACACTTTGACACAAGGGCATCCTGTCAGAAGTAGATCCATAACAAGTCTTGTGCCAGAGCCCTAGAGCCATGAAACAGCTCTTGCCGAGAATTTGTATGAAAACATGAGCCAGTATATTAGGCTCAAGAGAGTCATACAGGGTTTTGAAATGAGTGTTAGTCATTAGTTATTCATTTATATGATAAACTGTGCTGATTTATCATAAGTGCAATGCAATCACACACAAAAACATGAGATTAGTAAAGCGTTTTGTTAGTAACACTAATATCCTGCATGCTCTTGGATGGGCACGACACTAAAGGATTCAAAACACTCAGCGTCAGCAGGACCATGTGGTCCATCACACGTGACAAATATTGACATGCTTACCTTACAGTTTAGTACCTCTGCAGCTTGCCCTTGCAAAGGCCACCATGCTTTTAAAAAACAGCAAACATGCTCTCATGGCAGTCACTCTCACATCCAGAGTCATACTGTTTTGCTGACTCATGACATCTGTGACATTGAGAAAGACAGTGGTCATTACCACTGTCATTCTGTTAAGTGCAACATACCAAAGGGTATGTGAGAATTCAGGTGGGCAACATAGAAACCACACACGCTGCAAGCTGGGATAAGATAAGTTAACAGCTGCAGTATGTTGCCTTTGACTTACAGTACAAAGATAGAAAATACAAGCCAGAGAATGTATACTGATTATTGTACCTTATAGCAGACTATGAGGGTAAGGACAGGTATATTGTTTTCATTAATACAAAAATTATAAATTCATGAGTAAGGCTACAGTTGTTTGAATCTTCACAAAACAAAACTTTACTTGGGTTCAGTACAGTCCGCATTTTTTTTTTGCATTTCCAAAAGCGTTGTCAAAAGCTGTGAATGCTACCCTTAAATAGTGAACAGGCTGGACCCACTGCAGACCGCTGACTGGTCGACAGAATCGTCACTTCTCTGCGACAGTTAGGTGGCTTTCTCCTTGCGGCATGCAGCCTTTTCTCAAACAGTGCCTGTTGGCTTTGTGTGATAAACAGCCTATGGCTGGGCAATATGGCCTAAAAATAATACTGCAATATTTTTAGACTATATGGCCATTCCGATATATATTGTGATATTTCAAAATCTCCGCTAAAGCACTTAATAAATGGGCATTTTAACATTTGCATGACTGAGGAAAAGGGAGGAAAATACAATCAAGGTTAATTTATTATTAATTGTAACTATTTATTTCAAACAAAGTAATTGCACATATAAGCTTTAAACAAATGGAAATGGGATGTAAGTCCATATATTAATTCAAATCCATACCACTGACACATGATAGCTGGTTTAGTGACATGGA
>KV751317.1:13852251-13913137 GCA_001698575.1 Mola mola
TCATCACCTGCAAAAATGTTCTGCCTCAAACTATATTGTGATAATAGAAATGCTATATATGCTTCTGAAAAGTGTGCAGTATAGTAATAAGGTTTGTTATGTTGCATGATCTAATAGTCAGTAGTCAAATAGGTAGTATTAGTAGGACTCAGGTAGTATTAGTAGGACTAATAGTAGGACTCCACCTTGTTCAGTTTACCTTCAACTTTAGACTGGTTTTCCTGTAATCTCACTGATGATATTTTCACCATCTCTATATTGAAAAATTTCTGTCCAAAGCCAACTGTTTTGTCCCACAGGGACATTCTTTTTCTGTTTATATCAAACAAAGAGACTTTTAGGCTATGTAGGCTCATGGAGTGCCTGAATGCTATCAGGGACTGGCTGACAAAAATATCTTAAAGCTTGTGGCTGATGCTAATCCTTGTTATTCCAGAATATTAGCAACTAGAGGTGCTCATGCGTGCCTTTATGTCATCTCCGCAAAGACTACTGCAATGCACTGTTCTTTTCTCATAGCATGTCTGCTTTTGATGGCCGGTAGACAATCCAGAGTGTGGCCAGAAGACTACTCAAGAGGTCATTGCCCCTTTGTCTTTGCATTATGTCCCTGTTGCATATATGATCCAATTTGAAATTCTTACTTGGACAGTCAGGCTCCTGAATATCCATCTAAATTACTTCACTCATAGTCTTCAGTAACCCTGTCGGATCAAATATGCTCAATTTACTAGCTGTCCTGTGCAACTGCCTTAAGACCCAAGGTGATGGAGGTTTTGATGCCACAGCCCCTAGGCTATGGAATGCCTGCAACCTTATGGTCTGTTGATTTTTTTTAAAGATGCAGCTATAGACATTCCAGTTTAGTCAGCCAGTTGTTAATATTTCATGTAGCAGGTACTTATCTTTTAGCTGTGCATTATTTGATGTTAGTGGCTTCTGTTGACATTTAAGTTATACTGGTTGATGATGTTGGTTAGTATGTTATATACAGTAATGCCTTTGTAAAGCAGTGTGAAACTCTTATCTGAAAAATTCTTCATGAGTAAATATCACTTTTTACTTTGATAAATGGAGCAATGTGAAACCTTGGCGCCAATGTTTAAAATACTGAAATACAAATTCAGAACATAGAATCAGATCAAATCAAATCAAATTTTATTTGTATAGCCCGAAATCACATTTTACACATTGTCTCACTGGGCTTTGACAAACTGTACAGATGTGACATTCTCTGCCCTTAGACCCTTGAACCGGGTGAGGAAAAACTTAAAAAAAAACCTAAACAGAAAATAAGAAACCTCAGGAAGAACCACAGAGGAGGGATCCTTCTTCCTAGGACGGACAGATGTGCAATAGATGTCACTTGTACAGAAGACAAAAACATGATAATAACAGTTTACTTAGAATGTATAAAACATCCATGAGTCCCAGAGTCTGTGGATTCTATAAATCTGGATGTATGGAAAGTCTAGTGATCCAGATGCAGGTGTACTCTGTTGGTCCAGGAGTCATTGTACTCCATGTAGCAAGATCTGAGTGTTGCTGATGTAGTCCCCGAGTCCAAGAGTATGTAGAATCTGTAAATCCAGGGATATGTGAAGTGTAGTGATCCAGAAGCAGAGTCTAGTGATCCAGACGCAGGTGGACTCTGTTGGTCCAGGAGTCATTGTACTCCATGTAGGAAGATCTGGGTGTTGCTGAGTCCAAGAGTATGTAGAATCTGTAAATCCAGGGATATGTGAAGTGTAGTGGTCCAGAAGCAGGTGTAGTCTATTGATCCAGAAGCCATTGTGATCTGTGGGTCCCGATTTGCACTTGGAAATCCAGCCTAGGATCCAAGTCACAGGATCCAAGTCACAGGATCTCCTTTCCTAATGTGGCCAGGGGGCATCAGGCAGGACCACAGCAGCACCTCCCACCGCGACCTAGAAAAACCTGCAGGATGGTAAAGCACAACGACTCTGGGGAAGAAGTAAAGTTAGTGTAAGGATATGGACATTTACAGGAGCAGAGAAGGAGTCGGAGTCAGAGGGGGGAGAGAAGAAAGCTCAGTGAATCATGGAGTGTTCCCCCAGCAACCTAAGCCTATAGCAGCATAACTAAGGGCTAGATAGGCCAGCCTTAACTATAAGCTTTATCAAAAAGGAAGGTTTTAAGCCTACTCTTAAAATCAGAGAGTGTGTCTGCCTCCCGTACCAAGACTGGAAGATAGTTCCACAGGAGAGGAGCTTGATAGCTGAAAGCTCTGCCTCCCATTCTACTTTTGGAAATTCTTGGGATCACCATTAACCCTGCATCCTGGGAGCGTAAGGTTCTGGATGGGCGATAGGGTACTATGAGCTGTTCAAGATAAGATGGTGACTGACCATGAATAGCTTTGTAGGTGAGGACAAGGATTTTAAATTCTATTCTGAATTTAACTGGGAGCCAGTGCAGAGAAGCTAGTATGGGGGAAATATGGTCTCTGATATTAGTTCTGGTCAGTACACGTGCTGCTGCATTTTGGATTAACTGAAGAGTTTTTAAAATTTTGTTAGGGCAACCTGAAAATAAAGAATTACAGTAGTCCAGCCTGGAAGTAACAAACGCATGAACTAGTTTTTCTGCATCTTGTTGAGACAGGATGTGCCGGATTTTAGCAATGTTACGGAGGTGAAAGAAGGCCGTCCTTGAAATCTGTTTTACATGTGAGTTAAAAGACAGTTCCTGGTCAAAGATAACACCCAGGTTTCTGACAGTGGTGCTGGAGGCCAAGGCAATGCCATCCAGATTAACTATGTTGTTGGATAATGAGTCTCTAATGTGTTTAGGGCCCAGCACAATGACTTCAGTATTGTCAGAGTTTAACATTAAAAAGTTATGAGACGTCCAGTTTTTAATGTCCTTAAGACATGTCTGTAGATTAGCTAACTGATGGGTTTCATCTGGCTTCATTGATAAGTATAGTTGTGTGTCATCTGCATAACCGTGAAAATGTATGGGGTGCTTTCTAACAATTTTACCTAAAGGAAGCATATATAGAGTAAATATAGAGTAATATTTGCTCTGGTCAAAATAGAATCAGACCATTGCAGACTGGAATCCAAACTCAAGGGGGAGGAAATACTTTCTGCTGCGTTATTGTCGGATGAGCTAATATTTTTAACATTGCATGATTTCTTATTGTCTGACACTACAGTATATTAAGGCCGTGTTATGATTGCATACAGTAGATATCTTACATATTTCTCCTTTCGTGGAAACAACTGTACAGAATTAATCTTCAACACGCCAATCTTGGGCAGAGTGGTGGTACCACTGATTTCTATAAACCTAAACTAAAATATGATGCACAATACTGTATATACACAACTGATCATTTGTTTTGAATTTTATATGACGAAATCACCGTTTAAAAAGGCAGCATTCTGATGCTTCCTGTAGAGCTCAGAAAAGCTACAGAAGCCAGCAAGTCACTACACTAACTAGCTAATTAATGAATGTATCCAGCCCACATCAGAGGCCAAGCCCCATGGGAGGAAGGTAGTGGGTGCAGAGGAAATTTTCTTATTTTTAATCCTGACTACCGTTCACATCCAGTCCAGGTGAATTATTTGAAAGTACAGTATATGTGGTTTTCTGCTGTTTTGAACATCATAAGGCTCTCTGGTTTATATGCAGAAATTCTATGATTTGTATGTGCTGAATTTTCATTTGGAGAATGAATGAACATCCCTGAAGAATCTGAAAACTGGCAAATAACAGACATTATATCTGCAATGGCATACACTCCATATGTCATGGAGAAGCCTTTTTGTTCTTTTCCCATTTTTTTGCTACCACACAGGATCACTGGTTTATGTTACATTTTCAGATGTCTAAACGTTATTTTCCCATTGCGTACTTTTCTGTACAGCATCTATCTAACTGCTAATATAAAGGCTAGGGAATTTTGTTGTGTAGGTGGCGAGTTGCATTGCTGCATTTCAAAGAAAAGATAAAGGATATAGAAATTATGATTAAACAGATGAGTGAAACCTAACACAGGTTTTGAGGTAGAATAAGAAGCGTCTTTGGTGAGGAGACAGCTAAGGGCTTCAAAGCCAGCTGGGGATGAGCTTTGCTTTGCTAGCTGGCTTATTAAAATTTATACACAAACGATTTTAGTGCACTGCTCCAGTTCAGAGTTCCATGGTTAACTGCATTTGTTCTATTAATATATGGTTTAAAGGACTAGTCCGTGGAATTAGTGACATCTTCCAGTGAGATTCCAGGTCATTCCAGGATATCAGGTCATTCATTCATTCTGACATTCAAACTGACTAAAATGGCCTATTGCTCTGGGGAGGAACCTCTAACTCCCAGTTTTCAAACCTTAGTGACAGTCCAACCGAGGACTCACTTAATTGGTCAGTTGGGCCAGCCAGCACCTATACAAAATTTATATTCACTCTTTCTCATTCTTGGGTCTGAGAACCTTGGTGCTTTCTAGCAAACCATTCTGAGTGTGGGACTCAGACTGGTCTAAGCAGAACCAAAGTTGACAAACCACTGAACACCTCTCTTCAATGTAGAATTGGTCTTCGTCCTGCTTTGTTTCTATTTCGTCCTCTGTTTTTTTTAATGGAGGCAGCCTCAAACAACTGTTTATCTCTCCTTCCTGATAATAAGATACGCCCACTGAAGGCAACACTGACACATCACCAGAGATGTCACGCTTCGCAAGGAAGAACCAGCTATTTTTCAGTTCCCGTGTGAACCAACTTTTCAGGTTGTGAACCTTCAATGTTCCAAGTGTGAATGCTCCTGGCGGTTCAAAAGGAGGTGTGGGAACCATGAAAGTGCAAACAGAGGTCTCCCAGCAGGCACAAAGGCCTGCTGAGGATCAAACAGGCTCAACTGATTCTCTCTTATACACACACACACACACACACACACGCGTGCATACTTGTATATAAATGTATACATTGGTAAGCAGATTTTGCATTGTGTGTTTCTGTCTTGTTCATTCTTGACTAAATACCTTTGGATAAACATGATGTGTGTTTAATGTTGTACAGTGAATTTTGCCAACCTCTACATTGTCAAGAACTCCAACCAGCTGCTGATGAGGACATTTTAGTTTTAATATTCGTTTTGTTTTCTGCCGCTTATCCGGGTCCAGTTCGCGGGGGCAACAGTTTGAGCAGGGAGATCCAGACATCCCTCTCCCCGGCCACTTCCACCAACTCCTCCGGGGGGACACCAAGACGATTTAATTATTAAGCATAATTCCAAATTCACAGTTTAGAAGATTTCATGAAAATGATTTATTGAATTGGTTTTTCCCTTTTCCCTTCTTTAAAGATGGTGCTTTAAGGTGATTCAATGCAAAGTAGATCCTATATCTCATTATCATTAATAAATATTTTGATGTTTATTAAGTATTATTGATAGCCACAATTTGATCTATTTGTTGTGCCCTGCGCCCCAACATTTCCTATATGGAACATATGTCATCCGGTGACTGCTTAAATGCCCTCTCCAACTGTTAACATTGTTTTAGATATTTACCAATATGTCCTCCAAAATCCTACACATTTGACCCTTTATAGAGTTAGTGGTGCTCTTGTAGTTTATACTAATGTTTGCTTCACCCACTGTAAACCTGCATTTTTGGAGATATGTTAGTAATTGTTTAGTAGAAGCAATCAGCATCAATCTGATGCAAGGCCTAGAAATGTCAGCAGGCCCCCAAGATGCCAACACATTATTTTATACCACGATGGATTTTGAATTTTGGCAGCTGGTATCATTGGACTCACTGTTCAAACACATCACAGCATGTGCAGCCTTCGTCTGTGGCTGAAAGGTGATGGCTAGGAGCTTGTGTTTGGCCTCATTACAACATTAACACAGATGTGTTTGTGCGCCTAAGGCTGTTGTCTGAAAACAACAGGAAAAACAATGAAATAAGTAAATAGCATAACTTGTAATTGGATATGCTGCATTTGATTTACATCACTTGGTTATTCTTTGGTTTGTGATGTACCATGCATATCTTTTAAGGGTCATGTCTTAAAAAGATTTTTTTTCTACCTGTATTAACTCTTGTATTTATGATCTCTGTTTTTAAAAGACAATGAAATAAATTATTTGGGCTCTGCTTCTTTGGATCCAATCAGAGATCCCAAGCCTATGTTCCTCCCCTCATCCATCTCTCGCTTCTTATCCAAAGGTGTATCCAAAGGGTTCACCTTGTGTTTCTGCATGCGATGTCGGGGGCTGTGACATAACAAGCAATATAGAATACTGAAATCAAATCAATACAGATAGTAATATATTTAATAATATAATATATATAATATATGATAAGATTAAAATTTAGGTCACATTCGTGTTGCTGTCTGCAGAGTGCAATGGAAGCGTGTTAGATTCACTTTTTGGTACTTTCGTAGCCAGGTGTGACTGGCAAACTTGAGGTACACTTGGAGAATGGTTAAGATCAGTCACTGTGACAGTCATGGCCATTACATTCAGTTGTTGTCTTAGTTAACCGCTGTCTTTGACAGAGGCATTTACTGTATGTTTGAACAAATCTGTTACTTCTATGTCACATTTTGTGTGATGGTTCTTCACAAATGCAAAGAAATTAACAGGGCATTTACTCCATCCATCCAATCTGGGATGTGTCTAGCACAGATGGGATGTATAATCCATCCAGCATCCTCTAGCTGTACCGAGGGTCCTTTTCTCCGTGGAATACACCTGATTTACCCACACAGGGAGCCATCCAGGGACCACCTAATCAGGTGCCCAATCCACATCAAGTGGTTTCCCTCAGTGCGAAGTCATAATAGTCGTACACCAAGCTTCTCATTCAGTCCCTGTTTGTCAAGTCAGACATTCTCAAAGGAAACTAATTTCAGTCATATTTTATGAGTATGAATTACATATAGATCTGAGCTGGTGTGCAAGGTATGGGCTGTAAAATATATTGTCTGGTGATTTGGTTCCTTCAAATTCAAACTCAGTAGTAAGAAACAAGGACTGAAATAATGTATCGAGTGAAAATAATGTTGACAAAAGAAATTTGCCTTTTTTGATCATATGCATCTGACTGCAAAGCTCCCTGCCATTTTACAAACTGGCTTTAATCAGAGGAATTAATTACATCACAAATAGCCTCTCAGCAAATGCAAATAAACTCTGGATAATGTTTGATGTTCATTCTTGCACAGAGATTTGCCACAGACAGTCTGCAGCTGCTTTGGATTGACTTTGTGACAGCTCCAGCCATTAAAACATATAAATGTCTGACCTTCCAGTGGGAACACAGCCAACTGGTCCTGTTATCACCATTTCTGCATTTTTTTTTTAATCCAGACTACACATCAGTGACAACTCATTAGGTATGGTGTTGGATTTACTTTGCAAACCATATAACCATAATTATCATGTGCACACTATGCTTTAGGTACTTTGCAAATGACTTATTTAGTTCCACATCAATATAAAAAAACCCCCAAACAACAACAACTATTGGGGTGTATTAACTTTAATCTTTACTCTTTTACTCTTTTCTATAACTAAACGTTAGTGTTACACTAATAAAACAGAGACCCTTTGTGACAGTGGTGAGGAAAAAAGTTCCTTTTAAGAATGCAGAAACTTTGGCTCTAGGCTGGCGACCATCCACCTTGAATTATTAGAGTGAAAGGAAAAGACAAAGAGATCAAGGGAGTATGAGAGGAGAAGGGAGATAGACAAACACACAGAGATGCACAGACTTCAAGGAAAATGTATCATCAAGTCAGTATCATGCATTGATAGTGTGACAAGAATGTGAAGGAGGAGGAGAGAGGAGCTTATTGCATCATGGGAAGTCCCCAAGCACTCTAAACCTACAGCAGGATAACCAGGGTCCAGTATGAAGCAGCCCTTAGTATCAGCTTTATCAAAGAGGAAGGCTTTAGGTCTACTCTGAAATGTAGAAAGGGTGTCTGCCCCCTGGACGAGGACTGTAATATGGTTCCACAAGAGAGAGAAGCTCTATAACTGAGGGTTTTTGCTCCCATTCTACTTTTGGACACTCTGAAAATCACAGATAACCTTGCATCTTGGGAGCATAGATATCTAATGGGCTGAGTAAGAGACGGTAGAGCCTGGTCATTAAGGACGTGGTAGATGAATGTGCCATAGATGAGATGGAAATTGTAATTTATCCAGGTTTTTATGTCCTTCAGACATGGCTTAAATGCGGTTAGCTTATTGGTTTCATCTGTTTTTAGTGATAAATATAACTGGGTGTCATCCACATAGTGATGAAAATTAAGGGAATGTTTAGTAACAATATTATCTTAGTGATCATATATAAATTTAATAGAATGCATCCAAGCACTGAACCTTGTGGAACTCCATGATTCACTTAACTGTACATGGAAGATTCATTGTTAACACATACAAACTGTTATAAAACCAATCAACAAAAAAACAAAATTGTCATCATCTGTTACTAGGAATGGGCAGATTGAGTACTCAAGTACTAATTTTGGACGATCAGTTTTCATATTCATTCATAATCTTTGGAAACAAATACAGAGCCTAATAAATACAGACTGACTCTGTCTAAAATTAATGTTTACATATTTTGGATGTGATCCAGTGAGGTCGCTATCTATAAGTGATGTTTGGAAGTATTTCGACAACGTAAACAAAACGAATGTGCACCACAAGCTGTGATAAGATTAACTTGTTATCATTAACATTTAAAACATTTTTATGTTCAACTATTGTCATTTTCAAAACTTTTGAAATTCAATTGACAGGCCTCAAAGGTAAGCCTTCATTATTCTCAGACTTTTAGTCTCTCTAAACTTAGATCCAAGATTGCTCTGTTGAGTGAGTTCACCTTGCAATATCACATAATGCCTAATTAATTAGCTTTCTGTAACTTCACATATCACCTTGGTGATTAGTATATTGCCTAATTTTATCATCTACATTCATCATGTGTATTACACTATTTCTCAGAGGAATTCCACAATGCAATGCTAAAGTGTTTTGTACTTAGAATGAAAAGATGATGATGAACACCTTTATGCCTGAAACTGATTGACATACACAATCTATTAGACTATAATTGCAGTTTTCTATTCTCATTCAGTTTTAGATTCACTCAATCCAATTGGATGCTTCCATAATAACGTGTGAGATGAGCCTGTCTGTATTTAGATAAACAGCGAAGACAGAATAGATTCTGATTTCTTGTCGAAAAAATAAAGAAGTGCTATTTTTATCTCAGCATATCATGCGCATGATATATTATATTTTGCTTGAGGCAAAATTAATTCATTCATCTGTGTTGAAATAATACAAACATCACAAGTGAAACATGCAATGCATGGGTGGGTCACTATTGTGAAAAAAAAAAAAAAAAATTGCATGCACGGTTATTTGAGACTTGTATCAACCTGAAGTTTCCGGTCACTAAAGTGGACGTGGCCACCTGGTCCCACTGAGAAAGTTTATTTTTATTAACCCTTACTGGTTATTGTTTGTTGATGTCAAAATGATACAACTCTAGATGCAGACGTAGTAAGTACGATTTATTTTTCTCCTTATTTTCGTGTACAAGCCTAATTGTGTATACTTGCAACAAATCTCAGGAGCTCGCCATTGTGTGCTGCTTACAGTGAGACAGATATCACCTTATTTTTCTTAATACATTACCAAGTTAATATATCCACACAGGTATCAAACAAAGTTCATTTTCTTTTAAATGAATAAGAATTTTTTTTTTAATGAAAAATGTCTTTTTAAAAAGAGACTTCTTGAAAATGCGTCCAGTTTTTATTTTGGAGACTAAGCAATGAAGGACCCTGCTCTAATCTGTCATGGTATTTTCTCATTTTCTCAGAGGAATGAATAGACGTGCCACTATTTTCTTAAAGGGGTCTTGCAGTGATGGAGCCTGCGCAACATAGATACGGGAAAATAAATCATCTTTGAGCTGTAATTCGTTTGGAAGCATTGCTTTTATTTATCTCACTAAAGATGATGTAGGCCACAGATGAGACGTGTTCATTTTCCTGATTTGAATAGACATACATAAATGCCACAAAGATGGCAACTGACTGAAGAAACATTGCCAGGGAAAACACAACATCGCTATAAAGAAATTGCTGTTGGCTATATTATGTGTCATTTAAAAATCCTCTAAATATCCCAAAATAACATGTGTGTCTTCTGTCTGAAAAATAAAAACACCAGGTATCAGCAAAGTTTCTCCAATGTTTGCATATGGATTCAGTGTAGACAGTTTATCTAGACAGTTTCTAACACAGCCTGACAGCCTGCTCAATTTCTACACTGTATCTGTTAAATTTAGGACAGTTAGGACATTAGGACATGGTGTTACACAATCAGAACTGCATCCATAGCAACAGTCTGTTATTCATAGCAGCTGCCTGCTACTCCGAAATAACAGACTGTAAAATGCTGTGTCTGTTATGTTTTATCTGTCTCTCTAAGGACAGATATACTGTATATGGGTGGCACACCGTTTTTCAGCAGCTGCACAATACTCAACCAGGCGAAAATTGACTTCTCCTTTCATTAACTCTTCAATTAAACTGCAATAACTTATAGTATCAGTTGCATCTGCAGTAGCAGCTGTCATTCAAGTCATTATGACTTTTAATTAAAAAAAAAAAAAAAAAAAACTGCAGCCAACTATTGCCTGATAATATAAGATGATAGTGTGTGTGTGTGTGTGTTTGTGTGTGTATAAGCTCCTATGCATGTGAGAAAGACACTGACTGAAATGTGCCTATTTTTGCATGTAGTCATTTAGCCTCTTGCCATTACAATTATGGCTACCTAATGGAGACACCATTTAATAATATAGACAAGGAACCTCATTACCTCCCATTCAGTGTCTTTTTACAGCATTCATAACTCCTGGAAGAAGGAAAGAACTACATGAGATACAATTTTGGTTTGGGGGATTTTAATCAGCAGCAGGACCCATAATTTAGAGTCCATTAAGTTATATCCCATCGCCTTCCACCATCAGTTAATTATGTGTTCTGAGGTTTGTGGAAATATTCCACAATATACAGAGTAAAATCTTCATTTTTTTTCTCTAAAGCCCACCCGACCTCGTGACCACATCCGATTTTCAGCTAAACTGCAGAAAGAATGTGAAGAGTAGAAAAAACAACCACAACATCTAGCAACCATTTTTTTTTTATTTCTGAGGTATGAATACTAATTGAAATTCTGCTTGGGTCCGTCAGCAACTTAGCCATGTTGTTTTGCTGACAAAGGTCCCGCATTAGAACCTGTTCCTGATTAAAAAAATAAACCCATCTCGTCATCCTCCTCCTCGCCCCCTCCCCTCTCCCGTCTTCTCTTCTTCGCTCTGTCCTTCCTCATGCTGTTGGTTCAACATCAAAGGGACCAATTTGCATAGAGCGAGAAGAGACTACTGAGAGCCAACCTTGTTAAACTAGTCAGTGTTCTGCTGGTGCTTAACGGCTGCTGACAGATGAAAAGAAAAGTGTTCCACTATCCAAACCTCATAAATGCAACCTCCTCTTTTCAAACTGCCATCATAAAAGATCATTCTCTTAGTAAAAGTGAACATCCTCACAACTATCTACAAGTATGCACATAATTATAAGGGTCTGAATAAGAACAACAATGCAAACTCTCCAGTCTCTATTTATGACCTGCTGTGAGCTCCTCACGGTATAATTTACTTGTGTATGATTGCTGTTTTTATTAGCCTGCTATATTATTATCTACAATTTACCGCTTAGATGAAAAGCATGAAGACCAAACAAATATTGTTAGAATGATAAATGATTGTCTAACATTTTTAAAGCCTGACCACATAATCACATTAATCACACAGAACGGGTTAATTCTGAATGTGCGTGTATGTGTTTGTGTCTACATGTGTTTACAAGGTGTCATGCGTGCTTGCTATGCATCGCTGCATTACATTACCTGTAATGAGATTATAGGTCCTACTCTCATGGCAGCGCACTGACTGGCAGAAGGATCATCTCACAAGTTGCCTTTTATTTCTTGACCTTGAAATTATCTTTCCCCAATTGGTAGTGTTTTTTTTTGCAGGGGGGGGTTCTGAGTACAGAGCACACATGTATTTCACAGGTATTTCATTTAAATGAGCACAAGCCAATAACATTTTAAGATTTTTAGTGCTGAATTACTGACATTAAAGGCATTTTATATCCATACCTTTCTGTGAATAAGCAAATGAAAGGAGGTGCAGTCAGCTATTGACTGACCACAGTTGTTGTCTTCGCCACAGAATTTAACTTTATTAATGCTGCTGTGTCTGTTGGTCAGTTTTTAATGGTTGATCGCTGCTCCACTTGGTTAGAGTTGGGAGCTACGCTGTCAGTGATAAAGAATATTAGACTTATCATAACTCTTTGCTATTCAGGTAATTTAAAGTTTTAAGGTGCGTTTACTGCTTCACTAATGGTCTGGTCGATATCAGTTTTGATGGTCACAGAACACGCATGTTAGCTTGTTCATGGTAATGGCACATAAGAAATGTGATTGCAATTTGGTAAAGTGGGACTTATATACAGTATGTGCATCAGATCCATGCTGTGGGTATGCTGTAGGTTGTCCTACTGTGCTCAATGCAGTGCCCCACACAGTAACCTGACACGCATCTCCCCAAAAATATAACAACATGTTGACGTGACGCAGACTGCAACAGCTGTGATTAGTCTTTTGGGTTGCTCTGTATTTCCTCCTACGCATTCCTTTACTCTCAATTCCTTTTGCTGCCGGGCAAACATGGACCACATCGAGGAGAGTTTGTACTGCATGCGCATATGTATGACTCTTCATTATAGTTGCAATACTAAAACTGCCAGATGGCTGCAAATTCATCTTTGTGTTGCAAAGTGCATGAAGAGGTGGAAGAGCCTCTGTTGCAGTATTTTCAGTAAAAGTAACCTTAGCCAGGGTCAGACTTGGAACAATTTTTACCTTCTAAATTTTGTCTGTGCTGTCTTTGGACAGGTATCAACTTGGCCTCTGCTTCCTGCTTGTCCTGCCATCATCGGCCTGTGTGGTCTTGATCAATTAATCAGGCGAAAATCACGAGCAGAGCTCAGCTGTCATTTGATCTCCTTTTCATACCATCATATTACTAATTAAAACAAAACTTCTTAGAAAAATTAACACTTGAATGTACATCAGGATGATTAGAACTATCTGAAGTGACAGAAACCATCTGTCTAAAAAAATAGACTGGATATGTACTTGAAGTTTTTATTTTATCCCATCTGCTAAGATGGAGGGGGCGGGTTTGGTGGCCTATGCATACAGATAAATCTGTTCTTACTAGCAATATCATGACAAGACAAAAATATTGCTGTCAATCTTGCAGAACACCAGGAAGTCAAACATTTCCTTTTCTGACAGTTGTGTCTCCGCATTTTCTTTACATAAATCTTTACTGTTTTTCTAAGACGGGATGATATAACCTATAGAGTGTGTAATCACAGAGGGGATCAAAGGGTTACGATTTAGTGAATCATACTGCCTCAAGGTGCCAGTGTCAGGCCACAGTAACCCCCACTGAAAGGATGAAGGCCAGTATTACACCAACGTTCATAAGTCAGAATTTTAAAGGTATTGCAATGTCATTATTGGCCAGAGACAGTTAACTGGAATTGTATCATTTCTGTCCTGGGAGATTACAGGCAGTGATATCCTTGGCCTGCAGGACTCCTCATGGGAACCGCCCTATAATAGATAAACCAGGCCTAGGGTGAACTGGTGATGGAATTGGTGTTAAAGGATTGTGTGTGTGTGTGTGTGTGTGTGTGGATCTGAACAAATGACCTCCATTGCTGCGTTCTTGGATCGCTCTCCTTGCAACTGAGGCTTATTTTTATACTGTAAATCCTCTTATTTAATGAATATATCTAATATAATCCCAGACTAGAGAAAGGTGATGAATGTAAAATGCAGTCACTTCCATTTTTGCTGGGAGAACAAGCTATTATTGAGTTTTCCCCACATTTGCATGATACACGTTTTGATAATCTAGCTAAAGCAGATATGTTTCCTCTCCATGTTGGAGCAGTGTATTTGGGGTAATAGAACTCCCAAAGAGTTGGAACTTGTACAGTTACAAACAGAAGAATCCTAGGATCTAGAAGACGTCACACCATTTGATGGGGATATTTGGGGTGGTTTGCCCTAATTTTTATCTTTTGCTTTGACTTTTTGTAAAGTCATAGGTCAAAACATCACAAAGTGCCCAACAAGGAAGAATTCTTTAAATTTCTACAATCCGGGTCAGGATACAGATCCAGATCATCTTTGGACTGACAAATCATTCACTTTTGTGTTCCCTTTAGTGTTACTGGGGAAAATGCAAAGATTTCGCCCAACACATTCTGTCCAAATGCACAAGATCTTTGTTACTTTTGTTACATTTAGGTGCAAAACATTGGTGAGGTTTTTTAATTTTAAATAAAAATAAGTGGTTAGGTTTAGAAAAACATCGATCACAAACAGTTATGTTTTGGCACAAAAATGCAGTTTGTATATGACTCTTCATTCAACCCCAGCCTCCACCCATCTCACTTTTTGAACTTTCATGTCTTCAAGACATCTGGCATCAAGGCGCGGACAGCTTTACATCACGTCAATATTATATCCTTGTGTGGCTCGGATTTGTCGCCAAAGGGTGTACCTTTTGTGTCTGGAACGAACTCGATCTGGGTTGGGTTTTTACTTGATTTGCATGAATCTTTTACTAGACATTGATTTCAATATCATGTATGTTATATGGATATTTACATGTTAATCATTTTAGCTGTTAAATGATAGTGTGGGTTTAATAATCATTTCAAAATTTTTAAGAAAAATAGAAATCATTTTTAGCATTTATATTTAGATGGGGTTTTTTTGTTTGTTTGTTTTTTGGTCAAGTGTACACACAGACATAGAGAAAACTTTTTTTCTTTAAGGTGAGTGGTTATGTTGGTTGCATCTTTCAAATAAATGGCTTTGTAAAAGATTTAAGACTGTATAATCATCATCATATAACAGACAAAATAGTGCTTCTGGTAAGAACAATGAGGAAAAAGGCCAGCCAAGCATTTAATGACAAGCACATGATGCAAACTAAGACTCACAAAAAAGACTGGTGTATTCAAGGAAACACGTGTTATTACGCCGACAACTGGGTCTTTCTCAGAATTCCCATTAATCCTTTCTGACAAATTAGGTGAGAACTTAACCTCTTTGATTTTAGTTTGCTCTGTTGATTTCAGTTTTCTTTGTTTGCCAGTCTTGTCTCTGATTTTTCACCACCATGACTATGAGCCGTATTATCTTAACAGACATGGAAACTGTCTTGTGATGCCTCATTTTGGTACATTAACTTTATCCTTACAGTTGATTTGACATTGGCTGAATGAGACCAGAGTCCAGCCCCAGATGTGTGTCACCTGCTGGAAGCAGGTTAGTTAAGCGATTTAATAGGCACTGGTCCTATTGCAAGAAAGGTTTTTAGCTAACCTCTTGCCTGAAGATAGCGCCGCGGTTCAAAAGTGATAAGGTGACAGTCACAGTGGGCAGAACACGTGAGAGGGAGATGGTTTTGTTAGTGTTCGTGAAATTTTTTGAAAAGAACAGAAGCCTTGCCTCACCTTACATTGTCTTCATCAACCACCATCACAATTGAGGGCCATGCTGAACAGTTACAGTCCTCACAATGTCCAAATGGTACCAAAAACAGGCCATCTTGAAGTAATTTTAAAATGTATTCAAAGTTATTTACTCCCTGAAACTTACACTTTACGATAAGTAGTGGTTCCGTTAGGATCATGTGATTGAGTTACTCTGTAAAGACCCCATTGTTTGGCCCTTTAAACACCCTCAAAGGCAAATGTCAACACTTTGGTCTAAATAAGAGTGTAATGTCTGATCCATTGTGCTGGATTTGACCTATTTTTTCACCTGGTGTCTTACTTTACATTTAAATTTTATCTGCTTGGCCTTTGAAAGTTCACAGCATGCAATTAACAGAAAATGGCTCCTCCTATGCCCCATGCTGGTGGCACCTGGCTGGGAGAATTTGCTGCTTTTATATAGAGTGACTTTTGGTGACGATCCAGATTCTGCTTTCTAAATTTTCTGTATAAAGTACCACTATATACTACACAATATAGGGTTTGAACTTAAATTAGTTATCAGGATTTACCTCTCCCTTAATTACATGAGATACAACAAACGGTACCATTACACACGTATGTAATTCCAGTGCATAAACCCTACACAAATATTTAATTGTGAATAAAGTGAATTATATAACAACACTAAAATTACTATTTTTTTTCCATTTTCGGCACCCAATACAGCATGAGGCAGGGGATATTCAATCAGATAATTTGAATCCTACAAACTGTAACTTTGAATAACCTAGTTATTAAAAGAAAAAATATATATGGGAAGTACTGCAGTGGGTCAGGAGCAATACTCGAATAAAATACTAGTGAAGAATCCGGTGCTCCTCAAGGATAGGGCCACTGGTAGATTAAAAATAAAAAATGACTGTGCAGCATTGTAATGGAAGTCAATTGTACCGGTTGGTAGCCCAACAAAGTATTCATGGCACTCTGATGATGATAAAAATCCTTCATTATGTTTAACACTGTCAGGTGAGGCATACTATTTCCAAGCCTTTACATCTCTGAGAGGTTATGGTGGTCATGGTCTGAGCATGTGCCGAGCACAGAGCTGGATTGAATTAGTGTTCTATGAGCACAACTGGCTATCATCATGTATAGTCTGCTGTTTGATTGAAATCTTTTAAGTCTTGATCTCTTATTACTTATTTAACGGTCTAAGATAAGATAAGATCATGTAAGATAAGTTTATTGTCCCAAAAAGGGAAATTTTTTCTGGGGCATATTAAATAGTGTTTGTGAGATACTTGTCTAGATGTAGCATAAATCATTATTTTCATTTTTATTGAATTTTTAATAATTTTTATTTTATTAAATGAAATGCGCTGTTCTTTTCTGACAGTCTAATCCAACCATACACTTTTTTTTATCACCGTTTTTCTTATCTACAGACTTTTAAACAATGTTCTGCTGCTTGTTGTCAAAAGATTAACTTGATGTTTGGGGAAAAATGCTAGTTTCACATTCTGTATTGGAGTCAAACGACCTGATTGATTCCATTCTCAAGTATAGAGGTTTTGTACTCAGCAATGTGCTTAATAACATGACAAAAGATTACCAACATGAAAACACCAAAAACACCATAGAAGTGATGCCAAAACAGTTGCAGCACTAGTCATAAATTCCATCCCTCCATGTTATTAAATTAATGCATGGAGCAAGAAAAAAACATAAAAAAATAAAAAAAACAATCCTTTTTTTCCAAATCTTTCTTTTCCAAGTTTTTTTTTCATCACAGGTTTTCTGTCATTACAAGTATTTCTTATCACACTGATGTATGTTGATGTTTGCTTTCAATTTTGGTTTTTATTTTGTTATTTGATGCTATAAAACAGGATTGACAGCTGAGCCCTGCTTGCGATTAAGTAGATGGAGGGAACTCAATACTGGGATCCGACCAACCAATCACCACTGTGCAGCCTCTGGCTCCAAATGACGTCACCAGAGTAAGATGGGAATACTCATCTCTGGGACATTTTGGCTTCATCTTTGTACAATGGGAAGCAGACACATGTTTATATAAATGGACCGGAGCTGGAATGTTGTTTGCTTAGCATTAAAAAAACCCAAAACAACTGAAAACAAGGGTCTGTCTGTAACACAAATAAGAATACATCCCAGAGGGCTTGGCACAAAGGACCTCAATATACAATATGCAACATATTGTAATATATTGAAATATTCACTAAAAATGTTAAAACAGAGCTGATATATTATCAATTTTGTATCATAAACTCTTAGCAATTTTCCTTAGGAAAATACAAAATGTCTTTTTTTTTTCTTGATATTTGCGTTGTGTGATTTCTTTTGATAAACCTGGTTTTGTATGTGGGTTCATGTCAGGACAGCAGTTTAAGCAAGTTCAGAATTTAATTTCACTATATATATGAATGCTGCTCTGATTTCTTTATTCTTAAAATTAATAAGAATAAAAGTTTGAAAAAAAATTGAGCTGAAAATACAAATTGATCGACCACCCTGGCTAATTGCATTATACTGATAATTCAGAAGTCAAACTGTTCCAAAACCATTTAATTCAAATTTTCTTTTACAATTTATATGAAAATCAAATGCATTAAGTGAGCTGCACAGACAGCTGGTTGCTGCTCCAGAAATTGCTGCAGCATGTTAGAATCACTATTCTGCCTGTTAACGGCATAATTCTAACATACAACTCTAGATGTCTACCCATTGCACATCAGGGCCAGTCTTCTGTGGGTGTAACCAATCTTTTGACATTTTTCTTCACCTCTTTGCAAATCCTGTGTACTGCTACATCCGTTATGTGTCAACAAGTCCAGATCACTTAGTGCAGCTGTTCACCATATGCCACACAGTAGAGTTACAAATCTTGCAAATGAAAAGCTCCAAAGACTCAATAATATTTTTTTTACAAAACATTCGGTGCATGACAGCTTGTTGATAGTACCATTGAGTAGTTTTTACCATGAGTTGACAGTATTTTTACTGTACTGCTTGACAAAGCTTGCTTATAACCGAAGTGCACCCATATGTCTGCCCTGGAGACTGAATCAAATCAAATCAAATCAAATTTTTATTTGTATAGCCCAAAATCACAATTTGAACATTATCTCACTGAGCTTTGAAAACTGTACAGATGTGAGACCTTCTGCCCTTAGACCCTCGATCTGGGTGAGGAAAAACTTAAAAAACCCTAAACAGAGAAAAGAAGAAACCTCAAGAAGAACCACAGAGGAGGGATCCTTCTTCCAAGGACGGACAGATGTGCAATAGATGTCACTAGTACAGAACACAACTACATGACAATAACAGTTTACTAAGAATATTTGTTCATATGAGTCTATAAATCCAGATATAGTATCGGTATAGTATGTTGGTCCAGAAGTCATTGTAATCTACGGGCTAGGCTGGGCAATCCAGCCTAAGATCCAAGTCACATGATCTCCTGTCCTAATGTGGGCAGTAGGCATCAGGCAGGACCACAGCAGCAACTCCCACTGTGACCTAGAAAAACCTGCAGGATGACAAAGCACAAAGACTCCAGGAGAAGAAATAAAGTTAGTATAAGTATATGGACGTTTAGAGGAGCAGAGATGGAGTCTGAGTCAGATGGGGCAGAGAAGAGAGCTCAGTGCATCATGGAGTGTTCCCCCAGCAACCTAAGCCTTTAGCAGCATAACTAAGGGCTGGATAGGCCAGCCCTAACTATAAGCTTTATGAAAAGGCTCTTAAATTTTTTCATCATGTTTACCTCTGATCATTCCTGAGTGTCTGTTTAATATTGGTAGGACCGTGTTACTTGCCTGAAGGCTGTGACATCTACAGGAAAGGAGATTGTTGAACTAATATTCATACATCAGGTTTTGAGATAGATTTTAGAAGGGAAACTATCAATACACTATAATGAAAAGCTGTTTTCTCATTAGTTACCATTTCATAATAATGTGGGTTTAACATATGATTTCAATTTTTCCACCTGATAAAATTCAAACGTTGACACTAGTTGAGCATGTTTTAGGCAATTTGTTTTTGCATAAAAGTATTTTTTTTATGTCTCACATGACATCACTTCATACCCTTGTAAAATCAATATAAATTTTTTATCCTTTTCAATCAATATTTTTTTTGGTTCATTGCTTTTTATCTAAGAAAACTTCTAATACTTCTCACGAGGCTTAATAGAGACGCTACATCAAACAACCAGGACACATAAAGCATTAAAACTAATTTGCTATCCAATATAAGGGGGTTCAGCTAGTACATCTTGGAAACATTAGTGTCCTCTACAGTATATCTTCACTTCATCTTATTGTCTGACACAAATGAGTCAGAAAAATAAATAGATTGAGTAGTGCTACTAAAAGGGTCAGAACTCAAGGTTGTTACTGTTGCTTTAAACAGGTAGCAGATTGACCTGGTGCCTAGCTGAATCTTATTGGTGTCTCTCACTTTTAGACATGGCACCAGAATTCAGCCAGAGCAAACATTTAACAGGATGGTTAGACCTCCCTGATCCTACTGTCATTCATACACAAATTCAGTGTTCTGGAATGTTTGCTACTAAAGTCTTATATATATGGGTATTTTTAAAACCTACTATCTTTCCCCCTATTTTAAAAAGAATCTGTCCAAATTGCCATCATTGATTGATCACCAGTGACGTGATAAATACCAGAGAATAACACTGAGAGTAACCTAGCACTGGTAGTTTGCCATTGTTGCTATTTCAGGTGAAAGTTCATTGTGCAAAATGTCATCCTAATTAGTACCACTATTCTCAACGAAACCAGATTCTCATTTGCACTAAGTTCTAAAAGTAAGTAAGTTTTGCAGCATGGCTTTGTTCTGGGACCTCCCTGCCCTATACAGCTCAATAGAAAGCCTGAAGCAGGGAGTGAGACCTCCCTGTATGCCATTTAATTTGCCTCTATAAGAAGGCTAAAGCAAACAGACTAGCATCAAAGAACCACAAAAGCCTAACTCACACTAAATTAATTTTGGAACAATTTTCCACTTTGAAGCCTGCAAACTATAGTCAACCAGAGCACAGGACACGTGATGGAAAACCACAGATGGGATATGAGGAACAAACCCAGAAAACAAATACAACATACAAAAGAAGGCATGGCAAGTCTTGGAAAATCCATGCAAAGCAGTTTAAATAACACTCCCTTTGTGAGATTGATGGAGCACCCGATGTAATCTTTGAGCACTTTTATAACAAGCAAACTCTATGCAGAGAAGTCAATGGGGATCTGGTCAGGAAACTTCTGACTGTTAAACCACCCTATGAGAAGAACAGGGTTTGGAACTCGTGATGAACAGAATAAAAGAGGTTATATTCACATGTGTAGGTCGCTGCAAAGGAAATTCAGTCAGCCAGAATGATGCATTCTTTACCAAGTGTTTAGCATATTTTTGAACATCAGTCCTTCCCTCCTCCAGCACGTCCCAGACAGGGTATCTCAACACTTAGAGCACGGCATTGAGGTATCTGTGAATGGGAGAAGCAGCCACCCACCCCATTCTAACTGCAGTCCTTCAGCAAGGGCTTTTGGAGGTTCCTGACAACTTTATCCCATGCAGAAAGTCTGCTCAGGGGTTCTTCTCTCTGCACCAGGGCGAATTGAGGGTGGATAATTGCTCCATCAGGTCTCTGACCGTGACTGGTAAGAGTGAAATGTGTCCTCCTGCCCAATAGTGCTACAGTTAATGGACTTTCCGTTGTAACAAAGAAGATGGTGGTGTTTGACCACCTTTCCAAAATGAATTACCTCATTGCACATGCCAAACAACATATAAGGTTGCCTTCAGGAGAGCAGGATGGAGAATGCCCCATGGCAATGTGCTCCCAGGATCTGTTGCGGTAGCCATCGTCATCATCTACTCCCACTTCCCATATTTTGGCACCAGCCTCAGGCACCCCTATTGACTATCCAGAGCCAGTATGACTCAACTGAACAGACCTACAGCAATGATGCTGCTGTCAGGAGATCTGCAATCAGGTTGACAACTTTGTGACCAACCATCTACTTAAAGAGGCAAAGAGAAAGCTTACCAGCCATGACTCAAACCATCCATTGGATGCCCTCTTAAGCCTTGTTCCACACTAAGATCATCCATGAACTTGCCTTGTGGTGTTCAGTGATCATCAATGTACACTCCCTGTGTTACGTACCCCTAATTTTACCTAATTAATGCACTTAACTAAAAAGTAATTCTGGATTTTCCATAGCTCTGACATATTTGGAATAATAACGAGGGCACAGGCACATTCTGCCACTGCCATCCTAACAATTCACCTACTAAACGTCCTGACCTCTCAAGGAACCCCACTGCTCCAGTAGCACAGTGCAGAAATTAGGTAGAGCAGCCCAGCACCTTCTGCATCCACCAAAGAGACACAAACCTGTTCTCACAATTAGTTGCTTATTTTTGGTGATGGTTAGCTTGTGTTGCATAAGAAGCTTAGTTAAGTCTTTATTTTCCTTTCAGTGTAATTTCAGCCCTATCACTGAATGTATGGTAACAACATTTTGTCCTCCTTAAGTCTTCCTCAGCTAATTTGACAAGTGCACCACAACAAAGAATGGTGTGCTGACCTGAAATGCTGATGAAATTGTAGAACGTTCTGTGTTGCATAAACTGAAGGATTTATGTGAGCTTAATTTGAACTGTCTATTACTAGATTGTCTTTATTATATACAGTATATATAGTCATTACATTAGATAGAGTGAAGAAGACCTGGGTTATCATCTGGATGAACTCAGTGACCACCTGAGGGGCACAAGGCATAATATGTTTAGATGTAAAATGTGAAAACTCCCATTTTCTGTTCATGGATCTGATCATGCCCCTTATTTCTTCTCATGGGTATCAGCTTCAAAATGATACAGACTTTCCATTAGCTCCAAGCTCACACCATTGTCAGGTTACTGTGTTTCTACTTTGTTACCAGGAGCAAACATGCTGTAACGCACTTACAGTGCTCTAACAGCAACTTGTCTTTCCTGAGCTCTGCAGGCTAACACCTCTGAAACATCAGCACCAAAAGGGTATCAAAAAAGCACCATCATGTGTTTATAAAAATATGGAGTAATAGGAAGGTCCTGGGTTCGATTCCGGGTCAGGACGTTTCTGTGTGGAGTTTGCATGTTCAGACAAATCCCACCAAGACAGGATAAGTACACATTCTGCTGGATTTTATGAAGATATCTTGCAGTTTACAGGGGTCATTTTGCACGGTAAATATATGAGTCTAAGAAGCAGCTGCAAATTTGTGAATGCACTTTAAAGGGTTGTTAACGTGGAAAAGGGAAAAATTTTTAAAAAGTATAGTCTTCTTTTTAGGGTTCTCACAAATGAAGAAACAAACCTCTTACAGTATTTGTTTTTGAGCCAAAGCCATTACTGCTGGAACACAGCTATTATACAAATGGCAAATTTAATTGGTTTTATTTGTGTGTGTGTGTGTGTGTGTGTGTGTGTGTGTGTGTGTGTGCGTGCGTGCGTGAATGTGCTATGCATCATAACAAATTAAGTAGCGAAGTTAAATGACTGTGTTGTGTGAATTTGAATCCGGCTGACAGACTACTGCAAGAGCACGGATGGTGCTTGCAAGGAGAAGAGTCGGGGAGGGAAGGGGTGAGCGGGTTAGACACTGAGGAAAATAATTCTGGAACGTGCACGGGAAACACCTCTATTTTTAGCACATCTCCTCTGAGAGCAAAGCAGGCGCATGAGCTGAATGATTTTGGCTGCGGAGAGTAGGGGTGTTTGTGTGTGTGTGTGTTGGAGAGGTGGTTGGAGAATATGGATAAATAAAACTAGTTTTATTTATAGCTCCACTGCATTCATACATTTATGAATTGCGTTGTTTCTTGCCCTTGGCAAATCCCATCAATGCTTTTGTTTGCTGCTTGGCTTGTTTGCGAGTGGCACACAAACCGTCTTGTGTGGTAGAACCCTATCAGTTATGGCAGGTTAAGGACACACGTGTAAAGCCAGAAGACAAGAGTGTGTGTGTTGGGCTGTTTTGCTCTCAGTGAGCTGGCTCGTGAGCTCAGGTCCATGAGAGTGATGAAGTTGGTGTGTTGCTCTGCTTTGAAATATCCTGAAATGGCTTGCCTTCAGGGGTTTGTGAAAGTATGAAGCAAAACGTGACCGTGTAGTCAGTGCTTCATGACTGAATGGAGAGGAGTGGAGGGGGAGACACAGAAAGAGATTGAGGACGCTTTGAATGAGAGGGTAGGTAGAGGATGACTGGGGAGCGAACACGAGTCAGACAATGGAAGGGAGGGATGAGAGAGAAACAGTAGACAGAAGAATGAAAGACATTTGCAAGGAAGAAGGGGCTGTAAACTGCATGGGCTAAGTCCGTCACGTGCAGCACCATTGTGGGTAAAAATAGAACAGCATAAAAATAGACACTGGTCTGACTTTTACTGTCTGAATGACAAAATGGCCGTGATATATTTCTCCTATCTATTTCACATCCCTGATATGATCTACTTTAATCAAAAAGATTAAGAATGACTTGATGGATGAGCATAGCTCTGGATTTTATACTGTATTTTCTTTTAAATCACCAACACCAGGTGTGCAAAGCTCTATAAAATAAGGGGAAACAATATTCTGTTGAAAAAGGCATTAGATTGCTTTTTTGTTGCTTGCTTTTCTTGTTACTGTTTTGCCTATTCACAGCAAGGGCAGCACATACTAGTAATGAACTGAAGAACAAAAGAAAATGAATAAACCAAAACTACATAAACAAACAAAGACTGTACATAAAAACTCCACTACATTGCGTCTTTCAAGAATGACTATTCTGAATATTCTGAATAACCTTAAGAATTTACTGTTTTCAGTTTTCATTAACACTGTCATCTTCTTAGTCTACTCATATGATGCAGAGGTTTAATATCCACTATCTGTGACAAGCTGGCTGGTATGAGACATGTAGCTCTAGACAAAATTAAAATCGCCTAGGAGCAGGATTTAAATTCTTCGATTTACCCACAGGTGAATCCACTCTTTTACAAATGTAGAAGAGTGATCCACGTTCTGGACACATCCAAGCATGGAAAAATACTGGAAGCAAATTCTCCAGACCTTTTCCCTAATCCTCAGTAATTACCAATAGAAAACAACCCTCTGGCCACCCTGGAGAGGGTGACCACTAAAGAGGATGACATGCACCTGACTCCAATAAAATGCTGCACACTGTCCTTTTGCTAGATGTGCAAACTTACTTAAATTTAGTGCTGTGGGACATTTTCCTGCCTTACTTTTATAACAAATTTTGTTTCTTTCTATTAACATAATATATATATAATGTGTATATATATATATATATATATATTGTATATATATGAAGAGCTGGACAGCACCGGGCCCTGACATGATCTACAGCTACTGGCTAAAGAAGCTAACTGCACTCTCTGAACGCCTGGCAGCTCAGATGAACCAGCTGGTGAAAGATGAGACCCACCCGGAGTGGTTGACCCAAGGCCGGACGGTCCTGATCATGAAGGACCCCTGAAGGGAACAATTCCATCCAAGTACCCACAAATAACCTGCCTCTGCACGACATGGAAGCCCCTGTCAGGCATCATTGCAGCCAAGATGAGTAGGCATGTGGCTCTATAGCAAGGCCCAGCCAGATCATCAGCCAGATCATCACAAGATCATCACAAAGAGTGGCTTCGGATACCGATTCAGAAATGGAACAGTGATCAGCCACCTCCTCTACATGGATGATATCAAGCTGTATGCGAAGAGTGAGCGAGACATCGACTCACTTATCCCCAGGATCTACAGCAATGACATCGACATGTCATTCAGGCTAGACGAGTGTAGCTGAATGATATCAAAGAGAGGCAAGATGATCATAACTGAAGGGGTTCAACTACCAGAAGGTAACATAGCCGATGTTCAGGACATCTTCATGATTCCCCAGGCAAATGGGAATCACGAAGATGCTGCAAGGAAGTCAAATACAGCCAAATACTTACGTAGAGTAAGTCAGGTCCTGAGAAGTCAGCTGAATGGTCAGAACAAGATCCGAGCCATCAACACCTACAGTATGCCCTGCCCATCATCAGATACCCTGCTGGTATAATAACCTGGCCAAAGGAGGAGACAGAAGCCACAGATATCAAGACAAGGAAGTTCCCACCATGCATGGAGGGTTTCACCCCAAGTCCAGCATCCTGAAGCTGTACACAAAGCGGAAAGAGGGAGGCCGAGGATTAAAGAGTGTCAAAGTCACTATCCAAGATGAATCAACCAAGATCCAGGAATACATCAGGAAGATGTCCCCGAATGATGACCTGCTAAGTGAATGCCTCAGGCAGCAGAAACCCAGTGAGGAGAAGGAAGAAGAAGAGAGATCATCATGGAGGGACAAGCCCCTGCACGGGATGTACCACCGACAGATAGAGGAAGTGGCTGATATCGAGAAGACATACCAGTGGCTGGAGAAGGCTGGTCTCAGGGACAGCACAGAGGCACTGATCATGGCAGCAAAAGAACAGGCCTTGAACACAAGATCGATAGAAGCTGGGGTCTACCACACCAGAGAGGACCCAAGGTGCAGACTGTGCAAAGAAGCACCTGAGACAGTCCAGCACATAACAGCAGGGTGAACAGAAACATCTATGCCGAGTATGGGCTGGAGGTTCCAGGATCAAAGTGGGCAACACCTCCTAAGGTGATTGAGAACAATCTAGCTAAGATCCTGTGGGACTTTCAGATCCAGACCAATACGATGTTGGTGGCTAACCAACCGGATATCGTGGTGGTCAACAAGTAGAATAAGACGGCGTTAGTGGGAGATGTCGCAATCCCCAGTGATAGCAACATCAGGAAGAAGGAACATGAGAAGCTTGGGAAACACCAAGGGCTGAAGGAGGAGTTGGAAAGGATGTGGGGAGTAAAGGCATCAGTGGTACCAGTGGTGATAGGAGCACTCGGGGCTGTAGCCCCCAAGCTGGGAGAGAGGCTCCAACAAATCCCAGGAATAACACCTGAGATATCTGTTCAGAAGAGCACAATCCTATGAACAGCTAAGATCCTGTGCAGGACCCTCATGCTCCCACGCCTCTGATAGAGGACCCGAGCTTGAAGGAAACTAAGACCGCCCACAGAGGGCGAGTGGGGAATTTTTTTTTTAAAAACCTCAACCAAAACATCTGACAGCCTGGGTCAACCTATGGCACCAATCCTGTAGGTTTGCAGGAGGGGATGTTGTAGAAACAAATCTCACCATTCTGCTATGTCAACTGGTAGGCAACCTTGTGGCACAGCCAAATTACATTACGTTAGAAATTGCCACTGCAGCATATAGTAGACTAGATTAGGATGAAAAGTGACAGGCCACGTAGGGAATTTTCTTCATGGAAACAAAAAAATCAAATACATATTTCAACAACAAAAACTGGTTTTAAAGGGTTTCATCTATGGCTGGATGTGGACAGTATGTTCTGAACAACAATAATCAAGAAATCTTCCTTAAAAAATATGTTTAGGACTTCCCTTGCAGCATCTGTTCCGTCTCCATTCGTTTGCTGCAATCAAATATTTCAAACAAAGTAAATCTGAAACTCCAATGGGAGGCTCTTCGACACAGATATGCTAGAGTGCATTTAACGTTGATTAAACACCCAAACAGTAGAGGAGACATTAACATCTCTCTCACCTGAAGCATTTAAGTCCTCCTGGCTATAAAACAAGTAGATTGTTATAGCCTGTTATAGCCTAAATAAAAGTTGCACACGACCGGAGTATGAGTAAGGTTAGAGCTGCAAGCTATCATGACCATAGATGCTTAAAAGTGTGGCCTTATTTCGTTAAAGACGTCGAGTCGGATTCACCACAGTGCAACAATGGTCACAAATGTATTTCATGCAAGGAAGGGTGCACTACAAATGTATGAAAAAAAACTGTGCCAAGCGCATGGTGTAACAGTCAACGAGTGCACCCTGTTAAATGTTTTGCGCCAACTTCTGCTCTCCTCCGTCTTCCTCCTGAATGACGAATGGACATTCAGAATGATGATATTCTCCATCTCGCCGTTGGAATGTGAGCGATTAGTGATGTCAACCACTACCTCCTACGTTAAAGCCGGTTTTGCACCATTTCAGTCTTGTTAAAATCAAAAATTTCAGCAAATAGTTAAATATCACTGGAAAGTGTCAATTTCACCTGGAAATGATAAATCAGCTTAAGCAAGGATCAAATTTTTCTTTTTTTTAAAATCACAAAGCATACAATACTGGCACACCATAAAGCAATGGAACCATTATTGAGATCTGAAGTGTCCCAACATCTGCATTTTGGGCTTTTTGTTGGTTCTTTGTCAAAATGTTGTAGGAAGGAAGTTTGAGCTGGTGTATTAAAAAAAACCAAACTTAATCACAATATGTCTCTATTCATATCTATTTAATATTTTATGAGTTTAATCGATTAAGCTTGTCTTGTGGTGAAATTCACCACAACACTTCAAAGAGCTAAATTATACCAAGCAGTGGTTGAACAAATAAGGGTTTATCTTTTCCCTGACTCTTTGAAGTGGGTCATGAGCTTGGATTTTTCAGGATATATCCTGTCTTCTTTTGAAGTGATCCAAAGGTGAAGATACAAAGAATAAAAGCATGAGGCACTTCACAAGTAGGACTGTTGGGAGACAAACCCAGCTGCAGACAGTGGGCCTTTTCCATTCATACAGGAGGAAAAAAAAATTATGTTGCTGACATGCCAAGCCAACACCTTTAGCTGTCAATGAAAATGCTTCAGTCAACAGTATTAAGAAAAAAAACAAAAAACCTGTCCAAAGCTCAAGGACAGCACAGTGTCCCTGCTAGATGTCATTTACAATTCTAACAATGGGCAGCTGTGTCCTGTGCTGCTGGGTGATTTTTTTAAATTTTATTTTATGAAAGACAGAGATGTATTACAGGATAGGTTGTACAGAGACAATGCTCTTCAACACTTGGGAAATGAAATGACATACAAATGGATCCGAGTTGGGGGCGTGACCTTACATGGCTTTATATGATATTCTGGGAACCATCCAAGAGAAAAGAGGATGTTCACACCAGAAAGCAAACCTAACTCGGAGGAGGTTTTGTTATATTTTGAATTTTTTTTTCGAAGAGGATTTTTGTTGGTGCGATATCAATGGAGCAAATATTGTAAATTGTGTCATATTCGGAAATAATCTGCAAAAACAAACAAATGTATTTTTAAAAGGGCATGGGCCTTTCACCAATGAAATGACTGAATGCCATTGCCATTATTTCAAAGTAAGGTTAAAATATCTCAAGCTCAATGTGTTATCTAATATTGTGGGTGTAGAATATGCACGTACAAACACTTCATAATGTGTAATTTAATGCTTTTAAACATAAAATGACCCCAGTATTATGCTTCTTGTATAATCTCGTGTACATTTATCTGCATTGTTCACTATTTATTAAGTAGTGGTCTCTGTTGGAGGTTTTTTGTTTTGGTTTGGTTTTTTTAATTTGCTAGCAAAAGGGGAACATTTTTTACTATTTATTTCTAGCATGGCAATTGCACAAATAAGCTGTTAACAAAGGAAAACATATAATGGCATTATGAGGCGGCACAGTGGTGCAGTGGTGTCGCCTCACAGCAAGAAGGTCCTGGGTTTGATTCCCGGGTCAGGGCGTTTCTGTGTGGAGTTTGCATGTTCTCCTTGTGTCTGCGTGGGTTTTCTCCGGGTACTCCGGCTTCCTCCCGCTGTCCAAAAACATGCAAACTCGGGGTTAGGTTAATTGGTCACTTTAAAATTGCCCATAGGTGTGAATGTGAGTGTGGATGGTTGTTTGTCTGTATATGTCAGCCCTGTGATGAACTGGCGACTTGTCCAGGGTGTACCCCGCCTTCGCCCCAAGATGCTGAGATAGGCTCCAGCTCCCCCCGCAACCCCTAACAGGATAAGCGGGAGAAAATGGGTGGATGGGTAATGGCATTATGTAAGCCGATGTAGTCATCCTAATCCATACCACTGCCTGATGAGCAGAGTCATGCACGGGTCCAGGTTTGATAACGTGCACACACCCCCACACCCGTAAAGCTCAGAAACAGAACAAACCTGTCATCCACAATGATCTCTAAATCTAACCTGCACCCGCCCAGAACCTTTAATTTAAGTCCAACGAGGCAACCGACGAGCTGTGTTTAAAGACACAGGCTTTGAGAGCTGTGGTCTGGGGTTGTTGCAGCAGCTGTCGACATGTTTCCTTGGAGACGTGTCTATATTGTGGCTATCTAATGCTAACACTTTATGGCACAGTTTACAAGTAGCAAGCCACTGACAACATTATTTTCACAGTCTTTTATCACACCAAACTTCCCCCAAATGTGTGACTTGGCCTTTAACAATGTATTATATTTTACTATGTGTAGCCAACCAAGCCAAGCAAGACCCTAGATCCTTTCCTAACACTGAAAACTGACCTCATTTTTCCTGTTCTCTCTGTAGTTTGTTTTCCAAGAAGATAATAATTATTGTGAATGATATTACTCGAAACTGGAAACAGCCACCGACTACCCCCTAAGGAAACAAAATTAGCTAAAAGCTTTTGGTGAATAAAGCATTGTGTACTGGACAAGAGCAGTGTAACATGTTTTAATTAGTAGGCTTATAGCAAATGTTTATGTCCACACCACAATCTATGCATTAAGGAGATATGTAATGTAATATGAGAGAACGCTCGAGTGACAGAGAGAGGGAGACGTGTGCAGCTCCAAAACTAAAAAGACGTGACAGAATACATAAAAATCTGCAAAGCTACTTAAGAGACCATCAGCATGGATGGTAAAATCAACTCTTATTGATGATGCAATATGGACACAAAGCAGCCTAAAAAAATCTGCTGATTTGCATGTATTTTAGGGTTGGATAATTACAAGCAGCACAGAGCTAGAGCAACCAACTTTTAACAAAAGTACCTCAAAGCTTTACAAGTTCTGTCCTGCTAAGGGACCAAAGTTATTTATTTTAAAATAACAGCTTGTTCACAGTCAAGGCCACCGTTGTATTCTTAGGAAAAATAAGATCATCATCTTAAGGGCACTGATGCGAAAAGTCCCAAAAGAGAATGAATTTTACCAAAAAAAAAAAAGAAAGAAAGAAAGAGATGTGTTTTTTCATCCAATTCACAGCATCTGGTACAACCTGCTCTTTGTGCACTCATTTCATGAGTCAATGTGCTGGGTGTAAAACACACTGCGCTCGGAGGTAGTAACTGTATATTTAATTTCACGGCTGGAGGCATGGTGTGCAGATGATTTCGAGGTCTGCCTTAATGGATGCAAAAACTGTGAATCCCAACACTTCCTTCATTCAAATGAAAAGTCATTGGCAGGCTTGTTTTCAAAGCCTAATGTTCTCTGACATTTCACCTCACTGTGGCAATGTGGTATCATTTTTAAATTGCAAACATTGAGAACAAGAAATTAAGATTCTAATGTGCCTGCCTGGGGGAACCCTTTGCAGCCAGTCTAGGCAGCCTTTCCCATCAACAAGTGCAAAGTCCAGACTTTACAAACTCCCTGCTGCTTTGCAAAATATTGAGTTTGAGATTCTGTTATCTTTGAACAGAGTTTCCCCCAGTTAGGCTGCTGGCTGCAGTCTCACACATTCTAAAGAGTGCTGTTTTTTCTTTTTTGTTTTTTTTTTTTGGTAGAAATATTATTTGGTTGATAATTCTGGGTCCTCTCCAGCTGGAGGGGTTACTTTGATTTAACAGTTAGTTAATTAAATCCTATTTGTCCGTTTTATCCTGGACATCTTCTGTAAGTTTATTTATCACGGCCATGTGATTAGCTGAAAAGTAATGGAATGTAATGGAAGGGTTTTACCTTTCACCCAATCACATGACCACTGTTACGACCGGCTCAAAGGCTGCAACAAAGGAGAGAGGTGTACACAGAATAATTTAGGTTTTTTAACAACTGTTTATTAGCGCCAACAACAAACTACATAATTATGAGGATGAGGTATGAATAGTTGAATCAGTGGTGTGTGCAGGTGTATGGGTGCAGTGATCAATCTGTGGTGCATGTTGTAAGTTTAGAGCTCTGAAGCAACTAAAGACAACTAAACAAAATGGCAGGGCACTGTGCTGCGTGTGAGTCTGCTGTCAGAGAGCTAGAGAGACCACTGGTATTTGAGCAGGGGCTTAAGTAAGTGGAAGCACTGGCCAGGTTTTCCCAATTGACACAGTTTCCCTGACTCCACCCAGCAAAGGTCCTGCCAGGTACGCAGGTACACAGGGGTGGGGCCAAGAGGGAGTAAGCTATGCTGCCATCACAGCACGCCTGCACAGCAATTCCTGAATAATTATGCTACCAACGCAAGGTCAGTATGTTTATTTACTGAGGGTGAAGCTCTTTAGCTAGGTAAATCCATTTTCCATCAGTACATCTGTACAATAGTACAGTAAAACAGGTGGCTAATGCCAGCTAACATTCAGACATTATATGATGTTAGAGAATCAAAATGGCCAAGTGGTCAATGTGTGAAGTTTGATCATGCAAACGAGTTACCTTTTCATTTATTAGAGTTAATGTCAGTATTGTACTGTCAGTGGTGAAATGACAAATAATACTATAATAATGATGATACTGAGATGGAACAGAAGAAGTTCACCCTTCAGTAAATAATCATAAAAATCTTGCATTGGTAATTATACTTTACATATATAGGGTGGGAAAGTAAAACACTCCTATATGGGGATGTTCCCTGTGCCACTCTGAATTTAGTTTATAGCTCAATATTGAACTGCAAGTCAGTAACCTTTATCTGTAACCTTCGGACACACCTAGCATCGGCTGAGAACTGGTCTGCAAACAGCTGGAAAGGGTCAAATTCTTGTAGAGAGTTTTTAGTAACAGAAAGCATATTCATCACCACTGAATCCGAAGCCCTCCTCCGTAAGTGACCTGTCTGCAGTGAAATGACTGAGGCTGTTGCAGAGAGAGTTTTTCAACAATTGCAGGTCTGTAGAGAAAACTTTCACACTTTGACAAACTGCTGTGATCTGCTGGCCAGGATCCTGAAGTTTGTGGTTAAGAATTTTCTGTTTCCTTTGTTATGTCGTCTAGAAAATATCTGCACCCATTTTAGATCATCATAATCTTCCAAAAAGATTGAGAACTGGCTGCGCCGCACCAGTACTACCAGTCCAATACATTTTAATGCAATCAGTTGCTTCCATGGCAAACCAGCAATAGAAAAGTATTGTTTTTTTCGCTGGGCATGTTTCATTAACTTCTGATCCTAAAACAACTGAACCCAAAAAACAAAGTGTGCCTTAGGAAGTCTTTCAGTCTCTGACTTTTAATTGGTAATTATACCTCTGATAATGGTTAGATATGGATCGATATAGATATGGTTAGCTGAGCTTTAAGATAAAAATCTAACTGATTGTTACTTTTTTGGAAGGGCAACTTGCAACACACAGTCCTGTAGACTCTGCACTTGAATGGCTTTACGTTTGGCAATTAACTCACTCACCACATAACTAGTTCAACTGCACGATCAGCATCCTTTGCTTTATGGAGAAGTCTTTGCTTAGACATTAGCCCTCTCTGTAGATGTGTGTTTTTGTTTTTGTTTTCCTCTCGTCTCCTCAGTACTTCTCATACTGGTCCCCTAGTTTGATGCTTGGGATTATGTTTCTTTTAAACAGCAACTTCTCCCTCAGGCATGTGGAATTTCAAACCATGAAAAGTCAATTTTTCTTGAAACTGTCTGTTTTCATCATTTATTTTCCTTTTTGTTGGGAAAGAGACTTCTTTGTTGTCCAAAGATAAACAACAATATAGCACAGAAAGACTGTCTTCTTAGCTGTTCCCTGGACCTATAAAATGTCATTAAACATATATTTAGGGAATCTTTCTGAATGGTGTTTTGCACAAGGGAAAAAATAATTTAGAATGAATAAACTGTTGAGAAAAAAAAAGAGAGAAACTATACTACTCATAAATAGCCCAGTGTCTGGGCAATATTTAACCTAGAAAAAGGGTAAATTTCTCTCATGAGTTTGGATCAAAAATTTGATGAAACTCAGTGATCCTATCTCATAGTGGCTCAGTGATGGGGTTAAGATTAGGTTATTTTTCAAACCATGATGTTTTTTTGTAGTCTTAGCAATGGTCATCAAAAAAAAAAATAAGCATGTTTCTCAGAACGGTGTTTTGATTTTTTTGCATGCGGTTGCTATGGATTAGCATTGGTACACAAAAACTGCAACTACATGTGCTAGATAAAGAAAAATATATTTTTCGTATTTGAAATTCTATGGAAATTCCTGCGGAGAGAGTGCAGGCACCAACTCCGCAGTTTGTTTGTTTTTTATCATTAAAGACTACACAAGTTCTGCATGTAACAGGTCTATCTAAATGTTATCTAGCTGTTGTAATGCATTTGTGTGGACATAAAGAGAATGCCAATCAAACTGTCTACACCTTCAGTTTTATCTCCACAGGATTTAGTGTTGTGAACGAGTTTGTGTGAAATTGCCACATGCACACCTTTTACTGCCACCACCTCCGCATCCTTCCCGGAGCAATAACAATGGGTCTCTTGTTCAGTGCCTGTCTTTTGTGCCTCCCTGGGTTTGCCATTAGCATGCTCCATCTGAATTTGTTCTGAAGAGTTTGTGTATGTCACTGGCTTTGCACTGTGAGCACACTCGGACATGCAATTTTCTCTGTGTCAAAGGCAGCAGTGAGGTGTTGCTGGCTCCATTCCCCATATACTATATGTACAATAATGACTTGGAGTATGGCAGAAAGTAACAAGGCACAAGTCATCCTGGAGATACTGTGTGACTGTGAGTGCATACAGTATATTGGCCGTGTATAGTCCAGTAAAGGACACGGCTAGTGTAAAATCAAGAGGACTGTCCATTATAACCCTGGTTTGTATGAGTCCAACATCAGAGGCCATGTGGTCAACTCTATAGCTGTCATCTCTGACTGATAAACACAGACTAATTATATAAATGTCAATGTATTTTTCTATATAGGAGTTTCAGCTTTATCGAATGATAATTGTATGTACCAAAAATGTTAGTAAAATAAGTACAGATGCCTTAGATTTAAAGACATTTTCAAACCAACTTCTTGAAGTTTTAAATTTATTTTTATTTTATTTTAGTTTTTGTTAGGTTGGCTACTTTTCCTAATTGCATTTTTGAGTCTATTCTTATAAAATGTATTCATTAATCATTAACAATCCAACATGGTAGCCATGCAATAAATCCCACTGATCGTTGGATAAAGACAACAGATGAATACAAATGGGCTGCACGTCAATAAAAAATAAATAAATAGATAGATCTAAAAAAACAATTATATTTAATAAGATTAGAAACTAATAATAGCTGCCCAGACTACTGTATCTCATGCCTACTATCTCAAGCTTGTCATCCCAAGAGAATTAGCACTAGCAGCCATCCAAGAGAAGCAGAGTGAGAAATACAGGAAGCAGGCAGAAGAGAAAGTTTGAGGATGAGAGTTAATTCAGTCACTTATTATGATTTATGAAACATCAGTCTGTGGTCACAGACAGGTGACTCCTGAAGGTTTCAGAGTTTTGAAAGAACATGGTGGATTGAAAAAAAAAAAAAAAACAGCCTAATTATGTGACCGAGGGTCTACACTTTAAAATTTTTGATGTGCAGTTTTATAATGTATGTTGTACTTTAACCTCTACACAGTACTTTGTTTTTGGATGGGAGTAGATCTTATTTTGTATGATTTAATGTTCAGACACTTACAGCCAAAAAGCACAGAATGCACCAAAAGATTAAATCCATTATTTCATAAATCAAACTACATACAATCACTTAAGTTTCATACTTGTGCCAGCAAACACATGAGTAGTCTTCAGTCTCTGTATGTTAGATTGGAGGCATCACAAATGAAGTGAATCAGTCAAACTAGTATAGGCTGTCAGCTGTGCTGCCGTGTGTGCGTGAGGCTTGTTGTTAATCTTGTAACCTGTATTTAAATGAACAAAGTAGCTTTCTGAATGACATCACACCAACTAGGTGTGAGTAGAGGCTTGAAAAAATGGCATAACTAAGCGTATAGCTGCTGTTTATGGCCACACCATGATCTATGCATTAAGGAGATACTGTATGTAATGTAATATGAGAGAACACAGGAGAGACAGAAAGAGGGAGACGTGTGCAGCTCCAAAACTAAAGACGTGACAGGCAATGGTGATTTTGTGGTGTGTTGCCATGAATAACTTAATGCATGTATTAACTGCATTACTGTTTACCAGTCCTAGTTGTGCAGACGTTAGAGGGCAGACACACAGACCACAGGGGACGAAGCCCACAGTGGCTGAGGGTCACCCAGTTTTCTGAAGGGCAAGGAGGCCAGATACAGGGCCACAACCATGAAACTCTTGCTCTGTTTCTAAGGCATTAAATGGCTTTGCATCAGAAAACCGAAGTGTACTTTTAACTCCTTACTCTCCCGGATGACCCTTTGCTCTGCTGGGTGAGACCTTCTATAGTCCAGGCTGCTGAGTTCAGAGTGAACATTTACTGTACTGACACCTCGGCTTTCGAACAACTTACCAGACAGTACTGGACCTGCTGACACTTGTCCGGCCTTAAGACCGACTTTTACAGGCATGCCGTTTTAGCTTACACTTTTTTAAGTCAATCCACTCTGGTTTTAATATTAATTCAATCATGTTGTTAGAAATTTATCTTATTTTTTTTGTTAAATTGTGCACTTGTACCCAGCTTTGTTGTGAAACTACCAGATCCTGAGTTTAATTTAATAGCTAAACTCACTCTCTCTATCTTTTCGATGATTTACGGTACTGTATTATTTTTTATGCCGTCTTGTGCACCAACAATGGTACATAGGTTTTAAGCTGCCTCTGGAACGCACTATGTGCTCTTTTGAAAAGTTGAAAGTATCAAGTACAGAGACTGGAGGATTCAATTGCAGAGGCACACAAGGTGGTTCTCTCAATCAATCCGTTTAATCAAATCAAAGGTTGAGGCCAGGAGACCTGTTCACATAAGCAAATGTACAAATCTGAAAAAGGCAAACTCAGAAACCGAATGACAGGAACGGTCACAGAAGACTGGAAAGTCAACCTTGCACAGGAGGAAAAGAACACACAGCTTAAATACACAAGGAGGGGGTAGACAATTAGACACAGCTGAAACACATTTGGGAGGGGACGTATTTGCACAGGAGGGAGGAAAACTTGACAGGACATGGGGAATCAGACACAACAGAATTTCAAAATAAAACAGGAAACACATACTGATTTCAACACACAGACACTTGACACTACCAGACCCTGACAGAAAGGTTGAAGACTGCTGTACAAATAAATTAACTGCCTATCGAAGCAAAACAAACTATACCTGTTTCTCAAATGCATCTCAAATGCATTTGAGATGCATTTGAGAGTTAAGTGTGTAATGTGCCTCATTTTCACATATTTGAAAAACAGATTAATGCTTTACTACCCACTTAAGCAACACACCATTGCACTGGGGCCTGCATATCTTCCCCCACTGATGCGCAATAGACTGATGTGTGCATTACAAAGATTACAGTCTACAGTCCAATTACATCCTACTGCTTTTGACAGAAAAACAACAGAGAAATGGAGTTTCTGACTTTTTGAGGTCAGGTCTAGTAATCATAAGGGTTTCGTATAATACAAAATTATTATGACAGATTAATAAACAAAAGCGGAACTATAATAGGAGGTGACAAATCATGTTTGCCAAGCACTGAAAGTGCTGTGAAGGACCTTTGGGAAAGAAACCCTGGACAACATGCAATTCTGAATGTATTTGCTAAACAAATTAATGGGTGTCCTATCTCACTCGTTCGGGCACAATGTGAGTAAGATTGGACTACAAACATCTATAAACAGATGCAGACTCCACAGTAAACCAATGCAATGTTAGAACTACAGGCATCTGTACAGCACCAGGTATTTCTTCAACTGGCATATACGCAAGCCATGTTAGAAGAATTGAAACAAATCTACACTGCTAATTGTTAATTCTTGGTTACTATTGGTGCTTTTGAATATTTTCTACTTGGGCAGAATGGCCAGTATTTTTCCTTTGAGCAAATGATGGAAGTCATTCTCATAGATGACCAGGAAGCAGGTCCAAGGACAAGGAAAAATGGATTCCAGTATGTATTTGCTCCAGGCTCAAGAACATTGACTGTTCTTGTATAACTGAGGGCTTCACCTGAGGCAATTGTCACTGGGAGATGAAGTTCTACTGCTTTCATCTTGTGGTTGAAATTTTCTGTGCGAGTTGCAATGGAGTGTGGTGATAGATGTTGTCTGCGAGGTCACTTCTATCTTGAAGAGGAGGTGCAATATTACTGCCTTGAACTTTAAGAAGACAATAAGGAGGCAGATTTCCAGTGAGAAACTGTTTTTTCAACAAGGACGATACAAAAAAGGGTATATTTTTACACAGAGTAAAGATACAGAGCTTTGTGTCATGGTGCATCGACAATCACCTGAAGCACAATACAGTATGTGAAAAACCACTTGTTTGTGATGGTGCACTAATGCATGTCTACTAGCTGTCACGTTTGTTTGTCCAACACTGATGTTTCATGCAACATTCAACGTGGTCACATACCTTACATTCAGTTTTAAGGCGGGCAAATTGATCTCACTATTTGAGTATCTGACCAAATGGGAAATATTATGTTCTCATCCTCAGTTATGGTGTTGAATAAGTCATTTCACAGAACATTAAGACATAACAATGATATTGATGTCTGAACTTTTACATAAATCACTTAATTTTTTATTTAGGTAATGATAATTAATGATAATTAATATTTTGGGGTCATGATAAAAAAAAAAAAGTGCTTTATGAAGCCATATCTAATCAGTGCATCCTTGAAATATTCTTGAGTTACAATATCACATTCATAAGAAAGAAACTAACCTGAGTTCACCTTTACCTTAACAACCACATTATAATCAGTTGATTTATGAGTCAGAAAGTATTTCTGAGCTAGATTACTTAAATTGCATGGAGGAATTCACCCAAACGGGGTGTATTTCATAAAACAAAATGCTTCTGGCCACAACTATTAATCTACTGATTCAGACATATGAAAACAGTAATATTATTTCCATAAGGAGAAAAACAATGGTAAACCTGGCAAAAACCCAGCAAGCAAACACCAGCTAATGTGTTTCCACATCTGCACAACAAAGGTTTAATCACTAAGGAATGGAACCGTTAATCCAATGCCCTTCCAAAGCTGAACATTTTTAACCTAATTTTTACTTTACTTCGCAACAATAAAGGCTATCTCATAGCTCTGCCCCCCTTTGAAATAAAGACAAATGACAACTGACTTTGTCTCCAACAAGACCGAGGTTTTAAAAGCCGTCTCCATTTGTGAAACTCTCCCATTAAGGTGGGAAAGCCAATGTAAAAATCTGACTCTTGACAGATTGAAGGTTTGGTAAGGTCCATGTCTAACTAAAATTCTGCTGTGATTTTGTAAGGGTGCAGAATATAAAATATGTACAGGAAATTATTGTCTTCACCAATCATTTCAAATCAATTCAGTCCCAATCCTGTTTCCTCTGTGCTCGATTTTTCTTGTTGTTTCTGAGTAGTCATACTACATACCATTCCTGTGCTAGTGACTAACACACTAAACCATAGAACGTAGTATGAGAACTCGCATCAGACCTCGATTGCTAAAACATGCATGTGTGCTTTTATATGTTAATTAATAATTCATTGTTTGCAGACATGGTGCTATTTTTAAAAAGTGTGCCAAAGTTACGTTACATGGCGCTCCAATGCTTGAAATATTTACTGTGTATGCTGGGTATATTCCATCTTCTTTCCACAGACAAACATTGTTTCTGTAAAGGTAAGATGTCACATTAATGATACAAAGATTTTATTATGGCCCTATGGGCCTTGTTGGCATGTATTTGATCATTCTTAGCTCTTCTTATATTCCCAGTGGATAAGTGATAAACAAATATGCAAGGGCAGTGATCCTGCTGTCATGTATATTTTATCAAACTGTGCTTGCTGGCATTAGATTTTAGCACCTCAGATAAGTCCAAATTGACTTTTCCTTCCCCATAGATACAGTATATAGGATTGCTTGGAATAAAATATAAGGCCAAAAGCTTTTGACATTTCAGTGGTGAGAGACCTTGTTGGTCTATGTTCTTAATGTGATCGCCCATGCTTTCTTGATTGACAGCCCTGAGACATCACAGTGACAATCAAATGAAGATGAAGTGACAGGAGCATCCACTTGTGTGTATGCATGCCCAAAAAAGAACAACACTGTCTCTTTGTGACTGTATGTGTTGTTCACATTCAGATGCGCACGCAGATCTTCCAAACTGAGCTGGGAAGTGTTCGCTACAGTGAGAGAGCAGAGAGGGGCAACAGTTTGAAAAGCTACTAAAAACAGTGACGGATGTGTAATTTAATTCAGGCAACAATCCACAGGCCATGAAGAGACCACGTCTGCAATGCTGCTTAGAGCAATGTCAAGATCACTAAAAGTAAGTATGGAAATGAACACTACGTTCATGACTGCGTGGACTGAATATGTCAGTGCTAATTAACTTAACACAGCACAATAAAGCTGTTATGAGTGTTGGTGTTGTGGGCAAACAGGTAAGAATAAAGTGTTGTTGATCCACGTGGCACTTGAACACCACTTCTACACTAAATAGCCTGCGGATGGAAAGAAAATCATTTAATGGGTTTATTGACCTTCATGGGTTGAATCTCTTGCACATGCGATTGCATAATTATACAGACGACTTGTCAGACGGAGAAACTGGTGATTAACAGCAGCAGCAAAGATTGAATTCCAGTCAGGTCTCCCAGCTCCATGGCTCATTGGTTGCGCATGCTTGCTATCTGGCATGACTTACTGGACAGTTAAATGAAGAGCAGCCATCACAGGATGTGGAGCGCCTCGCTTTCCATTTCAGCACCCACCGAGCAGTCACACCCGGTGTGAGTGGCATGGCTTGCACACTTCACACGGCTATCTCATGCACAGCTCCAGAGATTATGGATCACACATGTGATTTTCTGACAGCAGATCTGAAAATGTTCTGTGCACATTTGGACCAAAATAGCAGTGTTGCACTGGAGTTTCAGTGTCAATGTCTTCAGAATATGTCATTTATAGGACACAATCATCAGGCAAAGAACAGTTTATTTCTCTCTCACTTAACATGGCCGTTGCACACTAATCATGCGCCCCCGCTCGGCCGGGGATAATGTTATCAGTTTCTCCCAGGCCCCTGGCTGGCCTTTGGGGGGCACTTTAAGAATTCCCAGTGGCCTGGCTGAATGGACTGTAGAGTCAGGCCGGTGATCAAAATGCTTAATGAAATGCAAATGAAAGCAAAGCCAACACAAGGCAGCAACAGCCCCCCTCAGACCTGTAGACTTCCTGATTTTAAGCTCACGGTATGATCTCTGCCATCACACGCAATTGGCTGCACACGTAAACAAATCAACACAGTTCAGTTCAGTTGGTGCATGGAGTGCATGGCAAAGCTTGAGGGAGGAAAATAAAAGTGGACAGCGCAGAGGAACAACAACTTCTGCCCTTAGCGCGTGATATCACTATGATTATGAATTTATGCTTCGTTTAACTAAATCATGTTATGTAGGACAACAGGAGCTGTGCATGCCTTATAATAATCAAGAATATGAAGAGCTGTGTGCTATTTTCAGGTATAAACACGTTCAGTTTCATGATAATAAATCAGTCCAGTCCAAGTCCAGTCAGAGCTCAGACAAAATGTCAGATTCCAAACAAACACCCTAAAAGTGCACAAACATTATTAATATTTATTCTTGTTGCATTTATTATGGAAATGGAAACTCAGTAACACCTGAAACTGAAAGCGCTTAGCTTGTGCAGTACATTTAATGTTTTGCTTTTAACTAAAACATTTTTTGCCATAAGCAGTGCAGTATGTTGTATGTTGTGAATGGAATAGTTATGGAGATTGGTCTGGAATGACATAGAGTTCAGTCCTGATTTACTGACCATGAATTATTGTTTTTCCCTCTGTTATAAAATCAAAACGTCTATCCTAAAAACTGTATCATATGATTTGTGTATATATTTCAGTACTCATGGTACTGGTGTGAAAAGGGGATATAGCAGTTAGGTGCAACAAATAGGATTTTAAGCTTGTGCTTAGCTCATCTTGAGGGAATAAGTGTGGATTTTTTTTTGCAATTATCAGCAGACCACATTAAATGAGCACAACAGACAGTGCGGACACAAAAAAAAAACATATTTCCGTGTACATAAACAAACCCGATTGAAAAACACACCTTTGTTGGGGCTTGCTGTGTTGTCGCTGTGTGTGTGTGTGTGTGTGTGTGTGTGTGTGTGTGTTCTTGTCTTACAGTGTTGTGCGGCCCGGGCAGAGTTACTTGGTAATTGATTGGTATAAAGTTGACAGAAAACCCGCCCACATCAGTTTTGACTCTTTCCTCCCTGGCACCACACCAGACCCGTGTCTCAACTCTCTATTATTAGTTTTGAAAATTTGCCTTATTTAAGACATTAGCATGTTCTGTTAGATTCAGTTAAAGGGAATAATTTGTTAAATTTACTTCTTTAAACATTATTCTTGTAAATAATATTTCTTTATAATAGATTACTCCTGTGCGTGCTTCACTTTTTTGTTACGGTCTGGGAGTTGTTCTCCATTTAGAAGACCACATGTAGCATAAAACCTGTAAGAGTAGCTACCTGTTTCCAGGTGATGGTTACTCTTCAGTTTAATGGATTTGTGTCCAGTTCAGGTTACGTAAGATTGCATTGATTTCATGACTTCACTAAGATTGGTCAAAAACAGAGGAAATCGATCTACAGAGGGACTGCAACAGACTGACAGCTTAATTTCCCTTCACTAGCTCAGTCACATTTCAGCTTTGACACGGCTGCCAGAGCTGACCGCGGCCAATCTAAACAATGCTTGTGATTCCACCAGACATGTCATGATGCATCCCAGAGGAGAATTGTTCTATTTTTGATGGAGTCTGCATTAAGCTGCACAAATACTGTAATGCTAAATTGGAGACGAACACGTCGTGTAAAAATTACAGGAAAGTAGAAATATAAAGAATCAAGAAAAATGGCAAAAAATGAAATAGTCATAGTCATAGTTCTTTGCTGAGCAGAATCAATGTGTGATTGACACAACTTGCACATCTGAATTAGGACATAAGAAACAGGTTCTGCTCCAAAAGCTAAGCACTCTCACAGACGATACCTGTAATTAAATCGCAGAGAAAACTAACTTTCAATTTCCTTAAAAATGGCCAGACTGCACTCTAGATACTTTAGAGTGACAATAAGACAAGCAGAACATAACTTTTAAAAGTTGTAAAAAGAGAGCAATGTGCCTGTGTGACGTGTTGTTTCCATTGACAGGGGCGTTAGCGTGTTGAATCAAAGATGAATTATGTAACATTCCTATTAGGTTTGCTGCCAAGAAGCGTGCACCAATTTTCAAGTGCCGCCACATTGAAATGTACCAACATAGTTTTTTGTTTTTTTTCTTTTTCCCTTTGGCTTTAATTTAGCTTTACTCTTGATGTTTACTATAAACATTTCTGTTGGGTGTGTTTAACTCTTTCTCCAAAAGACTATTATGTTTATTACTGGCCAGCATCATCACTTTTGACCAAAAATACATTCATCTTTCAAGCTACCAAGAATATTTAGTTCTGTGAATGTGTAAATGGTGAATCAATAATAGCTTCAGCTTTTACAGGAAAAAAAAAACCTAAAAACATTTATTCTAGTTTCATTAATTTAATTTCTGACAAAATGTTAAACTTGTTTTATCCCTCACTTGTTAAGTCACAGCGCCCCCTATAGCACAGAGAATCTCATTAATTGGGGAGGAAGCGTTAAAACCTTTGTTGCCTTTATAACAAACACATACAAATTGATTTATGTGGAACATCCCTGTTACAAATACCAGCATTCACCAGCACAGGATGCTTTTGGTGCATTTGAGTACATCTCAGGTTCAGTGATTTGTTTCATGATTCCAATGAACGTGTGAATGGATGAATGTGACAAATAATGTAAAGCACTTTGAGGAGTCAGTAGACCGTAAAACTGCTATATAAATGCAAGTCCATTTACGAGTCATAAACAAGATGCTTAAGTTTGCTAACCTTTGATTTGAAACTTGAATGCACAAAACAATCAGCTGCACTGTCAGTAAGACAAGAGAGGACTGCTGTTTGTATTTTAAGCTCACTTTATATAACTGATACTGGCTCGCTTTTCCTCAATAAAAGGATTAATGTTAATTAAAGTTAGTGTAGCTAATTGTGCTCCTATTTTTACATTTTCCCAGCTCTACAGTGGTAAATGAAGGTCAGGTGTAAGTTGAATTTATGAAAAAAAGACACATTCTATGTTTGTCTGAAATACTAGTAACTATTTGCTATTTTGACAGCAACAATTAGCATGAGGGGCTATTTAGTGCTATGCTAGGTAGTTTGCTAAGAATAAAAACACACAGGAAGTACACAGGAAATATTGCACTCTTGTATGGATGTGGGATGTGTATTAGTTTAACATTACATTATATACAAGTTAAAACACCTTATCTATATTATGTATCATTCATTTCAGTGGGACACTCGTTTAAAACTTACCAGACAAGCTTAAAAACTGAAGACGGACCATCTGAGGATGTGGTGCAGTTACAATTGACCGAGGCCTTCATGAAAACTGGGACATTTTGATGACAATTCCAAAAAACTTGGAAAATACCAATAAATGTGAATGATATCTGCAGTACACAACAGGCAAGTGGTGGAAAAAGTTCCCAAATCTTTAATTACAAATGTTACGTAAGTACGGTAAGTAAAAGTACAGCTCATGTGTATGGAAATTGTATTATTTTAATTATTCTAATATGTGTGTGTTTTATTCTACAAATTAATACTATAATAATTATTATGAGTTGCCTGCTATAGAGAATCACCTTATCCTAAATAAAAAATGATAATGTATTTTAAGCATGATTTATTCTTCATTGATTCAAGCAGACCAGACCGGAAAATGCTTGAATTTTAATGGTGCCTTCCGTGTTTGAATAGTGATTGGGTCTTGGATAACGTAATTGTTTGCTTGATGCGTGACACTGTAACGTCATCACTCTCACAATGAATCTCTTTGTTTGAGTGCGTTAACTCCACCGAGGAGGTTTTGTTTTTGCTGGCATTTGTCAGTTCATTAATTTACATTTCATTTTTTTAGTTTATTTGTTTGGGAGACGTGATAATTCAAAAAGTTACAGATGGCTTTTGATGAAATGGCCTAACGAACAATAAATTACATATTTTGTGGTGATCCAGTCTATTGTTGATTGCTGATTGAAAGTTGATTTTATTCTGGAAAAAGTTGTGTGTCTGATGTTCTAATCAGGAAGGGATCAGAAGGTCAGGGGATGGAATGTTTCTAGCTCACTCGTCCTTTCTTAAGTCTTGACTTATGTATCTTAAACCAACAGTGAGGGACTTTGACGAGCCCTTATCAACTGAGCTTACACAATGCTGGCTGGGAAATGAGAAAACCTTTGTTGGCACAGCAGTCAGGGTTCAGTTCATATCAACCGGCCAGACCAGTGTGGCAGAGCTGAAGGGGAAGGCAGTGATATTGATGCAGTAAATACAAGTATGGTGTATTTGATGGTGTCAAAGGCGTTCCCACATTGTTTGTGTTCCTTAGGTTTAATACAAACTTTATTAGAATGTTAAAGTCAAACAGCTGTCTGGGATACATCCAAAACAAACCACCACATGCCTGAGATCTTGCCTGAGGTACACCCAGTCGCTTCCAAACTTTTTATACTTTCTACTGCTTGTCTTATTTTCCTGTGAGAACATTATGTTTCACCTGATTTGCAGTATCACCTTTTCCTTTTCTGTTTGCCTCAAAAGACTTTGGCCCTGAGTTTTACTTTTAACTTTTAGGTGAGAAGCCCACAAAACTTATTTATTGGCTTCTTCGAATTTAAACATCTTATTTTATGTGACATGTCACATGTTTCTTGATAACACTGATAATATTCATTATTAATTCTGAGTCATGGACTGGAACTTGCATTACACTGGCCTAAACGGAGCACTTAAAGAGCAGAAGGAGTGAGGCTTTCTGAGAAGAGAAGTTTCCTGTAAATTGAAACCTGAGTGAGATTACTCATTTCTAATAATATGAGTGTCATGCCTAAGTACATTTCTGCCATAAGCTGAAATCTTAATAGTGTGTTCATGTATTTTCTACTTTCTTACACATTGGGTAAAATCTGTGGTACCAAATAAATGATTTAATGGTGGCCTACTCATCACACGTCGGTTTAAAACAGCTGCATCTCTGTCAGTGTGTTGCCCCTGTTGTTCACTGAAATGAAAGAGTTGCTCTCCACCCTTTTTTCCATCTTCCTTCCAACAAAAGGTTGATAAGGTTCCCATTTACGGCAAACTGAGTGCTAAGCTGAGCGCGCATTGGCTCCTTATAGGCGGCATTAAATAGCCATACAAACCTTCACACAAGCACATCAAACACCCATGCGTATGGATCAAAGGTCTTCCATTTGACTCAGGGTTTCATTTGCAGTCCTTCAGATCAAATTATTCTCTGACACAAACGCTGCACTGACAGACAAGCGAACGAAAAGAAATACATCTCACTCAAAGGCAAGACAAATGGAGTGGTTAACGGATGCATTCGGAAACGTTTTCATATAGTGGATCACGGTGTTTGTATTTCCTTAATCTTTGTATCTTTGCTGTTTGGGATACTAGACTGGCCTGAGAGCTTGGATCAAAATCTTTAATACCTCTTTCAATCATTGTATTCTTCTCATTACTTAATACAAACACTAGGATGTTTCAACATTTAGCCACTCAAACAAGCTTCTGCTGTGTACCTTTAATCTCATCCACAGGAAAACAAATAATGTGGTTTTACTCGACAGAGCAGGTAAGTTTCAGGTGACAGAGAACTGCTTTTACAGTACAATATAACAGAGTTCCAAAATAAAGATGAACTGAATACCTCTTACATTTACCGCCCAACAATCAATCGTATTAAGAATAAGATTATTATTATTATAATTATTGAAAGTATATTTTGATATTACATTTACCCTTTAACATATTCCTATTTTCTTAATAGTCTGGCTGTTGGCAATGACATTTAACGTTTATATGCGCTTACAGTGGGACATAAATAAATAAACAGAATGAATGATAAGCTTTAATCTTTCAATCACACTGTCTGAATTAATCGTCTCGATACAATGCGAATCCACCTGTACATGCTGCTTTTCTTTTCTTCTCTAAAATGCACACAGTTTCTACCTGTGTGTCAGTACCTCATCATTATAAATGGTTCCCATTAAAACATAACTTCAGAACTAGACTATTTTTTTGCAAAACAAGCTTCACAAAACTTCACAAAATTCTTTCCTTACCTAGACCGCAGTCAGACTGTTGAACTCAGTGCAGAAGATCATGGGATTGTCTTTGCTATTTGCACTTTCATTAAGAATTTACTGCTGTTTGGAGTTGCTTGTCTATTGAGGCTATTGATCCTCGTCCAGGATGCTTTTACGGATGTAAAATATACTCAGACTGTTTGTTTTCAAAGGTGTGAGACTCAGTGATACTTTGCAAACAGACTGTACAAACAGTCTCTGATGATTTGTCTATCACGTTGCTCTACAGAGATAACGCAGCAATTCTCTCATGCTTTCACAGACATGTAGTGGCATACATATTCTGGAGCCATTGGTCTGCAGGTGAATCTGGCATTTCTGTTATGTTTTACCAGTACTGAGGAACGAGACAAACCTTTGTTCCCAGCAGTGAGTGTGTGGTTTCTCTCTGTGGTTTCTCACTTCCTATGACAAGGACTTTCAAAAAGGACCTTAATGATTCCTTCATTATAGCAGAACAAACCTTTATTGTCATTGACCATGGAGAAACAAGATTCAGTCTCCAGTAATATGAATATCTCATTTTAAATACAAAGTAAAAGTGAGAAAATAGGCACGGAGAAGAAAATGTGTGCGTGTTATGTGTGTGTTAGTCACAGTCGTGATGACTTGATGTCAGACTAAGCAGAAATGTGTGTGGACCACAGATTTAACGTGGCATGCGGCCAATTAACAGTTTTATGTGAAACCTCAGAGGCATTATATTATATAATACAGAACTAATACACTGGTAGACACGCAGTCAGTGCAGTGCGTGTAAAAGCAGTTCTACTTGATTATTTGACATACAGTATTCGTACATTTATTCAGAACATAATGAGTAGACTAAGTGACCTTCCCTTCACAAAATTTTTAATCAAAATTACCTTCGGTGGTGTATTTTATACAATATATGTAGAAAATATGTATATGAAGAGTTATCTGTAAATGCTGTCGCTTAGCTTTCTGCTTTATGTTCGTTATCTTGAGATGTCTAATCTTTTGGTGTGCTATAATTCAAAGCAAGTGGGCTTCAGGTTTAGTGACGTCTGACTAGGTCACAACATTGAATCACAGAGTAGTTACCACAGACACCAGGGCTCAGGACAAGTGGGCTCCCCAGCCTGAACATGGTTGAAAACCGCTGGAGACCAGTGCAGCCTAGTGGAGCCCAGTTCAGTGACGGGAGACGGAGCACGGAGGTGATTTACAGTGGCTCCGACAAGGACAAAGACTTGGACGACAACAAGACACAGCAGGCAGAGACTAGAGAGGGGAAACAGGAGAAGAACAACATCGCCTGGGGCCTTAAGTAGCAGCAGAACTAAGGATTAATTTCAAACAAACAAGAGGTTGATTCTGTAAAAAAACAAACCAGGGCAGTGTTGATTAGTTTAACTTAATTTGTACTGAAAGGAAGGAAGCTTGTTTTACCATGAGTTAACGATTATGCAATTAGGCTCAACTTAATCTAATAAAAGCGAGAAACAGGAGTTCTGCATTTATATTTTCCTGTTAGAAAAGAAAGGATTTTGTGTTTAGTTGTTTTACCAAACTAATTGACAGCCTGTTCTCAATCCCAGCTTGTCCATTATTTGTTATAAGTTTCAGGTTCTTGCAATAAATTCAGATGCAGAATTTACAACGTTTAGCATCAGAGATAGATCCACAAGAATTTAAAGTTGTCCACTTCAGTTTCAGAAATTGACCAGTTGAGATAAAGTGACATGATTTTCAAAACACAGTGGCCCTTGGTGCTAAATGGAGGCTTCACCTGTCAGCCATGGACACCCAAGGGTCTATTGTGCATCAAGGAAGGCTTAGCAGGTACATCGTGCATCTTGCTGTGCCATGAGTGGCTGTGAAAGGATGTTGATAATTGGCAAGCAGGGACGACAACTGGTAGAAATGTCAAGAGAGCCTGTGGAACACAGCTGGCACTCTATGGGCCCAGGCTAGCTGACTAGCATGCTAAATTTTGAAGCCATTTCTGGAAAACAATGGTGAAACATCTCTAAGGTAACTTGGCTGTTGAATTCTTTCTGTTGATAATGATGCTGGAGGTAATGGTGGTACATTACTTGTTACTCTTCCGACACAAGTATTAATCTTAAATGATCTTCAAATGTTCTTGAGGTATCTGCAATGTTGTATTTTTTTTGGACTAACAGGTGTTTTGTCAAACAACGTCAAGGTGGACTTCCGTAGGACCCCCGTACTCAGCCAATGTGTTTGAGTTTACCCTGGTGGATGAAAGGGTTGCATTCTTGTCCCTTTGGGTTCAGAAACGGGTCCTGACTATTGTTTGCATCAATATGCCAAATAGCAGTTCAGAGTCCCCGTCCTTATTGGAGTCCTTGGAACAGGTGCTGGAAAATGCCCATACTGGGGACCCCATTGTTCTACTGGGAGACTTCAACGCTCACGTGGGCAATGATAGCGAGAGCTGGAAGGGTGTGATTGGGAGGAATGGCCTGCCCGATCTGAACCAGAGCTATGTCCAGTTATTGGATTTCTATGCTAGAGGCCGTTTGTCCATAACTAGCACCAGGTTCAGCCATAAGATTTTCCATAAGTGCACCTGGCACCAGGACACCCCAGGTCGACAGTCATTGATTGACTTTGTAGTCGTATAATCTGATCTGGAACCATATGTGCTGGACATTCGGGTAAAGAGAGGAGCAGAGTTGTCAACTGATGATGAGGATAGGATGAGGTATGATGAGGATCATTACCCCTGAATCTGAGGCCATGGTTCTCAGGGGGGATTGCCCACTCGGGGTTGGGGAAGAGTTGCTTCCCCAAGTGGAGGAGTTCAAGTATCTCGGGGTCTTGTTCTCGAGTGAGGCGAAAATGGAGCGTGAATTTGATAGACGGATCAGGGTGGTGTCGGCAGTGATGTCGACACTAAGGTGGTCTGTTGTGGTGAAGAGAAAGCTGAGCCAGAACGCAAAGCTTTCAATTTATAGGTCAATCAACGATCCAATTCTCACCTATGGTCATGAGCTCTGGGTAGTGACTGAATGAAAAAGATTGCGAATACAAGCGGCTGAAATGAGTTTCCTTCGCAGGCGGCTGGGCTCAGCCTTAGAGATAGGCTGAGGAGCTCGGACATCCAGGAGAGGCTCAGAGTAGAGCCGCTTCTCCTCCGCATTGAGAGGAGCCAGTTCAAGCATCTGGTCAGGATGCCTCCTGGACATCTCCCTTGGGGGTATGCCCATGCGGGAGGAGACCCCGGGGCAGACCCAGGTCACACAGGAGAGATTATATCTCTCGGCCGACTTGGGAACGTCTTGGTGTCTCACCGGAGGAGTTTGTGGAAGTTGCTGGGGAGAGGAATGTCTGGATCTTCCTTCTTAGACTGTTGCCCATGCGACCCAGACCCGGATAAGAGGCAGAATCTGTGTCTTAATATTTGGCATCTATGAAAATGTTTGTTCCTCCCTGTGGAGCACGAATGATGGACACTTGGTACATTCACTTCTCTGTGGTTGCAGCAACATATGTACATTGGTGCTGAATGCACAATCATTTGAGATGAAATAAAAATAAACATTCTCTGTACTGCATACATGACTAAGCTTTGTCAAGTTGAGAATCAACTTGCCTAATTGTCTTCATTTCTCAGCACAGAAGAATCAGCGTTTCCTTTTTTTTTGTACGTTTTAAAATAAATTATGGCCATATCTTACATGCTGCACATTTAACCATAACAACTCAGTTTTCTTATGGAGTTCAATTTCAGTTGAGCATTACAAAAGGCTGTATACATAGAGGAATCCTCCTCTTTAATTTGTCACTTTGAATACAATTTCACTGAGGCCAACCAGTGTCACACCAAGTTCACGGACATAGGAGGTTAAAGACAGAAGAGAAGTGTGGCACTGTAGTAATACAGATAAGAGCTATCAGATCTTCCTCCACCTCCGGCAAGGTGGGTTTGAGATGATGGACGGACACATGACCTATTTGAGATGGATGCTCTACCTCTCTCATTAGAATGAGACATTGATGGCCACTATAAGGTAAAATTGTAAAATGCCTGGTAGAGGCTGTGCAGATGCTGACCAAGTGTGTTCACAACCCTCAACTGGCACAGACTTTCATATCATCCCTGAATGAACCATTTAAAGGTTGAAGCAGTCAACCATGACTTATTTCCATTTAATATCTTTATATCACAGTAATGTGCTCACACCATATTTTCTTTATCGTAATAAATAAGTTTTGTTTTTGATGGAGGTGTGTGTATAATAAAGCTGCTCATTTCTGTCCAGTGTGCTCAGTGTGCCTCCTGTTACATGGCACATGGATCGCTTCTTTGTCCTGTGAAGTCAATGTCACATCCCTGACCCATAGCCATGCTGCATAGACCACAACATGCTGCGGAGAAAGCAGAAACCATTTGATGCCTATAGTGCACAGTTCAGCTTGACTGCTTTCGAACTCCTGAAATGCAGGATAAATGTTGTGTCTTCAACTGGCCTGGCCCCTACTAAACACACTCACATTCAAGGTTTCATCACATCACCGACAGACCCCATCAACCCCAGGAGCCCGAAACAGCGAGAAGTGACTGACTCACTGGAAAGCACGTAATCTTTAATTGGCTTTTCATCCACAGAGACATTCATTTGTTTTGTTGAAATGTTTCAGAAAGATGGACATATTGCTGTTGGGAATTGAACATTTTACAGATGCGGTGGATGGGTAGCACTCTTGTACTTACTCCTATAGGGCCCACTCTGCCCTCACATGCCACTCGTTGCAATTTGCTCTGCTCCCTAGCCTTGAAATGGCTATTTGTACTAACAGGCATGTGAACTGTCAACACTAACCACTGTATATTCTGCACTACTGACGGATGCCTGATTATCATGCTGAATTGTTACCTAGTTTCCCTCCATCAGTTTAGGCTGGCAATCATTTACCTTATTACTGTGTGAGAAGTCTCTCTTATCAATGTCAATCAAATATGAAAATGAAATTCATTACATACAAAATGTGTTAATCTCATCCACACTTGTCACTATTTTTTGTTTATGTCGAAATATTAAATCTGGTTTCGTAATACTCTACTAACATCTGGACAGTTGCTTTTCACACATTGGGTGAAGATACCTTTCCTAATTGTTGAACAAATTTGACAGGTGCAATTTTTATACAAGCACATAACATTTCCTAGAAGACGATACTTAAAGGGATAGTGCAGCCCAATAACAAAAATACATATTTATCCTCTGGCTAGTAGTGTATGCCATTCACTTTATTTTGGTGTTAGTATTGGTTTAAATGTGAGTAGTTAGTCATTTTTTGAGTCATTGGTCATTTTTCAAATGTAGTGCAGCTAGGTGGTCCGAACAGCTCGAAGAACCCTTAAGATATAATATAATTTTCCGAAATCACGGCCCATTAATTCAAGGTATACTACAGTCACATTTGAGAGCAGTTCTCTTTATTTCACAATTTTCTCTAAAACAAAATAAAAGCATATCACAGCGCAGACTGAAACACAAATCTACTCATGGATGATAGCATCCTGCACAGAGAAGAATGCAAACTTAAGTTAAGTAAGCAAGCTTTCCTTCCTTACATGAGTAGCTATAGTTGCATGCTTCCTTCATTCAACGATACAGAAAGAAAATAGTTCCCACTTGAAACTGTCTGTGGAATATCTTGAGTAACTAGGTCATGTTTTCTGGAAAGAGAGAGTGCTTTTACATCTTTTAAATATATTTTATTGGCACTTGGAGCACCACCAGACAGGCTCAACCTAATTCCATTATTTTGGGCAGAAAATTTGACAAAAATCAGACAACTCTACAGCCAATGTCTCTAAAATGCGATGACCCCAAAACAATCTGGATGGACAAATATCAAGGCAAAGTTGATTTTTTGCATAGCACATTTCATACAAAGTGCTTTACATGCAATAAGTAAGGAAACATTAAAATTTGAAATAGATAAAATGTTCATAAAAACAGACAAAATGAAAGTCATGAAACACAGTTAGAGCAGTGACAGTGCAGTCATAATTAATAAATGCAATAATCAGTAAAAGGCACAGGAAAAGAGCAGACTTTTTAAGTTGCACTTCAACAGAGCTAGAGTTGGAACAACATCTAAGACAGTTGTTTGCATCTGTGCACTGCATACTAGCTAAAAAACGCCTCACCCTGTTTGTGCAACAAGCTAGAGTAAAAATGTTTATTTTTAATTTTAGGTCGAACCGTCCCTTTAATGCAGCTCCATTGTCTTGTCTGATCTCTACTAAGGCCGAGGTTTCTTTAAATAAATTACACAAAAGCCCTGTGCTGATGAGAAGAGATTTTTGCCAAATTACAAGTACGACCTGCCTCTAATCCTGACCTGTGCAAGTCAAGAGTAGGGCAGGGATGTAAGGGAGATGTCACACGGGTCTTCCAACTCACTGCTGCGCCACAGGGAAGTGAAGAGAGCGAGCCAGAGGACCCAAACCCAGCAGGGGAGGCCTGGGATCATGTCATGATTGTTGTTGACAGTTGTCTAAAGGCTTTTTTTTCAGCGCTGAAAAGTAATATTTGGTCACCAACAGTGGGGAAAATGATAAGCGTGTTATAATTGGCCAAACAAACAGATGCAAATTTTGAGCGTGCTGCAGGGAGGAGCGCTGAAGCATTGAGTGTTTATATGGAATATAGCCGGCTTGAAATTGGTCTAAAACGCAGATCAAGACAGGAAATCTGCCATCGAAATACATTGTGACGAGTTATAGAAAAGTCGCAAGGCAATATAAACACATGAACATAATTAGACGGCCCTCCACTTTGCCCATCATGCCTCTCAGTGCTCTTGACCGGCTGGAAGTGCGGTGTCATATTGTGTCTTCTCGCCTGATGTCTTTGTCACCTTGCATGCAGCACCCGGATCCAGCGCTGAGTTAAGTGTTTGTCTCCCACTGGAGCCGCATGTGAGAAACATCAGGCACCCGGGAGAGCACACGCCGTGCTTGTGGGGAAAACACACATGTACGTACTGTACATGTGTTACAAAGGAGAGCAGCCCATTTCATCGTTCGCCCTTCAATGATGAAGCAGCTGACAGGTACATTTTGTTTCTAGCGGTGGAATGAGCTTGACTGGATATCAGTGATCAGTGCTCAAGATTGGTACAAACGCTGTGTTGCTCCTTATTGGCCTGCATTAGTGAGCGAGCAGAAGAATAAAGATGAGTGGATTTATGGTCCTATTTGGCATCAGATTAGGAGCTCAGGCCTAGTGAGACTGAGATTGTAATAAGCGCCAATGATTTTGAATATTGCAATCACCATATCTTTTTTCTCCCCCATTAGTTCAAACGCAAAGGTTCTCTGTCCTTATTTAGGTACTTTACATATAATCTAAAAAATTAGTTTGCACTTGTATTTATGAATTTATATTTTCTTATTCTCTTAATGACTTTCCACATAGGCCTCCCATTTCCTTCCTTTCCTTTTTTTTTTTCTTTTTTTCCTGTCAAATCTTATCACAATGCCCTTGGCTTTCATTTCTGTGGGGTTTTGATGGGTGCTGTGATGGAAGGATGACTGGCAGACTGAGATGATTTCCACACACTAATCATGACATCACCACTCAGTCCATTTCATTTCACATCACATCACATCACATGAAAAGAGCCTGATTGGAAGGTACAAAAAAGACTAAAAGAAATGTTCCTCCATCTTATTTTGGAAATAATGTACACTGTCAGTATCATTTACAGCTAAGAATTATCTGCTCTCCCTTTTATGTGAGCAAAGAAAGACTTGAATCTCAACCACCCACATGCACTTTGAATTTGCTTTGAAATTGTTGTGAAAGCTGACATTAAATGGAGGTGAAACATATTTTTTGATTATTATTTTATGTCATCGTGGCCGTTTTGTAAGCATACAAAGCTTTATGTTTTATTTCTTTCTTGTCTTTGACTTCTTACTGAAGTAACTGTAGGGATGAAAGGATGCTCAAATACCCAAAATTTCAATGTCAGTTTCAACAAAGAACATAGATGTAAGAACATGCACAGAATTTTTATGTCCTTGGGGTTTTCTGCTTCGTGCTCTTTGTTATCTGTCAAATCTTCGATATCTTTACGAACATGAACAGTTTCACTTCACAATGGCCCTTGCACACCACGTAATGCGTCCTTAAGTTTGTCAAGGGAAAAGAAAGGGCTATGAATTGTGAATGGGGTAGGTTCAGTTCTGAGACTTGACTTGCTCTTTGCTGTGAAATGATAACAACCCAACAGTTGCTTCAAATGTGTTGTCAGTTACTTGTGCTCTAAAAGATCATCAGCAATAATTTCAAGTGCTGCTAGATAAACCCTGTACTATCTAGGAGATTTAGTGGCAATGAACTGATATGGTTGGTAACTTAATTACTTTACAGAAGGTTGATTATCATCCTAAAGGCCCTTGGCTGCAATATTCCATATGAGAAATCTGCTTCAGAGTACTTCACCAAAGTTTCTTGCTCAACTTACTGGATCACATTTGAATGAGAATCAAATCAGATCAGAAACTTAGTAAGTTTATTTAAAATCATAGTTGTTGTTTTTTTTTTATCAGACATGCCTATATCTGACAGCTGAGAGATACCCCAACCCCACCAATCCTAAGAAATGTCAAATTTGTCCAACAGACTGCTATCAGGCCCATTCTTACAAAAATACACACTGTGGTAGTCTATCGTCAGTTTATGTACAGTCTTAACTGATAATGGTCTTACTTTAACCCAGTGATTCTCAGACTGGATGGATTGGTGGCATCACGGGGGTGGGGGCTAATGTCTTCTGATGCCACATTTTCTGAGGAAACAACAAACAATTTGAGCACAGGAGAACAGCCTGGCGATGGTAACGTTCATCAAACTCCGAAACCCAAAGGCAATATGAGGATGCAGAGGCTGCTCTTGGATTCACACCAAATGTTGGTAATGAACGTGGAGAGACCTGTCTGTGTTTTATGTCTGAAAACACAGACAGCTGGCAGAATAGACATTAGAGACATTATACCGCACTCACATCATTAAGCCACTCGAGTTTTTGAGCAAAAGCTTGATGAATGTCGCAAACAGGAAAACTGCTTTAAAAAAACAACATCATGAACAACAAAACACAACTGGCATCATACAAGGACGCATACAGAACTGTGCATAACAGGCAACCACACGTGATAGCAGAGGAGCTGATACTCTCAGGAGCCACTAATAGTGTGATACTGTGATCCTTTGAACCTTACAGTTATTATTATTAAAAGGTGATACCACATTATAGTTTTTAACTATTCGTGGGAAAAAAGCCCTCTCTCATGAAGCAATCTAGTTTTTATTTTTGACACAGCAAAATTTCACAACATTTAGGTTACAATATTGAATTGGAAGTTTCTTTTCATTTGTACACCAAATTATTTGCAGAAAAGTGAAAACAATGGTTATGACTTTTTTTCTTTTACATACAAGTTCATTTTTTTAAGAAGAAGCATGATCACCATGACTACAGTGAAAAGGTAGTTCTTGACATCCTCAGTATGTGCCCATTACTGCTGCAGTGGTCCTTATTGGGTTGGCAAAATTCCTGAAAGGCATTACAGAAACCAATGGTCAGATGGAGAATCAAACTGCTAAAGTGGCCGTCTAGTGATGGGAAAGTCGGTGGTTCGATCCCAAGCCTCTATAGCTGACCAGTACAATATTAAAAAAGAAATCACAGGCATGATTGAAAATAATTGTAACTGTTCATAAATATTCAAATAATTAACTCAATCTTATGAACTAACTAACTGAAATACATGAATTATAGCCGCACATTAGGTGTGATATGAACTCTTCCTCCTCTCTGGCAGGTCCTGAGGATGTCCATTGTCTCCTGATTTTTTCCCAAACACAATCATGCAAACTGGAATCTTCATAAAGTGTCTAAGTGCATCTTATTGGTGGGATGTGGTCTTTGCAGTCAGTCCATTAACTCTAACTGTAAATTGTGCCTTTATCACCCTGCAAGTTATGAAAAGTCTCTGCTACCATATGATTATCGCGCCCAGACGCCTGGCCAAAGATGTTATATAGACACAGGCTGAGATTAACCACTTTTACACTACTCTCGTATCCATTACTGATATAAAAGAGTAACTAGTGCAGCTTTAAGAAGATTTTTTATAATATACTGCTAAGTAATGGAAAATAATAAAAAATCTAACCCACTTGGTGATGGTAATGATGTCATTTGCAGATTCCCTAAATGCATCTTGGGAAAGTACAATACCATTTTTAAGGTTTATGATGGATTTTTTTAATCTTACACTGAGAGTGCGTCTCACATTTCCTTAATAAAAATGGAGATTCAGGAAGATGGGATTTTGACCCCCCACCCCCCATATACCAAATAAAGTTTAACATTTGCCAAATGTAGTCAGGCATTAGCCAAATATCCACCATCAGTCTCCACGCATGACTATACTATATGCTATAAATAGCAGCAGCATTCCCCCAAATCATCCACTCACTCTAGGAAAGGGGTGTTAAACCCAAGTAACCATGTCTTTGCCTGACAAGCAAAAGGCCAATGTTTCACTTAGAAGCCTGATGCTAATCATGGTGACAATATGTAAACAACAATACACCAAGATACTCACAGCAGCTCTGTCATCTCTGACATTTCCCATTTTCAATCTTGTTATCAGCAGTCTTCTGTTGACATTCCCAGAGCCTCACGTGCAGTGCCAGAAACAGGCTGAAGGAGGATCTAAAAATAGCAGCAGCACGCAGCTCAGTGTGCCCAATATGAGTGAGCACATTTTTAATATCTTCTCATAAAATATGCATGAGATTAAGTACTTTAGACTCTGCTGTTTACTGAGTGACGAGCATTGTTTTTCAATTTATCGTCTCCCTGCAAACAGCCCCCCAAAATTTGTTCTTTTCCAGTTCAATATAGACGAATAATGCTTGACTGATTGACACACGATACCAAAACAGATATGATTGAAAGCAAAGCAATCAGATAATTGCAATTATTCTCTTGCAAAGTGTGAAATAGCCACAGTTCATCTTCTTTTGTATTCATATAAATTCACTGTTTCATTTCTGGTTGTTTCTTCTGTTTTCTCGCAAACACTAATTAGTGCATCTTTGCTTACAATAATTCCATGATCCAGTTTTTCAAGCGATAACTTGATCTCTTAGAGAGAGTGCATGCATCTTCCGTCTCAGCTGTCAGAATTGCACAGTTAAATCCGTTAATCGTGGTTTGCATAATTGAACGTTGAGGGTTACCCGCAGGGCATTTTTTTCTCTGTGCAGATCTATATGTCATAGAGCTCTCAGATGGGGGTTACGGGGGGGAAATATGTTGCTCTGTTGCTCTTACTCATTAAACTGTCCTCACATACCTTTAATAGTCTGTGCAGGTGCCACTAATTCAAGTGTGGGTTATCACTTGACACCCTCGCATACTCTGTAGCATATGCCACAGGAGGGGCTGACAGATCTGGCCAAACTTCATGCATGCAAGATGAGTCAAAACCAACTGCCTCCTCATCAATTTACCAACAAGGTGGCATATCTGTGGCAAAATAGGCACAAATGTTACCAGGCAGTTCAAATCCCTTTTCTCCAGTGACAGCCTCTATAATCCAAAGGGACAGGTGTTGCCATGACAACAGCTTGCCCTGAGCTGAGCTGGCAAAGCTTACAGAAACATGATTACATGAGTGAAAAAAATCTATGTCTGTGCCAAATATATATGTAAAGAGCACACAAGGCTTTCTGACTCCGGTGCTGCTCTCAAAGTGGAAAAAGGGTCCAAGTCCCTCACTCGGCGCCTTAAACAACAGCTTGAGACAGACGGTGAAGACCAAGCAGTGGCCAGGAAATGAACTTGGATCCATGAGGAGATATGCAAGAACACAGGCTGCAGACCATGAGTGCACTGTGGTCTCGTTGCTCTACCGGCTGAAGATAAAACTAATAATAGAGCTTTTGGGTCTTACAAGGCTTAGAAAGAGCAATGCCAAATGCAAAGTCCTGACAAAGTGCTTCAAGCAAAGTGACTCCATGAGGAAGTAACTGTGATGCTAATGTTTTTAGTCATTTTTGACCTCATCGAATTCCCATCATGTATCACAAAGAAAATGAGTGGTCGACTGGGCAGCAGCACTATGTGAATCATGAGCTCGAGCTTTAAGGTCGCAGACTTTCATCCACATTAGTTAGCCCCGATGAGTGGCTACAATATATATTCTGTTGTCACAGTCTGGGCTTAATTCAAAGTCTCATCTCATTTTTCCAAATCCCTGCTTGATTATTTGTTCTTTGGTTGTTATCAACTACCACTCTGAGTACTAATCTCTGAAGAGGATAAGAGCAAACACTCAGTACACTCCATGAGAGCAAGAACACAGTTAAATGACGTTGTTTTGGCACTTTTAAGAAATGGTTCAAAAATGTTGGTACACTGTCCTCATCATGATTGTATCCTTATATCCGAATGTGATGCCCGAGGCAAGACTGCAACATCTACAGACGTTTTTCTGTTTGGCCGATTCAGCACCTGTCAACGGGACAGAAATGGTGCATTTACCTCTCCAGCTAGTGTGACAGACAGCTGAGAAGAAACAGCTATTTTCTTTTGGAGAATACTAGCTGACAAAGGGCAATGTCAGTAACTCTGTTTATCACCTAACCCAATAAAGTTTTTTTTTCTTTGTCTCACAGCAAACAAAATGAGGGATGAGGTATATCTGTTTTAAATTGTTTGCTATACTTAGGCGTCACTGTTTCAACAGCAGATTTATTTATGTATTGTTATGCCTATGACGTCTCATTTACTAGAACCATATTTAGTGGTTCTCTTTTGTGGAGTTAAAGCCTCTAGCCAGTAATGTGGGTCAGAAATATATAATCATACTTTGTGTATTTCATGTAAATCTGCTAATAAAGATTCTGATATGCTGATCAGTGACAAAATTACAACCACTGACGAGTGAAGTGAGTAACAATGATCATCTTATCACAATGCAATGTTCTGCTGGGAAACTTTGGGGTGCGTAGAACTCCCGATGTTGCACCATCACTGTGTGACAAACATTGTTAAATGACCTAAAGAGTCATGTAGACTCAACAAAAATCAGCATCCACCTGTCCTTACACTGCATAGTTATCTAGAGCATTTACAAGAAACAGCAATATATATCGATATATTATTCTGGTGCAAATTTTGAGAATGCACAAGAGAGACCAATGACTCTTCTTAAGGATTTTGTTGAGAAAGACATTCCTGCAAATTCTTTTTTGATATAAAGGACACTGTTAAAAAAAAAAAAAATGTATTAACAGGCTGGAAGACGTTTTTTTTTGTCAGTTTGTCAGTTCTGTGACTTCTCACATAGCCCATGCTGTGTCAAATCTGATTTGGTTATATTGTGGATCTTGTTTATTTGGCTTCCCATTACAGACTGCATCGGCATTAAAAATTTACGGAGTCAATGCCTTGTCAAACTATTTTTGGGAACCACTTCCCACAAAAGCTACCTTTTCCCTTGGTAGCACACACTACAAGGCTAATTTA
>KV751317.1:13913163-13927270 GCA_001698575.1 Mola mola
GATAGAAGAGCTTCAGAGCATGCACGCATGATAAATCCTCCTCTGTGGACTCCAGCGTATAGTCTCGCAGAGCTGTCTCATCCAGGAACACTTCAAATTAGCATCTCTGCCCACAAGGCAGTGCCAGGAAAACACTGGACTGTCTGTAACATGGGAGCCAGGAGCTGGCTGATAAAGCCCAGAGGGCCAGAGCAGCCCTCACTGCCTTTGGTTGGAGATTTTAGAGCTGATGTGACTTGCCAAAAAGCTCCAATTTTGTCTCATCTGTCCCAAGGATATTCTCCCAGAAGCTTTGTGGCTTGTCAATATGCATTTTGGCAAATTCCGGTCTTGCTTTTTTATGATTTGCTTTCAACAATGGTCGTCAACCATCAAGTCCACATTGGCTCGAATAGCGACGGATGGCGCGATCTGACACTGATGCACCTTGACCTTGGAGTTCACCTCTAATCTCTTTGGAAGTTGTTCTAGGTTCTTTGTTTACCATTCCTATTATCCTTCCATCAACCCGTCCGTCAATCTTCAATTTGTCATCAATTTTCCTCTTGCGGCCACATCCAGGGAGTTTGGCTACAGTCCCGTGGACCCTAAACTTCTGAATGATATGTGCAACTGTAGTCACAGGAAGATCAAACTGCTTGGAGATGGTCTTATAGCCTTTACCTTTAACATGCTTGTCTATAAATTTCTTTGTAATCTCCTGGGACAACTCTCTCCTTAGCTTTCTGTGGTCCATGTTCAGTGTGGTACACACCATGATACCAAACAGCACAGTGACTACTTTTCACCCTTTAAATAGGCAGACTGACTGATTACAAGTTTGAAGACACCTGTGATGCTAATTACAGGACACATCTTAGTTTAACATGTCCCTATGTTCAAATTATTTTCAGTCTTTTCTAGGGGTACCATCATTTGTGTCCAGGCCAGTTTCATTTGTTTGTTTTTCGAAATGATTCTGTTGAACTACAATTCAAAAGCAATGTCTGATTTTCATTAGTTAATTTTCAGTAAATTTTTCTTTATTATTACTTTTGTCAGTTTCAAGTTATTTCAGTGACCATTGTGGGTTTTTCTTTCTTTAACAGAAGGGTACCAACAGTTTTCTCCACGTGTTGTACCCTTAAAGCTGCCCAAACCCACACATTCACTCCCAGGCTTTGTTGTACACTGGAAATGGATTAAAGTGCATGAGAAACAGTGAAATTAGTGGAAAGCTAATCCCTTTATGCATTGAACATGCAAGAGGTCCTCTCTACTATTTAGCAAGAAAAGCTTTCTAATTATGTATATGCACATAAACATCATCAATTATGCGTGTGAATTATTCACATTAGAGAGAGTCAGAACAGAAATATGGGGGACTTGGCTTTGAATTTGGTATAATCTAATACTACAGGAAGGGATTTCCAATGTTTCCTTAGTGACAGTTCCAAGTATAGATATAAATGTACATACATTTTTAAATTGAATTTAGATTTAAATAACATTCAAAGAAAAAATATTTGAAGTGGAGATAGATAATAATTTTATAATACTAATAATTTATTCCACGTTGATAGTAAGTAATTGCTGCTTCTTCCTATCTGGATATTGCACTTAGCCATATTACAATTTCAATTATTTGTTAATTAATTGCGCATTCCCAGTTAGGAACACATCACATTCGGAAAGAGCATCTATTTACAAAAATCTATTAAGTTGGTCAATCATTAAATATGCCTGTTCTCTTTCTATTGTTTTCAATTAAGTATATGTAAAATTGATTATTCGTTTTACAGAGTGTTTCACCTTTGCTGGAATCAGGTTTGTCATTTTTAAATGTTTATAAACTTTTAATTAACCTGTAATTTCATTTTGGATTTAAAATTTCATCTGCTGTAGAAAGCTTGTGTGCCAAGAAATCTCTTTGTACAAAAAGCCTTCCATTTCCATCCTTCCATGTCTATTTTGGGATCTGCTCTGTGTTGTCCAGCACAGCCTTTTCTTCCATAGGTCTGTTTGAGCTGGTGGGATCTGGGCACATGTGTCCCTGTTTGTTTCCTATGTATTTTCAGAGAGGTTAATACGTGCTGACATCACATAAATGTCCTCTCATCCAACTGAAAATATGCCAAGCATTCAAGCTAGCAACTACACACACACACTTTTAAACACTTTCTCTAGCTCTTTCCTGGTCTCCTGTCTCAGTTGATCTTTTTTCCTTTTAAAAACACACATCCCTCGCTGGAGTGCCAACTGTTGATTATTATCATTCAGTGATGACACACGTTGTCAGGATGAATGTTTGTTGTTCTGAAACGGCGTAGCATGTTTTGGCAGCCTTTCAGCCCGGTTTGTTGGAACAGCTGAGCAAACTTAAGACAGCAATCCAGTAAAGAGCAAACTGTTTTAAAAGATAAATTACAACATTTATACAAATCAGAGTCTGTCTGTGGGTAATGTACTGATATGATATTATATTGCTCCCTCCTTTGCTACTAGAACAGCTCTGACCTGCATAGGACATGGACAGTGGACCTGTGAGGGCGTCCTGAGGCACAGTGACTCTGGACGCTGTGACGGTAGTGCAAACACTGGGTCCTCTGGGTCTTTTGGGGTGTAAGTGGGGCACCAGTTCCTTTCTTAGCAATTTGTATAATATTTTAGAAACAGTTCTTATTCATGACCACCTACCGCATTGATCCCCCATCCAGTGCCTGAGAGATTCTGTACACATGAATGCATCGCATTATTAATGACCTTCCCCAAAGTGAAGACGTCACAGTCCACCCAAATGAGAGTTATTATTCATTCATCCATATGATCATGGAATTATCATCATTCTATCACACCTTCTCTAACAATTCATTCATCGCTTAGCAAATCTCTCAGGTCACTATCATGTAGGGACTCCAGTCCCACCATTTCGTACGCCTTGTATAAATCTAACTGCATTATTTTTCACCTTCATCACTTCATGAGATCATCCTGTCCACCCATGGTGCCATCACATGCCATGAATGCTCACTGGATTGGGTTTAGTGGGGATTGGAGGCCAGATTAAAGCCTCGGGGTCTGTGTCATGTCCTGAAAGCCGTGCCTGAATTGTATTTGCGGTCTGGCAGACCACATTATCTTGCACAGGTTTGGGTGTGGTGTTACCATGAGCGGGTGCAGTAATGTTTTATGTGGGTGGTTCATGCCAAAGTAACAGTCAGGACCCCAAATTTGCCAGCAGGGCATTGCAGTGCGGCGAGACAATCATTCTTCTTTTTCTTATGGGGCATGATAAAGAAAAAAGGGCTTGATTTTTACATTTAAAGGTGCCGTTTTGATGTCTTTCTTTCTTACACTTCTCTTGGCCCATTTCTGGCCCAGAAAGAAGAGATCTACACATCACACAGCTAAATGTGCCATTGAGTGTTTGCATATGAAAGTATCCAATAATTATGTGTCTCAGGCAGAATTGCTCTTCAAATAGCTGTCTTGATAATCAAGCATACACAAAACGTATGAGTATTGTATGCTGACGACGACTCTCAATGTCTGTATGTTTTTCTGCCAGTTCAGATGGAGCCTTTTGTCAGAGCCTGATGTTCAGCTACAACAATGCTGCAAAAAGCCCAAAATAAGCCTCCGACGTTTTATCTTCTGCAATAAATGCATCAGGGGGTTGCGTTCTGTCCATCTCAGCAGATTACAGGTTAAAGAATTCCTGTAAACCACAGGGTATGTAGTTCAAAAACAGCAAGACCTTGGAGCACAAAAGGACAGCGAGAACAGTACGACAAAGGCAAGTTTTCTTTAAACTTTTTCAGAAGACGCGTGTGAAGTTGCCTGACATATCATTCCAGAAAGATGTACACTTTGTTGATGACTGAGTACTACTCTGGTACAAAAAGATAAATTTACACTACTCAATAGATCGGAAAGCTTATGGCCTTGTCAAAACGTTTGACATTACAACATGATTGAAAGTTTGAAATTGCAACAGGCAGCTTACACTACACTTTTTATTTGTCCTTTTCTTAAAAAGTTATGAAGGCATTCAGGATAAATGAGACAATATGGCCTCTTTGTTTCAACAAAGGTGACAGTCAAGGCCAAAAAAACCCCCACTAATCATCTATCAACACATTCACAGACATAGACACTCGCAGGAGCAGGTATATATAACAAGATTGCACAACGACCTTAAGACTGTCACCATTCACAGTGGGATATTGGGGGCCGGACATACCCACCTGGAAAATGGGGAAACTGTTCTCATCCAAGCAAGAGAAGACATATGTCCTGTACAACACACTTCATTAACCCCATATGTTACCCCTCAGTGCTACACACCACACATACCTGCAGTCATGTGCCAAATAAACCAGCTGGTTCAATGTGACACTTATAATACAGAGATGAAAAGATATCCAGGGAGAACTATGAAACAGTATCAAGGTGAGTGTTTCTGAGAAGAAAGGGACTTTACTTAATTCATTAACTACTCAGGCTAAATTATTAAATCAAGAGTCTTTGCACAAAAAGCCGTTAATTACTTTGTGCACTGGCGTAGCCATTTGGAGTTAGCAGTGGTCCTAGTTGAGCCTGTCCATCTGTGTGTGTGAACGAAATACACCAAAACCACTGCTGTGATTATTACTGATTATTCATTTTCCAGGGGGGGTTAGTATGGTCAAGATCTCTAGCTGATTGAATTTGGGAATCTCTAGCACCAAAAACTGATTTAATAGCAGTCACAGACAGGTGTTGCTATAGGTGTGCAGGGTTGCAGCATTTTACTATTTACCTCACAGTTTAAGTTGTACAAAAACTGAATAACTATTATTCTTTATTTACAAAGATTGGAAAAGTAAGAATCATCATAACTATGATAATGTTACTACAATTTGACATGATCATTTTAATGTAGTGTTATAGTACTATCTGCCCATGGATTTCAAGTCCACTTCACAGTAATGTCATGGTGTACTCACTTGACCTCATGCAGGGTCTGGTACCTCCCAGTTTTGGGTCGACGTCAATTAGATTATATCTCTATTGCCACTCTCAAAATGCATAAATAAATGTTATGTTGTTCATATTTTGTGTTATCGGATCTGTAATTCCTTTGAGAAACTGGGTTATGCACTGACGCCTGAAGCATGAGTTTTGTGCGGAGGCCCGTGAATTAATGTTTGTATGAATAGGTGCATACTCTTGCTTTTTGATGTCTAAATGTTTTTGGTAAACAAGTGGGCTGTTGATAAATGAGAATGGTTATAAGGGCAGTTTAGTTTAGTTTAGTAAATAACTAAGCTAAACTAATATGGTATATGGTATATAAAAAAATATGCCCTATTTCCTGCTACACTGTATTCATCCACCAACAGAAGCAAACTATAGAGAAGGTGAACAGACCTTTAATGAGACAGAGAGGCAGCAGGAGACGGAGCTGCAAACTGTGCATCCCCTGCTGACTTTGACTTATTATTATGAATGCGCTCATTAAAAGTAATACTAATAATAATAATTGTAATGACAGTTTTGTTTGTGCTCCTGTGTTCCTCTTTCTCTCTTCCACGGCATGAGAACAATGTTCTCTCTGTGTACCGAGACCTCCTGAGTTATAAATGAAGTACTACCCTGAAGTGGTAAAGACTGCAGTGGTGGGCAAAAGAGACAGAGTGAAGCCAATGCATTGCAGTAGCCTGTTCCACTAATAGTCAGTAAATACAGTACATTCAATCTTTAATGTCCACTATGGGTCATGGGAATCTACTTGAGGCTTTCTGCGTGGGAGCTGGCTCGACAAACCCTGAGGCTCTAGTTAGAGATTATAGGTATCACAGACATAGTTATCATCTTTGTCTGTTAACCCACACTTTCTGCTTCAGGATCTGTACAGGTTCCCATTAAAGGGGCATTTTGTGCATCTTGTGACTCTTCTTCCACACAACATGAACAGAACACGTGCCGCCTTCTTCATTCGTCATGAGATGGTTGTTATACTGGAGAGCTGTGAATATGAAGAAAAATATAATACAACAAAAAAGCAATATTGTCGCTACATCTAAAGCACGACGGAATAGCATCGGAATGTTGTTGATTGCAGAAATTCATATGTCACAGCCAAAATCACCCTCAAACAGCAATTTTATCTCTATTTGAAATTTTTACGTGCTGGGCTGCACAAGTTGTAACATTTTAAACCTGATGCAGCAGATTTAAACGTACTGCGTTTAAGTTAAGGAGATGTTCTTTGCTACAACTACAGAACTAGTGGTATAAATGCAGTCAAGTAACATAAAATCATCAGGCCTTCAATATTGTGGGAAAAAAGTGTGAAAAGATTGAAGTATTAATTTTTATTGATTTTCTGCGTCAAAAAATAGAGATACATATAATCTGTGCTACTGTAATTAAACCCCTTCTTTTGATGGCCTTACTGTGGGTGGGCATTGGCTCCCACAGAGGAATATCATGAAAGTGCTGCTCTCAACATGGACATGTTCAAATTACACAGTCTTCAAATGAGAAAAGAAAAGTGTTATTTTAAAATAACTGAACCTTTTTGCCCGCATATTTTTTTTGGCTGTCATTTTGATTATTTGCTGGTTTCTCTGGGGATGGCTTCAGTGTACTCAAGCTCCATTTTCATGTGGTGTAACTAAATTTAGCTCAACCCTTTCTCTAAGTAGCTTCTCAAACACTGTAATCAATGTTATCTGTGGTTTGAATTTTACATCTTATCAGTGAACCCCTATGCTAGTAGCCACTCCGTCTTACCCAGCCTCAAATCAGGTTCATATCATCTCTACAGTCCAATAAGATCAACACTGTGTCGTATACTGTACAACATAAAACTCCTTTCTTCCTTTCGCTGGAGGTGTTTGAACTTTAAAGATAACTTCACAATAGGAACTATGAATTTTCTGTACATTCAAACATGTGATAAAATGGTGCCGGCTGGCGAGAACTGTATGATACGTTTCCCAACCCTAACCTTTCTGGCACCAACGTTCACTCACAGATGAGATCATCAAGCCATTTGAAATCCATTAAGTTCCATGTCTGGTAATAGTGGCCAGGAGAGAGTAGATACAGCGATAGGAGCTCAATAGAGAGATGATGGCAAAGACTAATTCTCTCCTTGAGCATGACTGATAATTGGGTAGCAGTTTGAGCCGTTCATATAGCAGCAGCGGCAGCATGGTGTTGAACGTATTAGAAGAAGACTTGTCACAAAATAGCGTAAGACTTCGGATCCAGCCAAGTTGAGACAAGGTGACTTTGGATTTGGCAGCCTCATTCGGCATTCTGCCCTCTTGAGAAAAGCTTGGATGTGAGAGTGTGCAGGATGTGAGCCTGGCAGGGATACAAAGCTTGTGCTTGTTTCCTTGACTTCCATTCAAACAGATGTGGAGCCATTTGTTGGATCCTACCTTGCTGTGTGTCTTTACTTAATTTTTCCTGTAATTGATTGTTGAACGTGTTGAAGTAATATGTATTCCCAGAAGTGATTGACTGGAGGGGACACAACAGAGAGAGTAGTAGTTTTCAGTTGCAGGAGATATGATTTTAATGTTTGTAGCTCAAAAGTTTAGTCTGTACCACATTGTGTCACAGTGCAGTTTTAGACTTCCTAACTTTTATCAACAATAAATAACATAAATAAATAAATGAGAATAAACCACACAAGTAGCAATGCAGTTTGAATTCTTTTAAATTATTGTGCAAATTATTGCACAACTATAATGATAACTGTAATGATGCTGAAGTTATTCTACATTCTGGGTAGACATTTCTCTTGGCAGCACGTAACTGACATATGAGTGCTGTTAAAGTGTTGTAAACTTCCAAATAGTTTATCTCAATTCACATCACATATTTACATATTACGTATTATATATCCTCCTTCATTTTAACAAGCCTTTATAATAGGGATGGAGGTCACGGTTGAGTGGAGGGTCACACATACACAACATTCACCCGGGGGATCAGAGTTTTCTTCCCATTTGAGACCAAATCAGTGTCATCTATGGACACCAAAGGGTGTCCATGGTCTTGGGTATGACTTGAAAACCATTATATAAATGCATTCCATATACCATTAGTTTTATCAACATCTGTTTTAGTTATTGGCATCTGTCAAATAGCCGCTACTCTGCTCGACCTACAGCTCTCTCACTTTTTATGGGTGAGCCTTTGCCGTTGTACAGACTGATCATGTTTGGCTATTTAATTTCGACAGAAGGATTAAACAGTTTAATTTTATGATTTTTACAGATAATCTAAATGTTACTTACATTTAGTGTTTCCCATTCTCACGGAAATGAACAGTAACACCACAGCCTAGGATAACATAATGACAATGAAGATATAAAGGCCTTGAGTATTTTTATTTAATTACACTGCATTTAACAGATGGTTATTGCACATCCGTTGGCAAGCTTATGACCACAGATCATTGACCGTGACAGTATTTGACGTTGTTAGGCCAATGTGAAGGAGGGAACAAACACCAGACATCTGATTTTAGGGTTTATACAATATAATGTGTGTGTGCAGAAGTTACATAAACGTGGGTAAAATAAGATGCTATGTCATGGAACATATATTCTCTTACAGCTAGCACAATTAACACTCTTAATGGCTTCCCAGCATGTGCATAAGCCACGTTGCTCCCTCATTAGGAGAAAGTGTCGCTGCCTGGACCTTTGCTTAAAGGGAACCCCGCTGTGAACTGAAACAGAGAGCACACCACTATCTACTGGGGCTGCCCTTGAGCATCTCTCTCTCTCTCTCTCTCTCTCTCTCTCTCTTTCTCTCTCTCTCTCTCTCTCTCTCTCTCTCTCTCTCTGTGTTTTGACTTGCTTTCTTTCTTTGTATCTAAACCCATCCATCATTGCTTTTCCTGTTTTATCCGGGACCCGAGGAGGACTTCTTAATTAGTGCAGTCATTAAAAGTAAAAATCTTACAAAGACACTATGGAGCCACGTGCAAAATCCACATTCAGACACCATCAGCTCTCCATTGAAGGAATAGATTGGATGGTCTGCCACTTTTAAATGAAAAGAGCTAAAAATAAATATGCTCTCTTTTTCAACACAGTGATTTATACATTTGAAAAGCCATCAAGACTTACTTAATTCTCTTTTAGACGCCGTCGCACTGGGACAGTATGTGTCCATTTAATGTTATATCTGCAAAACTGTGGGAAGAGATTAACTGGTGCAGGCAGTAGCTTATTACTGATAAAATAGAATAAACTTGAATGTGCTCTGTCTTCAGTTTTAATAAAATAAAATCTCAAAATAAAACATAAAAGACCATGCTGCAGGCTTTTATTTTTCAAGTTATAATTTCAAGGTTTTCAGTGTGTGAGAGATGCCTATATTCCCAGAGTCCAACGACAGCCATATCAGGATTGTGATCACCCACTAGACAAAGCAGAGATCCTCAAAAACCATCTCTGTCCACTATTGTCCACTTTAGAGCTGTCACAGGATGAAGCAAAGGCCCTCAAACCGGAGCACTTCAACACCAACTCTGTGTACTTCACATCAGCCACAGTCAGTAACAGGACAGAGTAGAAGCTGCCATGACCACACAAGAGCTGGGAAGAAGCTTATTAAACTGAGTTAACAAAAAAATTATTTTTCAACACAGCATGGTGCAATGGGACTTTTCCAGAAACCTGCACATGTTTGATCCCACCAAGGATGTCTGAAAGAGATGCGCACCAGCATACAACTGCCTGTCAAGTATCAAGCTGCTGTGGGATCTGGTATATCTTGCAGAAGTCAGTGTGCCACCTCTGTCAGAACGTGATACAAGAAATGTCTATGTTGTACTACAAATGCAACTCTTGGAACCGTGCAGTACATAAAGAACATGCTATCGAAATGCAGCACAAACTGCTTTGCATTTGCTGATAATAAACAAACTGTCAGCTGTTCCCTGTTCACCACAAAGTTGCCAGATGCCTCTACCAAGGGGCATTATTTTAGGCAGTGATACAAAATGTCAACTAGAACTGGGCTCTGGTTATCTTGTGGTAACTATTATACATGTGCAGCATTGTGCAGACAGACCGCTGAGTTGCTTTTGCTTTGGGGAAAATTTAGGAAATTTCGACTTATAAGCAACAGTCAACAACTCTATTCTTCCAGTACAGAATCCTGAGAGCCTGAGACAAGCCTGCCATGACCAGAAAACTGGCCATTGGGAGTACCTAGAGTTTTTCCAATGGGTTGGTGGATAATTGGGCTGATAAATCATAGATAGCAATAGCCCTGTTTAAATAGAGAAAATCACAACAAAAGAAAATCGATTATCTTTATCCACTTGCCCATCGTGGTGTACGGTTACTGGCCCATGAAAGTGTAGGCATTGCCGTTTCTACATCATAATCACTTTACTTTGTTCTACCTGGGTCTGTCCTGGTGCCTTTCCTGTTGCTGTCAGTCAGTCACTCAACATCAGAACTTCATGAAACAACTGAACCGCAGACCTAACCTGAGGCCTGGTTGTGCCTAAAACATCATGGATAAAACATGCAACGCAAAATCCAAAGGTGGTGCAGAAGCAGGTGCAGCAACAATTACTTTTCATTGGGATTCTGACAATTCTACCCCCAATGTGGAGAAATGCAAAGTTTTACCTGTGCTATTACCAAAGACATACAATTAAGTGTAGTTGCAAGTCCTAGGTATTTGCGCGCTTGGGCTGTGTAATCCACATAAAAAACAGCTGAAGGTGAACTGGCCAATGGAGTTTTGACTGGCTGCACACATCCCCGCAGATGAGATGCTACAATGGATCAGTTTCTGTTAGCCTTGACGATCTTCTTTTTTTCTCTTGTCTCTTTTATGACACACTGGCATCCCCAATACCAGTATTAACAGGGGCAAACATGAGTTAAACATGTATGCAAGTATGTACATCGCACCAGAGCCAGATCAAGCACAGAGCCCAGGTAGAGCACCGGGGACACGATGTTATTTGGCCAGCTTCACGTACATATTCATGAGTATTGCTGACAGTTATACCATACATTTGTCAATTATCTTCTTCATCAGTAACGAGAAGTAATTAAGTTACTGCAGCAATAAAAACTGTGTACTCAATATTTGTTCACCTTTTTTTGTGTAGATAGACATTATGTACACTGCTATTTATTTATTGTATCCATGGACTCGAGTGAGGTGATTACTTGGGGAGAACTATAAATGTTTCAAATTTTGAAAAATGTATTTTATTGGATCATTTTGTGCTGTGCTGTACTTGCATAAAATGTTGAAAAATGCAGCAATATGGTGAAGTCCCAGGGCCACCTACAAATGCTTTTTCCAGGACGGAGTCGGGCCATTTTTTTTTTTTTTTTTTTGCCGCAGTCCACCCCTGGCAACACTAAATCTGACTATAGCCACCATGTGTATTGATTACTGTATGTCTTGAATTTTAAACGATTTGATAACACCATAAAAAATTGTGCTTCAAGGTCAGCCAAAAAAACAAACTGACCAATCAGAACAATGGTTGAACGTCAGCTCTATAATTCTGCAATGATTCCAACTGGATAATTAAAGGCCTCTTTACATAAGCAGTGCATCTATATAACTCATCATAGTTATTAAACATGCACGAAGTGCAATGAAATTCTTCTCTGGGTGTAACAGCAATGATTGAACTGAACCATCAAATATGTTGGATTTATCTCTAGTCCATTATTTTAGGAAACACATCTGCAGAATCCAACACTGGCTGCTTATTGCCAAGGAACACAGACTATCTCAAAAGTTACAATAGTCCAGTAAGATTTGCACAAATAACAACGGAAATAAATTTTTAATTTTGTCCAATCACATGAAGATATTGGAAGATGTATTTATGTAGGAAAATTAATCTTGTGTGCATATATTTCTGCAGTGGCAGTTTTGTGCGGTTGTGTTTTTGTGTCTACTTGTTTGTTTCTAAATAGCAAATTTAATTTTTTACGTTTGAATGACCCTCTTATGATCTAATAGCAGTAATTGTGTTTTTGGCTTCCGTGCGATCATGACCTTTTCCGTCTGGCAGCCTCTCGAGCCTAAACTGGCACTGTGTCTGTGTAATTTAAATATTTTGAAAAACAAATATGTAACATACTCTTGAACAATTATTTGAGTTGCCAAACAGGCATAAATAGAACAAATAACATCAAGTCGGATCCCATTAAGACAGGCGCATTGCTGTCTTTGATAAAGCAAACAAAGCAAAACATTCATAAGATAAGTAATCCTGGAGTTGCTTGGGAATAGATGCTTGAATGTGAGCCATAAGGGAGAGCCATGGAGAAGAAGGTTGGGGGCTAAGATCAAGGCAACACGGAGAGACGTTATCAACTGTCAGAGCTGGAGGTACTAAAGTATCGGGGAAGTACAGCAAGCTGTCCATAACTGTGGCACTGGAGACTGCCAAACAGAGACTCACAGCTCTCGCTACTCGTCTGAAAAGGTACAATAGAGAAGTGGAGTCCCGAAGATTAAACAGGATGTTCAACACAGAACCATCCAAAGTTTACTCTCAGTAGGAGGCTAATAAGAGGAGGATGGATGTACCCAGGGGTGATACTGAACAGTACTGGAGGAGCATATGGGAGAAGGAGCTATCCCATAACACCCATGGTCATTGGTTAGCAGACTTGAGAGAAGACCACAGCCCTCTCCCAGAACAAAACACAGCAGCACCAAGCCCTGTCATGATCCACAGCTACTGGCTAAGAAATCTAACTGCACTCCATGAACACCTGGCAGCTCAGATGTACCAGCAACTAAAAGACGGGACCTACCCAGAGTGGTTCACCCAAGGTTGGACAGTCCTGATCATGAAGGACACCCCAGACGGGAACAATTCTATCCTGCCTCTGCACGACATGGAACATGCTCCTTTAATATTCAGTTTACAATCATTTTAGTGGACATGTTGAACTTTGGGGATGGCTAAGAATATTCATGAAACACTTAGTTGCCTTCAAATGGGCAGTCCTTGTCAAAACACTACAATATATTTGGTCTAGGTGCAAAATGGTAATTTGTGCTTTTGTGCTTTGCAAATATAGACAATTAAGGAAGGGGAATGCTTGACCATGCAATTTCATATCAATCTACTGGTCCCATCATGCTTTCGTGTATTATTAACCCAACTATTTGGACCGTGAACAGGTAATGTCATCAAATTCACACTTGAATTGAAAATTTTAGTGATACATAAGAAACTCTTTTTTTTTTAAACTTTTTTATCTTATCAATTATTTTATCATATTCATACTTGCAATGGGACAAAATTTTAGGTTTGGTGCTTGTGTCCTGTTACAATGTACGTAAATTGTACATTGTTAAAATTATCTCCCTCTGTATTTTTCTCTGCCTCACATGCAACAATCACACACACACACACACACACACACACACACACACACACACTTGAACTAACATGTGGCCCGGATACCCTTTCATGCCTGCACTGCCTTTACAATTACTCACTAAAAATAGCAACTAGCATTAAATGAAATATGACTGCACTTTAATGTAAATAATGCAATGAGTGATTAAAGAGACATCTAGACTAAGAAGCAGTTGGTGTTTTCACAGTGAGGATAAATACTTAGTTCTAATTGCTTCACTGTTGTCATTGTGCTTTTGATTTGATTGTTTAGCAGTAGTTCATAATTCACGCTTATAACTAAATCATTTTGCATAATGGCGACACTGTACGAATAAAATTATACCCACCAGATACCTCACATACATTATAATTGCATTTTGACACAATACTGTTACTTATGCTAGTTCACAGCAGAGACACAGAGGCATAATGTAGCTACATAGTGTCCTGCTGTCGGGAGAGCTTTGCCCTGAGGGAGTGTACTTGGACAAAGTAAACTCTACATGAATGCCAAGACCCAAAGTTGCCCGTGGAACATCATGATGTCATGAATTTATCCTTGTTGATCACTTTACTTGTCAGCAGTTTGTTGTGGCCGATTAGTGTACTAATATATATATACTGCAATCTTTAAGATTGAGTACAAGCTTGCATTTTATTAAATCAGATTGAGATCTAACCGATTTTCTGTAATAGAGCGAATAC
>KV751317.1:13935503-13956816 GCA_001698575.1 Mola mola
TCACAGTCAACTCCACCAAACCTGGAGACACTGACTGGAAAATTAAGATAATGCGTAAAGGTATCAGTTATGATATTCAGACTTTTTCAATGCAGCTCATGTATTGCACAATAATGTTGGAATGTTTATTAGTTTGGTTCAAAAGCTGAATTTGTAACTGTTGTTGTTCTAATTTATTTGACTCGTTGCCATGACAGCTACATGAAAATTTTCTCCCTGAAGTTATTTCAGATTATAAATACTGGCAAAGATCGTTTATTGTTTATTTCACCATGATTTTATTAGACCAGAAAGAAAATCATGCACACTGTCCCGTTTATGGTTCCAATATTCATTTCCAAATATTTGCTCAATCTGACTTTTATGTGGTGGTCTTAGGCTTCCAAATTACCCATTGAAGTGTATTCAAAGTGTGATGGGGATGACAGACATGAGTAAATGTAAATTTACCTTTGAAAAAGGTAAAGGACTGACACTGCGTGCTCTCTGTAGAATGCAGTTGCCCGTCTGATCTCACCAGAGGGCCATTGAAAAACACTTGAGTGTCTTCAGCCACTATTTTTGAAGTTGATGTGTCACAGCTTCTGCGTTTGGCTTTTTTTAAAATGAATTTTTAGGAACAAATGCAACAGAGAAAACAATATAAGCGAAGGCTGGGGTGGTGGATGGGTCAAACGGTGGACAGTTTTAAATTGATATATTGATATTGACCATTGATCATTTCCGCCAATAGTTCACAGTCCAGTGTGTGTTGTGAACTTTTCATCACATCAGTGAGCTCATTGAATTATGCACCATAACTGTATGTTATGCACAGTATTTTAACCAATACTGTGATCTTTATATATTTACAAATCATAAAACTAACCAAGTCGTTTAAATGCCTCAATATTACCTTCATGGTGACTGTAGGTCATGTGACACACTGGAACAGAGCCAAGCATTTTGAAGAGGAAGAGGAGGGAGGTTACGAAAGGAACAGGATAAAGACAGTCATGTTGTTATGTCCCACAACAAACGTGCATGATTTTATTTTCTATCACGCAGGTCTCAAACTCACGAATTTAGACACAAAAGGCTCTTTGTGACCATGTAAAAAAACACACAGAAATATTCAATGATCTGGCAGAAATTAGATATTTAAAACTCAACTGATCCAAAGGAGGAAGGGATTTGTTGGTTCATATGGACAATAAGACAAGGAGAAGAATAATGAAAAGGCCTCACACATGACAAATACTGTCAGTAGAACATCACGGACCATAATTGGTTTGCAAGTTTCTTTTTAAAGAAATTGTATGAAATCATATTTCTCTAATCCAATGGATCATTTGTGAAAGACAATCTGAAGATGCTGTCCAGGAATTTTGGTGTCAACTGAGCAAAAACTCAGGAGGAGATTTTAGAGGTTTTAGAACTTTGAGAAAAACAATGATGGACTTCAGAATTCCTTTTTTTTTTCTTTTGAAACTTTAGTTTTGCTAGAATTGCACCACCACCAGGTCCATCAACACACAAATCTAACTGAGGAACTTTGGCATTGGACTGGACCTGTGTGTAAAGTGTGGAGGAGGACGAGAACACGAGGGCCTGTGCAGGTCTGCTTCCTGGTCCCTAACAGTGAGAGTCACCTGATGGCGTTGTTTCCTGCATTACTTAAACTCACTGATGGTTGCAGAATATGAAGCTGAAGGACCCGAGAGCTCCTCAAAAGTGACCCCAAATCATCTAGGTTACCCTCTGGTGGTGGACTGCAGTATAGGTCAATAATCCCTCCTCCTCCATCGCTTCAGGATTAGTAGAAACGCACATAAAACAAAAATTACAACTCAAATACATTTTCCAAAAGATGATTTATAATAACTCACTCATTATTTTCATGCTATCAAAAAAATGTTTTAAAAAAAATGTAATTATGAAGACTAGTGATGAGGAGGGTGACGACCAAAGGCTGAGACGATGAAGACTTGTTGGAGGTACAGTAACAGAAGCAAACACTGGAAGTTTGACTCGAGTAAGGATACTGATTCTCATTTAGAGCAAGGGAACGCTGGTCTATTCTCTTCTGATCTTTACTGTATCTGCTGAGCTGAATGTGTGCGCATGAAGCCCCACAGTGAAGCTTTCTGGTTAAAAACAGTTGGGATCTCAGAGCTTCAAGCTACTTGCATTACAGCAGACAGGTTGGACGATCCACTTTCTGTTATTTTGGTTGTTTTATTTTTTAAAAGTTTAAATTTAGTTTAGATGTTTTGGAGAGTTCTAGCCTTTTTCGCCCGACTTTCCATCAACATGGGAGCAGAGCAATTCTCAAAGCTTCGGACTGCAGTAATTGGTCTGGGTTTAGCGCTAATAGAATTGAATCATGAAACTTCAGCCGAACACTGGTTAAATCTACCCAGTACAACCACTATAGATGGCAGAAAAATGGGTTCTCAAGATATTTAAAGTCAAAAAGCACTGGTGTTGTTCAAATAATATCAGAACTGAGGGGTTTTTGGATAAGTACGATTACAGCAGTATTCTCCCTGTTTACACTGTGGCGATGGAAAAGACAATTTTGATGATTTAATTCTTCTTTTGGGGCGCAAAATATTGTACATGTGAATAATACATTTATTGTCTGAATTATACAGTTTTTATTTATGTTAAAAAGCGATCCAAAACGATATGACATTCATCAGTGTTGTCACTTGGAAGATAAAACAAATTTTACAGCCACATTTTAACATCCTGGCAAAGGAGGTTGTTTTCAGTTGTGTGTTGAATGAAAGCCAGAAGCCGAAATGTTTTACCCTTCAGCTCATCAGGCGAAGAAATCATATCACCGTTCATTTCAGCAAGCATTTTCAGCATACATTGCTGCTCTTTTTCTTTTCTGCTACTATATTTCTCCCAGCTCACCTCTTCTCTCCCTCTACGCCCTGCAGTGGGTCCTTATCATTCTTGTGTGGTCAAGCAGAAACCAGGCCTGACATGCTTCGCTGGGAAATGTGGTAAACAGCACACATGAAAACAACCTCCATTACTGGATGAAAGCTGGAGAAAGCACGAAGAAACCTGAGAGATTAAAAAAAATAATAATAATAATAAACATTGTGCTGAGGAGTGAAATACACAACAGCAAAGATGTGAAAATGGTTTCTTGTCATTTTTTTTTCAGGGAACACACTGGTATTAAGCTTCTGAATCTTTCAAAAGAACGTGTAATGTAGCAGAAAAGTAAAACATTCATGTGGAAGTGCAGGATGAAAATTATGCTCCGTGATATTTTGCAAAACATTGCATTTTTGTACACCTTTCTGGTTTGAACACAACTGGGCTGCTACCAGTCTCTATCCCTTTTCAACGGACGCCATTGTCTGGTCATTTTATGTAACACTGCTGTGTGAGGTCATTATGATCGCTACGCTGTCTTCTTCTACACTGAAGTGCAGCGTTTTTCTATACCAGGCTTCAGCAGCTCTGTGGAAATATCAGAGCTCCAGGTGGCAGCACTGAATCCCTGGTGGATTATGTCTCTGGGAGAGAAAAATTGGAAGGACAGAGTTGAATTATCCAGAATCTTAGCAATTTCTCTCATCTTTCAGTGAGAATCTGAGCCAACACTGACAACACACAGTGGTACTTTCCAGGTGAGGTGGTACGTTTTTATAGAATAGCCATTACAGTGAAAACAACACAACACAAACAGAACACTCATTCTCTTCACTGTCCTCATTTATCCGTTTGCTAAAAAGAGGCTGTTACATTTATTAGAAGCCAACTCCAAATTTATCTCCCCCCATGGCTGGGCATCGAAATCTGATATGATACCTTCGTACCATTAAATATCAAAAATGTCTTGTCATTCAGTGCCAAATTTTGATAGTTAAGTGGTTAATCTCATCAATATCGGGGTGCCAGTAAACATGCGGCATGTGCTGATTGTGCCGATTGGCTTTGTGGAGGCATGTGGGAAAATAAAAGGTTATGTAATGGGTTGCACCCACAGACGGGACTCACCACGTGTTTGTGCTGCTTGTCTTGCGATGCTGTCATTGCGTGACTACAGCGTGTGTGTGTCCCTTCCCCAACAGATGTAAGATCGAAAGTCTATTTTCATTTCTCCAGGCCTGATGACAACATATCATCACTGCAACAAGGTATTTACTGCCAAGACTGGCAACGCGACAAAAGTGTTGAAGCACCAGACAGCACACGGAATAAACTTAAGAGCAGAAAGATGCTCTGGCTTTGACTGCAAGAAGAAGAGCAAGCCAGAGTGAGTCAAGTGTAAAAACAGGTTTCATGTTCATAATCATATTCAAAAAAAGTATTGTCCAGGACAGAGTCCTGCAATGGGTTGGGTACTCGATGGGTAACTCACAAAAAGGCTTTGTAATGGAGAAAAAAAATATATTTTTATATAAATTCTCTTCAGGAAAAAGCGGAAATAAGAATAATGTGCAGTATTTCACCATCTGAATGATTACTTTTATCAAGCTGAGATGTTTTTACTAAAAATAAGCAAAATGCGGGGATAATGCATTTGTTTTTCAGGAAAAAGCGGAAATAAGAATAATGTGCAGTATTTCACCATCTGAATGATTACTTTTATCAAGCTGAGATGTTTTTACTGTGAAAGACAACGACGCAGCCTTTCACCCAGTGACATCAGGCCCAAAACTCGCTGATATGCTGCGATGAGATCATTCAGGTAACAGGGTGGGTCTGGTCCGGCACTTTACAGGTCTGGGTGGGTACAGCTTATCAACACTGGACTTGTGCAAGACTCTGGTTCAGGAACCGGTACTTAAGTCATAGTTTCATTACTTGCATCAATACTGACATTTTTTGAATAGTACAATAACGTTTTGAACAATAATGCATTCTGCTCAGTGTTTTGAACCGTAGCAGCCATATGTCACTGTCATGTCATCTGTGTCATCTAGAAAATGTGGACTGTGGAGTTTTTCTGACTGTCTACTTGTTGTACAGCTCTGTTAACCACCGTTGCTGACAGAACACCTCGGAATGCAAATAAGGACAGTTCTTACTTTTATTATGGATTTTTAATCTGTGTAAGCTTCATATTCATAAATCTTTGACTGAGCTGAGATAAGCAATTAAAGAAACCTCTGATGTCATTTTTGTGGCCTTGCTGTCTATCCCTTAAGTTTCAGTTGTTGTTTTGGTACAAGCCTCTTTTCAGGGCTGCCTTCCTATTGTTTAACAGGCTTTTGAGTGACGGCTCAGTGACTCAGATGGACCTTTTACTTTAGCCTCCTCAGATTCCCAGAATAATTCACCATGTTTATTGACTAAAGCTATCATGACAGTAACCACGGTAACTACTCATGTTTGCTTAGGTTTGCTCGATGCATAAACAGGCAACTGTTTGGGATCACACACACCATGGCAACTTTTTGATTAAAAATAAAGCTAAATATATATGACCGCTTTATCCTCTGCATTATCCTATGTCACGGCTGGGTGGAGCTGATCCCGGCTGATGGGGGGTACACCCCGGACAGGCCCCCGCTTCATTCCAGGCCTCATATACAGTATAGGGACAAAAGATAATACACAGGCGCATTCACACCAAAGGGTCATTTGGAGTCCATTTGTTTACTTGCATGTCTGTGGACTGTGAGAGAAGGTCAAACTGGCCGGAGGGAACCAGCAATGTCCTTGTTGGACAATTCCACACCAACAGATTCAAACTGGGAATTGAACCCAGGACCTTTTATGCAACACGGTGCCTCAAACCGCTCAAAGCACATTATGTTTCCTGCAATAACACATACTGTACATATGTGCTATTTTTAAGAACCAAAATCCACCATTAAAAGAAGTAGTAGCCCATGCATTTGCAATTTTACATGGTTAACATCATTAAAATCATGCCCTCTTTCCGGAATAAAGTGTTTGTTTAATAATGATCTCAGTTGATTAGTGTGTTTAAACAGTCGCACAATGAAAAACTTGCATGAAACACAGATTTTATTTTATTGAGTTAATTTCCTTAACACTTAACAACCCTTTAAAGTTTTTTAGAGTCTGGCGTTGGAGGCAACTAGTTTATTGTCTAAACCAGATAAATCTGACAGTGAAATCTGCTGCTTCTCCTGACGGATAAGTGTAATTAGCTGTTCAGTGAACAGAGTTCAAATCAGAAGTCAGTTGAGTCCTATAGTGTGTGCTGGGGCTCATATATAGTGCTTAAAGAATGGGATCATGTGCAGCCCGGGCCACCTCCGAATGTGGTCTGAGCAATCGGATCAAGTCTTCAGTGCGTCTGGGCACAATCACAGCTGTGCTTAAAGCTGCCCACCTGTAATCTGGTCACACAAGAAGCCTGTTGATGTCAGACGTAAACATGTTGTGTTCACAGCCTGTTGCACCTTCCCAGGTGGCCAAAATCAATTAATGCAAGTTTAAACTTAATGTGGAAGAATTAAATGTCGAAGTGACAGCCTGCAAACATACTATCAAGTTTGACCCTAAGTGAGAAAATGAGACAAAACGATTTCTGGCTTCCTGTATCCCTCAAGGAGTCATCTGAAATACGTTGAAAGGGGCAAGTACATAAAACAGCTGTTTGGTCAAAAAAAAAAAGGGAAAGTTGAGGTGAATGTTTGCAGGATAATGAAATTCCAGATCTAACTGTATTAGTCTAAATGTGTAGAATTACAATTTGCCTGTATAGGCATAATGGCCACGGTGCCTCAGTGGTAACATCACTGTGGGGAAAAAGCATTTGTTTTGTGTGTTGCTGACAGGAGAAGTGACCTGACAGGCAATATTTGCGTTCAAAAATTTGCCTCCGTAATTTTTTTCTCTATATTAAACATCGCTGTATTTCTCAATGAAAACCAGGAGCTGTTAAATGAGCTGTACCTGATTGTCCTTGAACAATGAATATTAAAATGACATTTTCCAATACACGATGATGGAATTTTTATAGACCTGCTGGTTGAATACAGGCTGTCTGACATTTCTCAAAAAATGAGAAAATCCATTTGGGGACCTCCAGTAAACATGATAACATTGGTCACATTGGGGGGATGGTTTCTTTATGGATGGGGATGGATGGGGCTAGCTAATAAGCAACCCTTGAGTACAGAATATTCAGATGAATGGAAAAAAGAGAACTTCAGATGCCTGGCGACAATTCAAAGCAAAGGCAACCATGGGAATTCCACCAGAAACTCCGGTCTCAGTGCTGCTATGGGATAAAGATTAAGTAAATGTATGGTTGTAATAATTTGCTGGTCTTGGTATCTTTTTTGGGCCAAACTCACACAGATATGGTAAAGCAATCGTAAGGGTTGCAGTTTCTCTTTTGAAGATATACTGTATTTAGCTGGAGCTCTGATCTATGGCCTTTGTTACAGTGAAGGACACAATTTATTTTATTTTCTTGGTATTGGATCAGTAATGGCAGATGGGTCATTGTTAATGTAACACCTGGCTTTCCTTCTCTATCTATATTGTTGTATGTCCTCGTCTAAAAAAAAAAAACAAAAACTTGGATTACAGTGTAACTCTGTTTCAGGGCAGTGTAAATCCCTGGGATTTTTGCATTTACTCCATCCTAACCCATCCTGTCCTTCCCTACCACACACAGCTCCTGGGATTAAAGAGAGAGAGAAGGGGGTAGGGAGCAAGCCGGGAGCGGGCTCTTTCAGATCTTGCTTTGAGGATGATGGTCAGCGGACGTTATGTAAGCCAAGTGGATTTCACTGGCACAGTTGAGCCTTCTCCTCTTTGATGCACGATTCCTTTGTCTGTGTTCCACTAACAAGGAAGCCCATGCATGCTCCGCAACGACATGCAAACGATGATGTACAGCTGACTACACAGTCCGATGCACCGCGGAGTCCTTCGCAGCTGTGCCTACCTGCACTTTATAAGTTAACCTTCAAATTTGTTTGCAGACAGAAACTGATAGCTTGTGTATGCGAATACCACACATAGAGTATAGCAGTATTATATTGATTGGTAGTGCTGCACTTTGGATAAAATCCCATTACTCAGGCAGTTTTGTAGCACAGCTAGCAAAAATATAAATCTGAACCTCTGTCTATTAGGTACACCGAACTAAAAGTGAGTATATTCAAGCAGCCCTGCAATGCATCCTTTATTAATGGAGGATATAATGGCCAGTTGGGCATGCCAGTGACACTGGAGAGCTCAGGTGAATGAACAGGCACCCACTGCCAAGCGAACAAGCTTTTGTTTCAACAGAAGTTCTTAGAATTGAGCTATCGTGTGAGCTGGCACACTGTCCCCAACAGTGTATGGATATGCCTGTCGGACCGGTTCACCTACGTGCACGCACACTCCTCTGTTCCTTTTCCTCCAAGCACCTGGCACCTGCCTCCACCAGCTTGTGTCTCTTTTATGGCCTCACCAAACAGTGGAATGTAAAGGTACAGTTAACTCCAAAATGAAAATATCTTTCTTCTGAATTGTGGTGCTATATCTAAATTGTTTGAGGGAGTTGCCTGGTTCTGGAGAGTCTGGAGTTTTGCTTTTTCGCAAATGATGCCACTGGATTGCTCTCTTATGATGCACAAAGCAGCAATAAAAATTCAACATTTATGTTTCTTTCCAAAAACTATGACCCAGTTAGACAAGATAACCCAAATACCTCGTTATGAACAGTTTTATGTATTTTCTTTCTAAAAAACTTGCACCATACCACAATGTAGAGGGAGACGCGCAGCTCCGCAGAGTGACAGGCTCATGCTCATGACAGGGTGGAATGTAAACATTAATGCTGGTTTCTAAGGCTAAGCTGTAAAGTCATAACGTTTGCTTCTTTTGCATTGCATGTTACCTGCTTGACTGGCCTCGCCGTGACTTGCTTTTGGTATCATGCTGTTCCTTTTCCACTGCAAATGGCATCTTCTCAATGTAGCTGGTTGTTATAGTGATGATGCGAGAAATTGCCTGAAGTCGCCAATGTGAAACACAAGTACAACAACTACAATGGAGGATATGGACGGGATTGTGTTTGTGATTCGGCGTACCCGGTTTCTTTGGGAAGAAGCAGAAGGCAGCGAGACATTTGACTGCTGAAGCAAACAGGAGTGTGTGGGAAACATTACTTCAGTGTTCACACAATGAGACTCCAGGTCAGAGACAACACAAGAAGGTACACTAATGCAAGCATGTATTACACTAGCATAACTATATCATGAAATTTAGCTATGCTATTAGATATTTAAATATACGTAGTGTGTAGTATGTTTCAGATCTAGTATTTAAGTACTGCTGCAGCTCACTTGGAACTTTGACTGAGGTGGTAATAGAAATCACACTAGGTACAAAAACCGAGGTGAGCTAGTTATCATACAGTGGAAAAGGGCATTTTTTTTAGCTAGCTTCTCATCCATAAGGATATTTATGTTTCCTCCTGTGCAGTGGTATGGAAGAAAACTAATCCCAAACAAGGTCTATGGATCATCTTGGTCATGATTTCTGCAAAGAGACATGACTTTTAAAGTACAGTCTAGTTCATTTATGTATGTTTGAGGAAAGGCAGCCAGTCAACAGCCAGTATTTGCAAAACTGAGCAACTCACACCTAAAGGACATGTTACTTCACATCAACAAACTGGTGACTGGGGCTGCATTTCATGGTACTTGTACAAATCCTTCAGGACATTTCTTGAAAAAAAAACACGTTGATAAAAGAAAAATAATTCCATCTTATTTACCACTTGTATCATATTTTCAGTTTTTATGCATCCATCAATAATAATGAAATAACAAAACTTATAAACCAGCCCCTTAACACATTTATTTAATTGTAACCCACTTGCATTTATGAGTCAATTGGCCACAAGACTAAAGCAGATCCACCAATAATATCAGATTTTATTTTGTATATGAACAATTCCTGATATCCATGCATACAGTATAATGAGCTCACAAGGTGAGAGAGAGATTAAAATATATATTCCACCAAATGTATGGCAGGGTATAATTAGACAGTAGCAACCCACATTACCTGCACTCAATTAGTGTGACAGTGTCACATATGAGGTTATTAAAAATCAGTTAACTTGGCATATATAAATGTCTGGTTATGTTTTCAACCATGTCTGTTAGACATGTTTGGCCTGATTAAAACTTGTCCTAATTGAACTGGAACCTGATATATCTTACTATATACTTACATGACATTTCATACAAAATAAATACTCCTGTAATTCATGATACATTTATATAATCACTGTAAACATGAAAACAAAACAGACATCATATATTCAGTATATATATTTCAGTCAAATGAAAGTGCTTGATAAAAGACAAACATAATATGCACCCCTGTCCTGTTTTACTGTGATTGTTCAGGAGTCAGAAAGCACCGTATTACAGTCCATGGACAGCTCGGAGGATATAAGCTGTTCTATATTTATATTTGGCATTTTTCTCACTCAGCCTTTCTTTCTCTTCTTTTTATTTATTTTTTTCCTCTCAGTCACAGCGTATTTGTTTATGTCTGCTCTGGACTCCTCAGAGTTCAGGTTCACACAGAGTCCACCTTCACCTGGTTATTGTTGGTCATGAGCGGCGACGGCTTACTCTTGAGCCTTTCCCCCGCGTCGTTGGAGCTGTCTTGGAAGAAGATGCGCGCTGTACATACTGACACTACGATGCGCTTGTACTCACGCCGGAAGTTCTGGTTCAGCACACCGTACACGATGGCGTTAAGGCAGCTGTTGAAGTAGGCCATGAAGTAGCTGGACACAAACAACCACTCCGGGATGAGGGGGACCACTACCTGTGGTTTAATCGCTACGGCCAGGCCGATCAAGTTGAGTGGAGCCCAGCAAACAGCAAAGAGCACAAACACCACAAACATGGTGACAAAATTTCTAACATCATGTGGCGTTATCTTGGGCCGATTGTCTGGCTTGACCCGTCGCCTCACCTGTATGACCAGTATCCAAATGCGCAGGTAGCAATAAGTGACAATCATGATGGGTAAAATAAAATGAAAGAAAACCACTGCGATAGTATACGCTGAGCTGGCCGACTGTTCAAAGGTGCAGGAGTAAACTCGCGGGTCATACTGAAGTGAACCCACGAACAAGTTGGGCACTATGGCCACCACAGTCAGCAACCAGATGAGCATCACATAGCACACAGAATTCTTGTCACTGTACAGCTTATCGTACTTGAGGCTGTGACAGATATAACAGTATCTGTTGATGGCGATGCCAGTGATGTTGAAAATGCTGCCAATGACGCTGACGCCCATGAGGAAGCCACTGATTTGGCAGTGGACGTAACCCAGGTTCCAGCCATTGTGGAAGATAGAGGTAAGGACCAGAGGGTACGGGTAGATGGCCACCACAAGGTCTGCCACTGCCAGGCTCACCACAAAGATGTTCCCTGCAGAGAAAACACACACCCACAGGAGACACAAAGGGGAGGACACATGAGTCATCGACAGCAGAAGCAAAGCAGACTGGTCATCCAAAGGAATGAAACAAAGAGAGCGGACATGATTGTGCGCTGTGCCAAATGACTCATTTGTAAACCTTGTTAAAGACTACACCACTTTTGTTTACTCTTTTGTTTGTTTAAACTACTTGGTTTTACCACCTTTTGGGCAGCCATTTTGTTTCAATATTGTGTCAATACCGTTGAATCTAAAGTACTTGTGGAAAGACCGAATGTCGAGTTACAGAGAACATAGCAGAACCACATCATAAAAACAAACACTCTATGTTCACATGCACGCATCACTCTGTTTTCTGCCCACGTTCCTAAAAAAGACAATATTCCAACTGAGCTGTGCCAAATACATGCCAAATAAAAGACTCTGATTTGCACAGCTGACCAAACCAAAACTTGAGTAATGTATATCTTAATGGGAAAATAAGGCCTAATTAAGAATATCCAAGTGGAATATGCTGTTTCCACAACCTGTATAAAATTCTGACTATTGCTCAATTACTACATTTACAACAATTACTTTATTCTGAATACTAGTGGAAGGTTTACTAAGAGCAACGTGAATTGATATTGTTTTTGAGACGGAAGACTCAACGTCACATTGGCAATTTTCAGTTTATTAGACACTACCAACAATGTCTTTACTTACACCAGAAACCCCTTGATGGGGTATGTTTTAAAGGCATTATCAAAGAACAATAACATAATTCATACAAATGAAGAACTATCTCTAGGTTAAGGAATTTTTAATTTATAAAGCACACACAATTGAAAAAAGCTGCTTGGCAGAAAGGACAATGCTTTTACAAATCCTAAACATCTATGGTGCATTTTTGAAAATCTGAAAAATTAAGTGTGGGAGAGGACATGCAGATAGTTGGTATGAGAGAAAAAGATGCAGAGGACAGGGAGAGATGGAGGAGAATAATTCACTATGGCGACTTCTTGAAAAAGCTATGTAAGGCCGAAAAAGGAAGAATAGCAATTTGCAAATATGGTTAAACATGCAAGAACATCAGCAAAATTCTTTAAAGACATCAGTTTTGTTGTTGTTTTTTATATAAACCACAGGGAGAGGGCTGTAAAGATGTTGAAAGGGAGGGAATGCACCAACAGCATTTTTATTGGTTGTTCCTATGTGCTTGCGTATACTTGTGTGAATACATTGGCACATTTGGTAGTTTCCCAGATGATTTGGCATGTGTGCACTTCAACTTGTATTCAGTTTGTCTCCATTTAATGGTGTACAATGAAAGGAAAGCGTCCCTGTTACAATATAATGCATATTCTAATTGCCAGCGAGGCCTCTACTTTGTGCATTCAAGGAAAACATGATCTACAGGCTGGGCGGTAATCAAAGGCACATAAGTGTACTCTGTGTGTCTGTACTGATAGGAAAATTAGACACGTTTTGTTGAAGGAAACTGTTGCGTGCAGAGGGTAGACAGAAAGTCACGGCGTTCCCCAACCACGAAGTGAAATACATGACATGCACTTTAAAGAGACAAATGAGCAAGTGTCTTTACTACACTCACTTATGTGTGAGGCTGTTTACTGCTGCGTGTCTTCGGTTTCTCCTGAAACAATCACGGGGAGGTTTGGAGGATCATAAAATCTAGCCGCACAGTATTTTTCACAGATGTCACAAGTCGCATGTTAGTGAAAAGCGTTTCAAATATTGTAGTGGGCACCACATTGTGATGCATAATGAGAAGTCCAGATCCAGTTTGGCCTGCGACGCTGCCCTGTCACAGATGATAGGCTGCATTCATATCAGATGGGAACTAAGCGTGTCATATATCTCAACAATCACTGCAGTGCAAGAGGCAATTTCATTTCTGCACTCACGTTACGTCTGTCAGTATCAGACACACACTCCCGCGACCTGCAGGCAGACCTGTCAGTCTTACCTGTGCATTAGAGGCACACTACTGATCTGCCCAGTGGCCTGTTATCGCCCATAAAACATACCAACCATTCTACTGCAAGGGTTCATATGCGGCTATTAATTTTGTCCTTTCGTATCTGTCATTCATCTGCCCTCTAAGGGGAATTAGGAACACCTGCTGTTGTCACAAGATCCCATGGCTGCCAGAGAGCTTTACTGCATGTATGCATGTGTGTGCGCGCATGTGTGTCTGTGGGTGGGAGATTTTATACATTCATCTTAGTGAGGACCTTGAGAGAGGACACTTTTTGGATAGGTTGGAGTTTTTAACATAAAAAATGGTTTGAATGAGAAAATGGAATATATATTTAAATCCTCACAATGTATAGATTGTGTTTGTTTACGAATTACAGTGTGGGAACAATAATCACTAATAGCTTAACACCTTAGTGATCGGTAACGTCTATAGAGCCTGGGATGTAGTGATTATAGTTACGGGTTAAAGGTGTCCATGCAATCATTGTAGGACAGTGCAAAGCCTTCTGAAAACAAAGAATTATATGTGGACAGCGCAGACATGGCTGCAGTTAGTAAGGATCCATGCATACTGCCAAACCAGAGGATATTTCCTTTGTTCAAAGAGGGTATCAGACAGTGTACAAACAGTCTTTAAGTGACTCCCTTGCCCTCCCTTGGCTATTGTTTACTGTAACAACCCTGTTGCAGGATTTTAAACTCCAGTCACTCAGTATTAACAGCCTTGACCTTGACAAGGTCAAACTGTGAAAGGCCCACAGGCAGCTGGCTCTTTTGGCTGTTATACTCTTACTCACTGTCTCTGTCACTCTGACTGGTCCTGTGTTTGACGCGTCGCTCTGAATTTTCATCTGTCTTGAGGAGAGATATGGCCTGGTGCTGTGTGCCTTTTCCATTTCTGCTGTCCCACACTTTCTAAAAACCAATTTCTGTTTGGGATTAGGTATAAGTGAAGCCCATCTGAGCATTTTTTGCCACTCTAGTTTGCAATGGATTTGGACAATTCACAGCGGCAATTTGTCAAGATAAATAGTGCATTTACAGCTAGTTCAACTTTACTGATTTATTGTGTTCCAGCATAATCTGGAAATGGAAGATGGTATTTCTTTATTATCATTACTAGTTTGTCCCCCATCACAAAAAAATATAAGTAATTTTTCATCTTGACATCCAGGGATGCCATCCAAGTCCATACCTACAAAATAAATTGTGGCAGTAATGGCACCTCTGAGTCTTTATCAGCCTGAAAGATCTGAATTAAGACCTCCCCATCCAACCATTTTTCGGAGCACAGTTACTCTGGTTCAGTCAAGCCAAAAAATAAGCAACTGTGAGCAGCTTCCAAGGTATTTCCACAGATTTCCCAAAGGGATTTAAGACCTGGCATTTACTGGGTCATCCCAGGACTGACATTTTCTTGTTCCAAGGCCACTGTTGTGAAATGGATGGGCTGCGATTAGTAGACAGTATATATACAGATACTGTATAAAACCTGAATCTTTGCTGGTATTTAAAACAAATAGTATATTTCTATCTCTGAGAATGACATAAAACTGTTTTCTCCCCTGTCTCTTAGTTGGTTGGTTTGCTAGCAGGGTTACACCAAACCTGCAGGATTGATTTCAGTGAAACTAGTAGGAAGATGGAGAATGGGCCAAAAAAGAACCCAATAAGGGCACACTCACATTTGCCTAGTTGCTTCATACCCTGCTGAAGCACAACTGTCCCGCCTCCCCATGAGACGTATTACGTCATCACTTTGGGAGAACATGACTGCACATTTTTTGTCCTCTACTTGCCTGCAGTCTCACTGCCCTACGTACGATTACTACTTGTAATTACGTCATCACTTTGGGAGAACATGACTGCACATTTTTTGACTTTGTGGCTTATTTGGAGTCTTTTTTGTTCAGATACGACACGCTTACATTTTATCGATAACGCAGTGCAGCGGAGGCATTCAGATAATTTCATGTCAACATCGCGTGCTTGCGCTCATGCATGAGCAACGTTGCCATGCAGACATACGCCACTTCCAACCATGCCTCAACGAGGAAGTGTGCCCGGCACGGTACAGATCTGGGCATTAAGAAGGCCACTGCATGACCTTGTTTTCAGTGTCGTTGAAAAAGTTTTGGACCAACTTGGATGTGTGCTTCGGGTCATTGTCTTAGGGAAGACAAGTGGAAAAAGCGACACAAAAGCAGACAGATTTCTTCACTTTATCCTTCAAAATGTCCAGATAATCTTTCGTCTTCATGACCCCCATGCACCCAAACCCAAAGTTTACTGAGCCTGAAGCAGCAAAAATGCCCCAGAGAATTCAACTCCCACCACCATTTTTAAGTTTGGGAACTGTGTTCGTAGCCTCTCCCTTCCTTCATCAAACAAAAGCAACATCCATGTGGACAAACAGCTCCAGTTTTGTCTCATCATACGAAAGGACAGACTTCCACAATATTTAAGTCTGCCTTAGATGTGCCGCTAAAAAAAAGTGATAACTTTAATTAAATATTTTAATGAGGAAATGTTCATTTATTGATTGACTGTTTTGTGTTTTACTCCAAATATGCAGCATAATGACAACACTTTTCTGAAATCTCTCAGGTACAATATATGCATGTAATACATGGTATTGTTGGAAAAATTAGTCTGATTTCAAAGGGATTTATACGATATATGCACATATATTATGCATGTCTCTGTTTGAAGTCCTTTTTCCCTCTGATGTTGCATAAAAACAAAATCAAACCAAGTAATAATTTTATTTTTTCTTTGTAATGAAGTTCTTAAGAGTTATTGCTGGCAAAGTGTCCGTTAAGACACCAACCTACTGGCAGTCTCTGCAGACAGCTGTCTAACAGACTGTTGACTGATGAATGATTTGAGGTCTATTTTGTAAAATGGAGGAAAGAAGTTTAAATGAACAGTACAGACAATCTGGGTGTACAGTTTGATTTCAGATTTTAAGAAGCTAAACACACAATAATATCAGATGACCAGTCTTCTGAAGTGTAGTAGCAGGTGGAGCATGTGTGAATACATTAGCCTCGGCACACTATGTGCCCACTGCTCCCATGAGATGCTGTAGGCATTTCATTATCCACAGTCAAAAATCAAGTCTAACTGCGCACCAGCCTGGGGGAAGTTAGAGGTCATAGTGTGAATGTGCAGAAAAAGAATGTGAAGACCTTTACTCAACTGTTGGCTGAACATACTGTAGGATGTTCATTTGAATGTATTTTAATGTGTGAAAAGCCACCTAAGGAATATTAATACGTTTCAATACATCAAGTATATGTAAATTCGGGTAATAATGACATTACATGTACAATCAAATGCATTTTTCATAATATGAATTTCTATTAAAAAAAATCCTATCTATTTTAATGTCAATGAAAAGATAAATTGATATTGACCTTGAAATTTACTTTGCTGGTCACACCAACTGCTGTGTGAACTATGCCAGGGTGGAAGACCTAACATAAAGGGCAAGAGCTAACAAGTGGCAGAAATGTGCACCGATGACAAAGAAGTGGTGACAAAAAAAAAGTTGTAATCCAGTTTTGCAGATCTGCAGGTTAATTCTAAAAATATTTTAGACAGCACAAATGTCTTTCATCCTAAATTTGATCAAATCTTCTGACTGAAGGTCAGAAAGTGACGTCTTATCTGGACAAGACTAAGAGCAGTGCCAGCCTGCATGTTTTAAATGCAAATCAAAATGTATAATCTGTTATTTTCCTGAAGAATACAGGATATCCTGAGATCCTGAGGTCACACAGTGAAAGATTTTCAGATAATTCAAAATATATTGAACCTAATGCATCTGATAAAGTAGGGTATATAGAAATCCTGAAGGTATGAGTTCCATTACACTGAAAAAAAACAAATACTACAACTTAAACCAATTTGGAGAAGATGAAAAATATATGATTCACTATCAACTGCATTTTTTTTTCCTACATTGTGAATATCAAATTGAATTCAGAGGAAGGAAAGCTAGTTAGCTGCTAGCTGCAGGTGGGAAACAGACACCTGCTGAGTGTTTAGATAACTGAGATGACAACTCATGAAGCTATTAGCCTCCAGCAAAGGAACCTGAGCCTATAGTGAGGCAACCAACACGAACAAAAGTTTATTAGTCATCACGGGATTCATATGTCACCATCTTCATTGTGCCTGTGTATATGGTGGTATCTGTGCAGCATAACAATATACAAATATTCATTGAAAAAGCAGTCAGTGGACTGTATAACTCTGTGGCCCACCTGAGAACTGCCCAAAAAAACAAAATAGGGTTACCATTCTGGAACTGAAATGTACCCGGATCCTGAATCTGAGTAACTGATATCCAGATCTGCTCCAGATCTCTCCCAAAACTACAATCTTTGTTTCATAGGACATGGGACAAAATTATCCTACTATAAAACAAAATAAAATTAAATCATACCTACACAATTTATACGCCAGTATACCCCACTCCCATCTATTCACCTGGCGAACGTCCGCTCCCTGGTAAATAAAATGGAAGAACTGTCAAAACTTGGACTTTGGCAGATCCGCTGCCCTTCGCTTCACTGAAACCTGGCTCGGTGAACACATCCCGGACAGTGCACTACGGCTGCCAGGATTCCAGCTTTTCAGAGCGGACCGCAGCACGGAGCTCTCTGGGAAAACAAAGGGAGGCGGAATGTCCTTCTACATAAACAAAGGTTTATGTAGGTTTATAAACAAAGATCAGTGTTTAAGATGTGCCCTGACTTGGAGACTCTGATCATAAACTGCAAACCATTTAATTCACCCACGGAGTTCTCCTCATTTGCTCTGGTAGGAGTTTATGGCCCACCTCAGGCGTGTCTAACGGAGATAACAGACGAGGAGAAAAAACTTCCAGACTCCTTGCTCATCATTTTGGGGGATTCTAACAGGGCAAACCTCACCCACGAACTCCCAAAATACAGGCAGCACATAAACTAGCACAGTGCATCACTGTTGTAATCGCTCAGTTACCCGTGCCACTCTAGGACTCCGATCACTGTCTGATTCATCTCTTTCCAACCTACAGGCAGAAATTTAAACCTTCTAAACCTGTTCTAAGGACTGTGAGGAAATGGACAGGACTCAAAGTTATAGGCCCACTTTGACTGTACTGAGTGGAGTATCTTTGAAGCTGCCGCCACCGACCTCAATGAACTCACTGACACTGTGACATCATATGTCAGCTTTTGCACATATGTGTGCAGACCAAGACCTTCTGCACATACATTAATACACCAACAATAAACCATGGCTCACACCAAACCTCAGGAAGCTGCGCCATGACAAGGAGGAGGCATACATAAGTGGGGATCATGCCCTGTGCAAGCAGGCCAGAAACAGGCTGACTAAAGAGATCAAGGTAGCTAAGAGGAGATACAGTTAGAAGCTAAAGAAAACAGCTTCTCAGCCACCGACTCTGTCTCAGTTTGGAGAGGCCTGCAGCACCTTACCAACTACAGGAGACCATCGCCCCACCCTGTGGAAAACCTCAGTCTGGCTGAAGACCTCAATGGCTTCTACCGAAGGTTTAAGAAGCACTCGTTCACAGCTCTCAACCACACAAAAAGACTACCTACACACCCTGTAACCCCCCCCTGCATGCACTAAAGATCTGTGGGGAGGATGTGTGTTGGTTCTTTCAGAAATAGAAGATCAGGAAGGCTGGTGATCCCCCTCCTGCCTGAGAATCTGTACTAAACCATCTTCACCTGGATCTGTAACTGATCTCTGGAGCTGTGTGAAGTGTCATTTTGCTTCAAGCGCTCCACCATCCCAGTCCCCAGGAAGCCCTCCATCACAGGATTAAATGACTACAGGCCCTTTGCCCTGACATCTGTGGTCATGAAATCGTGTGAGAGACTGGTGTTAAGCCATGTGAAGGACATCACAGACCCCCTGGTGGGCCCCCTGCAGTTTGCCTACCGGGCAAACGGGTCAGTGGATAAAGCAGTCAACGTCAGACTGCACTACATCCTGCATCAACCTTGAATCACCAGGGATCGCCTGGATTATATTTGTGGACTTCAGCTTGGCGTTCAACACCATCACCCCTGAAATCCTCCACCAGAATCTCACCCTGCTCACAGTGCCTGCATCCACCTGTCAGTGGATCACCAGCCTCCTGATAGACAGGAGTTAGCAGGTGAGGCTGGGGAGCATCACATCCAGCACCTGGACCATCAGCACTGGTGCCCCCCAGAGGTGTGTCCTCTCCCCACTGCTCTTCTTCCTCTACACCAATGACTGCACCTCAGGGGACCCCTCAGTGAAACTCCAGAAGTATGCGGACGACACCACAGTCATCGGTCTGATCCAGGACAGCTAGTTCAATGGTGTAGACAAATGAAACCTGGAGCTGATCTCGGTCAAAACTGTGGAGATGATGGTGGACTTCAGGAGCCCTCCGACACCACCCCCTCAACATCCTCAACAACACAGTGTCTAATGTGGACACCTTCAGGTTTCTGGGATCCAAAATTTCTCGGGACCTGAAGTGGACCTCCCACGTAGACATTTTCCGGAAGAAGGCCCAGCAGAGGTTAGCAGAGGCTTCCTACGACAGCTCGGACAATCAGGTCTGCAGAGATGATCATCGGGGCTGACCTGCCCTCCATCCAGGACCTGTACTAGGTCAGGAAACGGGCAAGTATCATCTCTGCGGACCCCTCACACCGCGCACACAAACTATTTAAACTCCTCCTATCTGGTAGGCATTACAGAGTGCTGTACGCCAAGACCACACGACACACAGTTTCTTCCCCCAGGCTGTTGCTCTGATGAACTCCTACCAGTCACTGAAAAAACTCGGAAAACACGGAAAACTTCTTTGCAATAACTCTCTACCTCATATGCATATTTGCACATCCTTTCATTGTATCTACTGTTTGAAATACATACTCCTTATGATTGCACTAATCATCTGCTACATTGCACTGGACTCAGTCTCCTATTTTAAGTCCATTTATTTTATACTTTATTCTATTTTGTGTATTTTGTGCATCTAAAGTGAAGTTGAACCGTAATCAAATTCTTTGTTTGTATGCACAAACTTGGATTCTGATTCTAAATTACGTTACATTCCATTTAATTTACACAGAACCGGGATCCGAATCAGCTCCAGGTTTCTCCTAAAATTGTAGTGTTTATTTGTTGGACCAACCTACTGTAATAACACAGCACAGCTTTTGTGTTATACTCATGTTTGAAACTGATCCAGATCCAGTATTTAGATCTAGATTTGGACCTCTCTCAAAATGAAAGCATTTCTTCCATTTATTCCACCAAACATAGATTCATAGATTCAAGAACAAAACTGTCCTACTTCAAAGTGTATCTCCCCTTGCTAAGCCATCACGCAGTCACCATCATGACCTCGTCATGTGTGACTGACACAGAAGTTTAATTGGTTTGGCACAAAGAATGTGACTAAGATATGATAATGAGGCACCATGCCCATCCTACGTACACTAAATTTTAAGTGGAATGGGTTGAGAATAATACTTCACATTGATGTACCTTTTTGCACATTTCCTTCCTCCTAAGAAATAGCTCCTCTTGCGAGTTTTCTAATGTAATTACGGTGCACAAGAATCAGTAACTGTGCCAACAAATTTGAAAATTCCTGAATAAAAATGAATGTGTGAGAGTGGGTGACTGTGTATTGGGGGCATTTAGCAGGGTCTTGTGGAATTCACTCAAAATATCTCCCAGCTACCACTATGTCAGGGGAAAAAAAGAGAAAAGAAAAAGAAAGAGAAAACTAATTATCATAGCACTCTGTCTGGCAGAAGTGGGGTGACAGCTCCCGGGCATGCACACAGAAGTGTGACAAAATGCACATTTAACTACAACTGTAATGTTGGAACTTTATTTGAACAGCATTAATAAT
>KV751317.1:13979963-13994578 GCA_001698575.1 Mola mola
TCCTTACATGTGATTAACCAGAATTAACCGGAGCAACTTGAAAAGATGCCGTTTTCTAAATGTATCTTTCGTCTTCTCTGACACTTTGCTCCAACATTGAACAGGCAACGGCAGCAACATTTGTTTTCAGAGACGGGTTCTGTTGTTTTGCACGTGCTCACAGGTACCCCAGCCAAGATAATGCCACTTGGAGGGGGTTCTCCGCTCTTATGCACATGATGGAAGTCTGTCCTGACCCTAACATTTCTGCGGTGAGAGAAATGGTAATGCCAGGAGCGTGTTTAGCAAATCACCTCACTATAGACTCCGACTGATGACAGCAGTGATATGTGGGGCTGCCGGTGAGAGTGCGCATCTCTGCAGGACAGGAGAATCTCTGCTGTTTTTCTCCTCTGACTATCAAATCAGGAGCGTTTTACCACCTTCAATGAGCCAAAGACAAACCCTGCTGTGTCAGTGTTGTCCATAGTGGGACACACACACACACACACACACACACACACACACATACAAATTCATCCACAGCCCGTATCATCACTACATTCACATGCGGCTGAGTGGGTATTTAAAAACTAGCCTTTTTTTGGTTTAAAGAAAAGTGTCACCACGGACGTGGGAGCCTCCTGCATTAAAACACGTTGACATGATCAGGATCTAATTGGATCTAATTGGTTCTAATTGGATCTGTGCTCGTGGCTGCAGACCGAGTCAGGAACGCCGTGTTTGTCCGCTCCGATACCAGCGGCGCGTGCCGGAGAAAGAGTCCTAACACCCGGCGGTGCCACCGGGCTGCTCCTGGAGAGAAGCCCGGCGGAGCCTGGCGCTTTCCTGCCCTCCGGCAAAGATGAACACCGAGAAAAACGAGCCCTTCCCTCCATTCATAGGAGCGCAGCGCCTGACGAAGACTCTGGTGCTCAATTCACAAAACCCTGTTTGAATGGACCGAACAGCGTGGCAACTTTAAAATATGCGACAAGTTGTTTGCTTGTTTGTTTTTTTGTGTGTTATTGGTTTTAAACGCTCTTTGACTCCGGCTCACCTGCGTTCCGGAGCTTCTTGTTCCGATAGACGGAGAAGATGACCAGCAGGTTGCCCAGGATGTCGACCACGATGGTGAAGATGAGGAAGCAGCCCAAAGTTGTGGTGACCCACGGCGGGCGGTACAGGACGGCCGAGGAGCTGTTCAGGTGAGACCCATTTATAACCATTGTATACGCAACTTTTGTCGGCCGACACCAGACTCGACGTGCGTCCCTAAAGCGCCGGCAGTGGGATACTAAAGCCTCCCGCGGCTTCCATCCTCATCCTCCCTTCTGCGGCTGAACTTGGCCCAGCTGCCGCGGGTCAGCTCCAGCAGTCGTGCCCTCTCTCTGGCTGCCTCGGCTCTCGCTAATGTGCCTGTGTGCCATTCACTTTGTCGGTACGCGCGTGTGACATGAAGCCGCAACTTCAAAACCTCCCCAGCACGTGATCAAAGCGGCCGGAGAGGAGCGGCTTTATTTTGGAGGGAGAAACACTGCCGCCTGGCGGCCGAGCGGCGGAGCTGTTCATTCACAGGCTGTGCGGCCGCTCGCTTCGCTTCATTCCTGCAGCTCATTCAGCAAGGTTTGGAAGAATCATTCATGTTTTCTCACGTTCACGGTACAAGGGGGGAAATAAAGGCTGCGTGCTTATGGGGCAGAGCGGCTTTTTTAAGCCCGCATGAATTCTCTGCTAGTGACGGAAGGTAATTCAGTTACGTTTCCCAGGTTTACAGATTGGTATTGGTATATTATTATCTGTGGATATTGTGTATAATGAAATTGTCTCCTGTAATATGCAGGCTGTTAATGAATTAAATAATAAAATAGTTTTAACTTTGGGGAGGGTGGAGTGTTTATGCGCGGAAAGGTTAATTGTAAAAGTTAATTGTAAATGGGTCACGCACACACGCACACACATACACACAGAGACACACACACAGACACACACAGACACACACGTACACACAGACACACACACACAGACATACACACAGAGACACACAGAGACACACACAGACACACACGTACACACACACACGTACACACACGTACACACACACACACAAACAAGCACTTCTGCAGCTTATTGGGCTGCCTCTGAAAATGTCAGTTTGTCTTTATTTTAATCCAGGAAAAATACTGGATCACCTGATTTGACATAACGATATACAGAATTATAAGAAATAAGCTGAGTACAATACATGAATTTCTATTCGTGTCACAACCCACTTGGTCATTTCTGGCCTTTATTTTCCCTTTAATATACTGCATATTTGTGATTTTTCTAAGAATGTGGTGTGAAACATATTCCAGCTTCTCGCTATTGATACAAGTGTCAGTCACATATAAACAGCTCAATTCTTCAGGCCAATTCACAACAATCATTATCTATGATCTGCTCTAGAACAAATAAGACGGTCAATAGAGGCTCTTACTCGGTAATCCTGACCGGAGAGTAAAGAGAACATTGTTCACTATCGTGCTGCTATTTGCGGGTTCTTTTTACATTATGAAATTGAAACTTTTACTTTAACAGATGTCAGTAGTACGGAGCTAAAAAGCTGAACTTTTTCACTTTGAAGTCAATCTGTCTTTTGTGCCTTTACTGATTTGCTTATCCCCTCTCTGTCCCTCACAGCGCTATTATGTTTCTACTCAACAACATCCCAAATCATTAGTCATAACAAGCCGGAGCCGCCGTTTGAACCCCTCCTCTATCCTCCCTCTCATTGCAACACGTCAGTTTTTATTAAGATAAAAACAGCTCATTATTATGATAGAATTTCTCGATTGCCTTTATGCAAAATATGATCATTATCTCCCCCTCCCTCTGTTCAGCTCTCCATGTCGGCTCTGCAAGCAGATATTGGCCATATTTAAGGCGCACAAAACACATTACAAAATACAAACTGTGTCTTGAATCAACATGACATCGAGGGCTTTGAGTTTCACCAGTTACAGCGGTTGAGAATTGGAAGAAGTTAAGAAGAAACAAAGACTGAATCTGTGAATATTTTGCTGATGTTCACTTGCTGCCGGCTTAATTGATGATAAAAAAAAGTAAATTGTTACGATTCTGCCAAGCAAACATCCATTTTCCATCTGACCTTTTGTGTAAAGATATTATAGAAATACCTGAGTTATTATTTTAATTCCTAAAAAGACAAACCTTGTTTGTCTGAGCCTCTCTGGGTCTCTGGGTGGACGTTCTCATGGCAGCAGTCGACTGATGCTTTTGCCTGCAGCGTATGTATTGTTTGCCATTGGAAGGTACTTTTTTCATTCATGTAATTTCGGAGTTACCTGCAGCTCACAACCTACGTGCTGTTCTGCTGGACTGGAGCGTGTCATCGGCCCGTAGCCTGCGAACTTTAATACGTGTGTTCTCTGTGTTCCCAACAGGCCCACGCAGCATTCATCACTGCTCACGCACTTTACAACACACTGGAGGACCCTTCATGCTGTCACATTTGTCTTCCACTCAGAAAGTGGAAGACAGTTAACCCGGCTTGCCGATACTAGCGCAGATTCTCACCAGGTGCTAATTTTCATTTTTGTTATCTTAACAGTTGCTGCGCATTCAAGGCCAGATTTGCCAAGGCTGCTTTACATGCGTGGAAGTTTCAGGCGGCAGAAACGAGAGCTACGTTCGTCTGGCCGAGGGCTGGAGGACAAGTTTATCTCGCGTTTATGTAAATGTCTGCAAATTGTGTTGCTCTTCTCATTGCCAATGAAAAGTAAATGGAATTGTAAGCCTCTGAAGAGGGGCTCAGGCCTGATCACATGAGGAATTGACAGGGGAGGGAGACACAGGCTCTGTAGCTTTTTAGCTGTTGTGGTTTGTGTTGATCAGTCTTTTCTTGGGTCGTTCAGATACAATTACCTCAGCATTAGCACCCACTTCCACGCTGCTGTGCTCATTTCCTCTAAATGCATTTTATATATAATGAGGGATTCCAGAAACTGTCCAGCTGCAGGCAATACCCACTGATGTTAGCGGGGGGGGTTTACACAGTCTGGACAGTTTATCAGTCAGTCACATGCTGCCATGTACTGACAGACAACAGCTGCAGTCAGATAGTCCTTCTTACTGAGAAAGGTTCCTAACTGTGCATCAGTGCATCCTTTCTAAAAGACACACTGAACCATACTTCACGAAAGGTATGGAGACAATGCGGTCCCACAATTCCTCGCAGCGGAAGTGTTTAAATTGGTGCGTTATTTCTGAAAGCTCACGTTTAACTCGTCAAACGCCTCATCCACAACCTGGATCGCCCACAATGATTTCAAAGTACGGCACGTCAAGGTGTTTCCTGGGTTATCATATGCATAGACTTCCAATCAGACTGCAGTCACATGGAATGAGCAGAGCGCTGTGTGGTGAGTGGAGGGACGAGTGGGACGAAGCTTTATAAAAGCAAAAGCATCCAGTGCAAAAAAGAGAGCACGTGTCTCAGCCAAGAAGTGAATATGGATCTGAGAGGGAGAGAGATCCTGTCTTTTGCTTTGACTCTCGTGCTTTTAGGAAAGCTGCTACAAGGGCTAACTTTGTCTATGGTCTTAAAGAGAAAACAGGATGCACCAAAGCTTTGTGCCACATTGCCATTTTCTTCTTTAGTCTTGAAAATAACGTCAGAGGTCAGAGCCAAAACTCGATTTAGCAAAAAAGACACGCTATCTTCTAAAAATAAATACCTCCAAAGACGCATCTTCAATCTTTATTCGCTCTATGAAAGAGAGAAAATTGAAAGTAGGGAGCGAGCTGGAGGGGTGGCTCATCAGAGAAACAGGTTGAAGAGCCATTCTGAGTTTTGCGGGGGGAGGAGGGGATGCAAACGGGAGGGGAAGAGGCGAGTGGGAGAAAAGTGCTGTATGTGTGGGGGAGGGAAAGGGCAGATTCACACGTGACAAGGACAGGAGGGTGCTGGGAAGCCCCCCCCCCCCACCCCATCGCAGAGAGCTGCAGAGCTGTCAGCAGCATGAAGGAGAGGAGACAGAAGTAATGTAATGAGTGTGGTCTCGACACAGCCCGGCGTGTCTCTGCTGCTTCACTGGTCATCACTACATCCCACAGAGCAACAAGAGCTTTTATCTGCTCTTGCTGCCCCATCCTCCTCCTGCTCCTCACTTGGGCCGTTGCTATGACAACGGCGGAGCTCCACCCAGGAAATAGACGTGTATGCTGGTAGAAAGAGGATTATTGGGGTCAGCGGTCTTTGCGTGCTTGTCTCTCTCATGCACATGTTTTTTCCTCACAGCACATGAACTGATGGAGTCCAGCGTGAACAAAGCTGCACAATTCATTAAACTGTGGAGCGGCACCTCCTCTACAGGGGTCAGGGTGTGAGTTCAAGTGGGGGTCAGGGGTTTTTTTTAATTCTTGTTTATGCATTATTTTTGCAGATTTACTACAGAACTTCCATTAATGTGGGGGATTTGCGAGGAAAATGTGGTGATAGTGGAGTATTATAATCCCCCTACAGCCATTGATTCAACGCTTCAAAACTCTTGTGATTCTTAAAATTGGATATTCTGCACCTTTGCCTCGTCTTGGTTTTGGCGATCTATGAATGTGTGACTTTAAGAAATGCAGTTCGTAACAGATTCTGTATTAATTTCTTTTGCTAATAGTATTTCCAACAAACTAGCTGTCATTGGAAGGTATACAAAAGTGTCGTTTTCTTCCATATTGTTGCTCATTAGGACAGCAAACAAACTCAAAGTCAAAAGGAAACTGCCAGACAGGCAGGCAAAATTTGTAACATGTCGAGTGTTATACTTGGTTTGTCAGCATTATTAATGCTTTGGGATGGCGCCAATGTTCGATGGCGCGAGGAACCCAAGTTTGGCTAATTGTTGTCCTGAGAATGAGATTCAACATTCAACTGTGTTACGTATAAAACATTTGAGACAAAAGTCCAAGTTAAAAAGCTTAGTTTCTTCAATAGTTAAGCCAGGGTCAAAACCAGGCAGTCAAATCTAACAATAGTGTGGACAGCAACGCATCAAACCGTGTGTCCGGCATCAGAGCATCAGAACACACTGGACAGCTAGATGGATGCCCACTAGAGGTGATCTAGTACGCTGCTAGACTGATCAGGAAACTGGGGAGCATGTTAGTAAGTGGGAAGGTGGTCAGGTGGGTACATTCCCAGCGTCCACCCTCACAGATAGACTCACGCCGTCCCACTGTCACATCATCCAGTTCATTTCAAGCCCCTTATGGCCACTTTCACTGAGTCTCCATATCTGCAGACTTTTCCTGAGAGACTTTATTCTGTTTTGTTTTGTTTTTTATGGAGGGCACGCCGAAAAAAAAGAAGCACGGAACAAGGAGAAGCGACCAAACTCATGATAAAATTAGATGGGAAATAAAAAACAGAAAATCAAAGGAGTTCAAGCGCATGCTATATTACACCCTTAGTTTATTCATTTATGCTCACTGGTGCTGATTTTAAGCAAAAGATATAAATTAGTTTTCATAAATAACAATCGGTTGTGCACTTTGTAAGAAAGAGTCTGCAATCGGTCAAATCAGGAAGTTTCTGGTCTTCCTCGGCTGTGAAAACAATAAGAAATGTGAAAGAAAAGGGTCCAAGAGATCCCAGAATGGTGAAGGTAACGTGAACTGTCTCCAAATGCCGTCTCATTCATGTTTCTAGCATTTTCAGCAATGACAGCCTTTGTCACTCAAACACTCACAAGGCAACGTGAGTCAGGGCTGTAGGCCGTCACTATCTGGTTCAAGTCATGGGAGTCACTTCCCTGTGAGATCTGTGAAGCTTCATTTGGGAAGTCTTTTCAAGTTTGACAAAATACGTTTGTTATCACTGTTAAACTCGTAAAGGTTTCACAAAACAACACGTCCTTCAGTTTATGTAAAAAAAAAAATGACAGGGCCAAATTTGGAGATACATAGTTTTCAGAAAAGTGCCTGAAATCATTAGTAAGTATATATAAATGAAACAGAATGGGATCATTTGCTAATTCATTTTGACTTGTACGCAACTGAAATCAGTATAAACCCAATATATTTAATATTTGACAGCACCAACTTCGATGGGTTTGTAAATGTTCACATTATATTCTTCGTAGCACTAAGTGATTTTAATCAATTTGAAACAAGGGTACAAAAAGTTGTGGCATGTTGAAAAACACCTGTGTGGAACATTCATTGGTAACTGGTTTACAATGTTGTGACTGGGTGCGAAAAATCCTCAGTAGGCTGAGTTTTTTACAAGCAAGTGTACAGTTCCCGACCTGTGAGACATGAATTTAGTGAAGTCCGAAGTGGTCCATCAAGCCAACAGCAGGTTTAGTGGTAGACACAGTAAAAGTCTTTCACTGACTTACTGAACATAATCAACCCCAGCCTTTGGTGTTAAAAGTTGGCACCAGTAGTTTAATGTTTCTCAGAAACCGACGGCTTCCCGCTCAGAGGAGATCTCATCATCAACCACTCTTCATCCGAACAAATGGTGAAATGCTCCTTTATTTAATTACGCCTCTTCTGTGCCTTCCTTTTGTTCATTTTTTTTTCCTTTTGTTATTGTTTCTCCACACTTCCTTTCTGCCAGTAAAATCCTCATGGATGACTGGGCGGACACTCCGTCCTGTGATCAAACAAGACCATAATCACCCTTTTCCTCCCTCTGCTGTGTCTGTTTGGTCTGTTTGATATCCAAGCTATTTGATTTCTGCAAACTGTATGAGGAACCTTGGCTTGTTCCTGTTAACAGTCTTGTGCACACGTTCTGTGCAAACAGGGAATCATTGCCCGAGGAGTGATTGATGAAAAGAGCTAATCTTGCTGTCAAAAACTTTGGATTGCTCTGACTGTTCCAACCCACTGGGGGAACAAGTTTTTGTGGAGTCTGTGAACAGCATATAAAGTAGGCAGTGTGGGCCAAATAATGCAGATTGACCTCTGCGGGTTCTCATACCAGCACATTAAAACTGATTCCCTCATAAAATTGTTTGTTACAGGTTCATGTGCGTGTTATTGGAATGTCCAGCTGGGTTTGGGTCTCTGTGCTCCTTGTAGCCTTTATTAGTTGTCATGTGCAGCCATCTTGTGGTTGTCATGCAACATTACAGGCTCAAACCCTCCCCAGTGAACCCTGAAGTGGAAATTCTCCTCTTCCACAGTGTGATCCTGTAACATGAATAATGCATCGTTGGTATAAAAACTAATTTTACGTAATGGAAAAACACCTGATGCCGTTTTCTAAGACTTATAATTGGATCCGCCAAGCGCTACCACCAGAGTTTGGGAAATGTGTTTCTCTACATTATAGCACAAAGACTGCAGGAAACATGAGCAGCTTCCATCCTGGGACTTGCCCTCGTCACACTAACTGGTCCTGCCAAGGGCTTCTTTTCAGGGTGGCAAATGAAATGAGAATGAAAAATGGAGGGGAATCTTGTAGACCTGTAACCTAATTGTAAATGCAACATTTAATACTGCACTGTGACGCTCGGAGAAGCAGCACAAGACGAAGGCACTGCCAGAGGGAAAGAAGTGAAAGAAGGAAGAGATATTACCCTCTTTCCTGTCGGAGTGAGGTGATGCTTTGCTCTTTACTCGATGAGACCTCTCAAACACACTCAAATTAAGCTACATTAATGTGAATGTCTGAACCACTGACTGTATACAACCATGCCCTCTGCTGGTGGGCTGCAGTATAGATCGAAGTATAGGTAGGACATGGGCCAAACTACAAACTCAACGTACTAGTAAGTTGTAAGTAGTACGTTGTTTGACACATTATCATGCTAATGTAGGTTCAAGTGCTTTTTTGTCTGATCAATTAATTGGTTTTAATTAGTTTTTTGATGAGGTGAAACGTTGAAGTCTGGTGAGAAATTAAGAATTACACTATGAGCTTTCTGTTGGCGAAAGCTTCTTCGATCATTAAACCTGAATGATGATGACTTTTTCCACCTACAACCACCTAGAATCCATGCATCTGTTACTTGTAGGCTAGACTATAGAAATTCTCTATTATAAGGTTGCACTGTCAAGTCTCTATATACTCTTCAGCTGATTCAGAACACAGGGAACCAGGAGAAGAGATCATATTTCTCCCATCTTAGGCTCACTGTAAAATCTAGAATAGAGTTTAGAATCACTCTTCTGACCTATAAAGCCCTAAATTGTCATGACATAGAGAGCTTATAGTGCCTTATTACCCAACAAGACCACTATGGCCCCAAAACAAAGGTTTATTAGTGGATCTCCAAAATTAGTTTAGGAGGCCGAGCCTTTACTATCAGACCCCTCTTCAGCTATCAAAAACCCCTCTCTATGTTCAAGAGTAGGCTTAAAACCTGTTTTATGATAAAGCTTATAGTTGTCGCTGGGACAGTGCTACGCATAGTTATGCTGGTACAGGCTTAGACTGCCAAGGGATTTCCCATGATGCACTGAGCTCCTCTATCTCTACCTTTATGTGTTTATTCATTCGTGTCCCAGTAATGCTTGTTACAAACTTAGCACTGTGAAACGTGGACTTGGTTCTGCTGTTTGCAGTCTGCTGGCAGGTGGAGAGGTGGCCATGGGGCTCTGGACTGTAGATCAATATATAGCAATATATCAATGAATATAAATAGAGGACAGGTGATCGTGCGATCTAGTAGCTATATTATAAACTAGTAGCTTCTCATTGTGTTTTCATGAAGGAGTAAGACTGAGAAACTGTGGCATCACTACCATGCAGTCAGTCAGACGTGTTGGTTACATTCGTCACAGAGGCTGAGGAGGTTGTAGTCCAGGAGTCACTCTGATGTCCTAATAGAGACCAAGATACAAAACGTAATGTTTTATCTAGTCAAGCAACAATAGCAGCCAGTTTTGTGCGGAGCCGTGGTCAGCACGTGGGGTCGGTGGGGCCGGGCCCGGGGCTAACAGGCTCGTGGTAGTTTGTCAACCCCATGTGAGCCAGCAAGGGTTTATTGATACAAGCAGCCTCAGGGAGTCGGAGGCGGGAGTTGACACAAAGATGTGATTCAGAGCTCATGATAACTTAACTTAACTTTCCCGGATACAGTTTTTACTTGTGTACTGACAGACGTGATGGTTGAATTCTGTACTCTGCAAAATAACAGCAATATCTAAATATTTTGGATTTCTTCCATTTCACTACGTCTAGATTCTCACAAAAATTCAGCCTGACATAACTAGGGTCTATAAAAACTTTCCTCACACAAAGACACTTAAAAGTTCTGTTGCTCTGACATTTTTTTCGTTTCGTTAAACTAAATGACCTTGCACAGCTTAACTAACACTGAAAAAGCTACACGTTATGTCATCTTTAGAATTAGAATATCAGAATTAATACATTCTTCTTTGTATATATATTAGAATATTTCACTGTAGCTGTAAAAATCCTTAAAACCAAAAAACAAACCTTTTCCATTTAAATTTTTTGGAGATGCACTAGTATTTTGAGGCTGCAACATCAGTATGTTCACCTTTGAATAATCACTAACCTTTCATTAAATAATAGACAATCAATTATTTTGTCTTTAAGACATTAGAAAATTTACTTCCTCAAAAAACTGAGAATAGGATGTATTGATTGTCATATTAAACAATTAAAAGAGTGAGCTGTTAAAAGTTGGGTCAGCCTTCCCAACACAATGTTCGGCTACAGTCAACAACTAACCACAGCAGCTTTGTTCAGTTTACACATCTAGTCAGGAAATAACTGCACACACAGCAGGTCAATTTTTTTAGGAATAATTTATTGCCGGTAGGAAAGCGTGAGCTTGTGGCAGTATTCAATAAAAACCTTAACAAGACCGTAGCATTGCTCACACACACATAGACACCTGAAAAAGTCACGTGTCCATGGATAACTGCACTATAAATACACTGGGTCCCATTTTCTTGGTGGAAAAATAAAGAGGTTCCAAAGTCAAAATTTACAAACAAATATTAATTACCAAAAAAACAAAAACAAAAACACAAGAATATGCAGCCATTCATTGAAGACCCTTTTTTGAAATGAGCAGAAGACGATAAACTTTACGAGTAAACTATGTTTGGGAAAGCCACGCTCTTTTCTTCTCTTGTTTAATGCTTCTTTTTATGCGAATGTAAGCACAGTAAGGCTGATAATGTCACACCATTTAACTCTTTTTTTGTTGTTGAAAAGAAAAGCTTGGAATATCTACAAAACCTAGTAAACTTTGAAATCAAAACTGTACATTTAAATTTACAATGAAAATGAGGACTTGTATAAAAACATTTTGCTTATTCATAGAAACAAAGATATTGTTGTGAAATTTTCTTTTTTTAACGTGATTTTTTTTTCCTCTTGTACAATGAAACATCTTTCAGACAATCCACATAATGAGACAGTCACTTGATGAAATGGCACCGCCCGCTCGCGCGGACAGGAGTTGGACTGAGCTACATCTTTTTAGCCTGTTGACTTTCACAACCCGTGTTTCCACTCAATCCATTGTGTGTGTGTGTGTGTGTGTGTGTGTGCACAGTGTTGCCAGAATAGATTGTTTTTCCAACCCCAAATAACTGCTCAAAATTTTATCTGTGTTATATCTTTGTTTTTCCATCTCTGCCGTGAACAAAGATGAACATAGATAAGTCATATTTACTCTTAGCAGAACAAATTCAAATGATGACACATTTGCACATTTTGAGTGACTGGATATGTTTGCATAACTACTGACTGAAATTTAGGACCACATTTATACAAACCAGCTTCATACCTGGATGATGTGACGTCAGAGTACCGAGTGGATCAAAAACCTCCCAATCTGACAACACCGTGTGTGTGTGTGTCAGATTGTGTTTCTGAGTTCACGTACTGCGCATGTTTGGTGTGGGTGCTGTGTGAAGGGCTAACAGGGTGTGTCTGTGGATTTAGGCACTTTTGTTTGGATCCAGTGTCAGACTTCAGTGTGCTGTTGGGAGTCCAGCCCCGGGATGACCAGACGCTCAAATTGGCCCTCGTCGCCGCTCTCGTAGTCACTTATCATCACCTCGGACTCCTCGCAGCACGCTGACATGTCCGAGCAGGAGGCTGTGGACGTGTACAGAGACATGGAAATGTTGTCTAGAGCTGAGGAGTCAAAGTCCCGACTACAGCCTAAAGGGTAGCCCCCTCTGTAGCCACTGGTGCCCAGGGTGGAAGCCGGGGTGGTGGTGGCTGAGGTGGAAGTAGCCCCTTGGCCCTCGGTGTCGCCCGTGTCGCTCGAGTAGGAGTGCTGCGGCAGGTACTTGTTAAGGCTGTAAAGCTGGGGGAGAGCTGGGCGCTGGCGCACCCCAGGCGATCCGCCTGGACTGGCCGCAGTCGCATCCAAATCTTTGCCCAGGGGCCGCAGCGTGTCACAGCGGTCGCCGTACTCTGGCAAAGGAGGCGGTGGCAGGTCGTCATTTGCAGGGAAGTCCTCCGGCGGTGGCGGGAAGTCGCTCTCAATGTCGAAGCCGCCCGGATAGTAGTCGGTGTCAATGGCACTTGGGTCACTGTACAGGGGGGCGGGCGACTCCACAACCTCATACTGGGGAAACTCCTGGATTCCAGGAAGTTGAACACTTGGCATCCAATCAGATGTGTCCCAGTGATATCCTGTTTATTGAGGAAAAGCCCAAAACAAAGTCATTGATACTCTGTACCAAAAGTACCAAAGTATTACATTCAGTTTAAAGGCCACCATGTTAAAAACCCACACCATGCAACAGTAACACGACATGCGACACCAACACGATGAGTCATCGTTAATGAACACTTCACACCGATTTGTGACAGTAACCAGTCAACACACTGAACACAATACAATAAAAACTACCGTTTTCAACATTTGTCGAGTGTTTCGGTCTTCCAGCATGGGTGAGCGAGCGGTTGGTTCTCAACAGCTCTGTATCTTCCTCAAGTGTCATTTTATGCTGTTTTATCTTCACCGCCGTGGCTTTTAAGCCACTCCCACTTTAAAATCCATCTTTTAATACTGCTACTAAAATTATTTCACTCTGACTTTAAGGCAGACTAGTTCTCCTTCAACATGCCAGTGTTTTCTAAGCTATTCATTCTTATTCTGTTATACAACAGTATAAACACAGTGACACCGATTTACATACATCCACTCAATAAATATACCAGTTAGTTGCTGAGCTAAATCTGATCATAAAATACTCTGATTAATGTTTCCTTAACGTTGTCACATCAAAGCCATGCAGGGGAGTGTTTTGAGGGTTATATATAATCGTATGGATGCCGAGCAAACGCCTTATGAGGCTGCTGGTGCAGGAAGTGCTCAGTGTTACACCAGCTTAGCCTGAGTCTCCTCATTAAGCTCTGCAGTTAGTGGTTAAGAGTTAGCCGGGGTGGGATCAGGGGAAGACCAGTGAGCATCAGGCAAACAAAGACGTAAAACGTCACCTCTTGGGTTCTTGAGATCATGAGCCAAAAAAGACTCTTTATGTGAGGCGAGGCAAAAAAAGGAGGAGAAAGAGAGAGAGAGAACAAGTTTAAAACTGAGGGAAAAGCATAATCAGCCAGGAACATGAGAGAAACGAGGACAATGGAGCACTGAACTAATGGTAAGAGCGTTAAGTTTGCCATTTTCTTAAACAGACTTCTTGAGATCACTTCTGACACTTTAAAGCAACAATTCGGTGCTCTCTTTTCTTCAAATGAGTATTTGCAGAGCGTAAGAAAGAGCACGTCAGGGTTGGATGTCAGTGTAAGATAATGGCAGCTCTATCACCTACAATTCACAACCCAACACCAAGACAACACTACAGCAGATGGAGGCAATAAAAGAGTACCTTCTCCTTCCACCGTGTCAACAGCAGCGTTGACAAAGTGGATTACTGTCACTATGGAGGCTTGTGAGGGGTAGGGGAGAGTAGAGTGGGTGGGAGAGATCCAGTTTTAGTACAAATGCTTTCATAATTTGAAAAGGAAAACACATATGGAGGTCATGGTGGTGGGAGTGACGCCGACACAAGGGACGCTCCCCGACTTCACTGTCTTCACAGGTGGGCGGGTCGGTGGGTGGGGGGCGATGTTGATGGCACAACACAATTGTGAAAGGCGACACAGTGTTGGGAGGGTGGGGGTCTGGTTACAACGACAACATACTGAGACTGTACAGGGTGCCACTGACACTACAGATGGAAGAATCAGTGAAATTCCCCAGAGATAGAAATGCGTTTCCAAACAAGCACAGGGAGAAGCCGCCATGAGTTTGGACGACAAACTGAGAGTATTGCAGTAGAGCAAAGGACTTGTTCGGGGAATCTAACATTTTTAAATCGTGTTAGGATTTAGTTGGATTTTTTTAGCTACAAGCAGAAGGTTTTGATGACTTATGAGGGGCACAGTGCCAAAACATGACTTCCCACTAATGGTATGATAAGGAAATGGCAAAACATAATACATGTGTGTATACCCTTGTGATAAGATCCCTGATGTTTGCGTTAAACATCCGAGTGTAGCTACATTTTGAAGAAAAAACAGACAGACAAAAAAGAAAGAGAAAGCATGCTTGTAAATAAATAAAAAAAGAATGCAGACATCTGTCCAAGTCAATGAACTTATGAGTGTTTTCCAAACCGAACAT
>KV751317.1:13994642-14051291 GCA_001698575.1 Mola mola
CTCGGGAGAATTACACCCTACAAGTTGTGATTGCTTCCGTCTGCACCGGCAGTGATTGAGGACTTACAGGCTGGACCCCCTATTTAAAACCTTGTTCTGGATCTGTGGACTGATTTGATCCATATGGGAGCTGAAGCCCCCGCAGCAAAAAGAAAGAGAAAAGAACAAGTGACCCCAGAGTCGCCATCTATTCTCAACATGCAAACAAATGGTGTTAGCATCAAAATCGACAGGGCTATGCAAGACAGAGGCAACTGCTGCAACACTCCGACTGTTGATCACAGCGAAGGACATTACACGAGTCCAAAACATATCATACGTGTTATACAATTTTTCAGACTCCCTAATTAACAAGCTTCCTTGTTAATTTTTCCTCCAGTGACTAATTAAAATAGATTTTAAGATACTGAGTGGTAGCATACCGTTATCATCGCAGGACTCTGACTGGAAGGAGCTGAGGGACTGGACCTCAGACATGCTTCCTCTGGTGTTGTAGGGGTGACACGCATTTTCCTCCACAGACTTCTTGGTCAGGCACGGGTCCAAGTCCACCACTTTAGCTACAAGAGAAAGATTGATTTTAGTGTTAAACGTCAGTACATGGATTAGACGTGCAATATCTAGATAGAATACTGTTCTAATACACTAACATAGGTGCAACAAGACAACATCACCATCAAACAGATTTTGGTGTCAATACATGCTCAACCACATGTAATTAATCAAGTATGAGTTGAATAAACTTTTCTCTGCTGTTATTAAAAGCTCTTCACAAATGTTAAAAAAATAAAAAATCCCCACAATCTTCTTAAAGTGGATTTCAGGTGGTAACACTTACTTTTAATGATCCGTTTTTTTCTAACAACTTACTGGCAAATTTCATGGAAAGAACTACATAGTTTGTTCCAAATGATAGAGAAAGGAGGCACAAACTTCTACAAGTTTGAAAAGAGTTTAGTTATTTAAATCTATAAACAGCTGCTGATGTCCCAGAGGGGGGAAACACAAATTCGTCAATTGAAACCTTACTGATTATAGGAAACTTGAATGTTTGCGTCTGTTGCTTTGTATGCTTGCCTGTGGAAACATTCAGTTACACAAGTAAATAATTGTGACTATTAAAATTGAAATGGGACCCATTAAAGAATGCCTCTATTTTCCCTATAATTACTATAATAAAATACATCTTTTCAGGAAACTTCTAAGAAAATAACTAGGAAATTTTGAACCTATAAAAGAGTCAAGTTAGGATTCCACTGAAAGCCAATGATTTATGACTTTATTTTTGAAGCCATACTCTTTATCCATTTTACACTGGGGCCACCTGAACTAAAATCATGCGTGTCTGTGTAAACTAAAACAAAAAGGGATAGATATTTAAACCTGGTTCCAAATTGGTTCTTGTTGTAAAGTTTTGATTCCATCGGGATCATAAAGAAATTGTAATTTTCAGTTCGGCCAATTGATTCCTAAAGGAATGTCGCACACAACACAAGTCTGGGTAATGTTAAAGCTGTATGCTGTCATGACAATAGACATTCAGAAGTGTGGCTTCATTTTGTTAAAGATTTCGGACTCGACACAGTGCAACAACTGTCACAAATGTATTTTGTGCAAAGTCCTCCCGCCTCAGCTGACAGCCAGCACCTCCTTATTGCTTTTAAGCTTTCTTTAAAGAGACAAGACTAAAATGTTAGCAGAGGACAAACGGTCATTCAGAATAATGATATTCTCCCGTCTGTCTGTCACAAAGTGAGTGATGAGTGCAGACTGAACGTCAGTGTTAGCCTTTTCTTGCTCTGCGTCTTTGTGCGAACAAGGGAAATGTTCTTCAGGATCAACCCCTTTACTTTTAGCAGCAGTCGAACAGCCAACTCCACCTCAGTCTGAAGAAGGTAGAGCTTCTTTTTTGACAGCTTAGCTTCTTAAATAACATTTTAAACACTGCTGGACCGCTGCTGCTTCTTTTTGTTTCACGAGTCATAATATCAGCCTCTTGTTAAAGGAGCCACACATGTATTATTGTATTAGTGAATAAAGAAAGAGGATATTATGATTGAAATATAAAATTTAATAACAGCAACATAATTAAGCAGTGTCTCTAACTTTTATAGGTACCTTAGACTGTATTAAAGCAGCTTTGTGAATATGTTTGAATATGAATATGTGAATATATGAGCCAACTTGTGGAAATTATTCTATATTTGTTTTTTCTGTGAGTACCCACGCAACATTTTTTGACCCAGACCCTCAAAGCAATGCCCTCAAAGAATCGGAATCAAGAATCAGAATTGCTAAAATTCAAACGATACACAACCCAGAAAAATAAAATGCTTTTATAGTGTTGAATGCATTATATACAAGTATCACTAAGAGGAGTGATTCATAAATGAGGTAAGGACAGGTAACTCACTGTCATAATCATAGTCCCAGTTTGGCTTCTGGATGGAGTCACTGTCTGACACGGAGTTGGAGGGAGGGGGAGGGGGGAGATTGGGCGCCACACTGCAAACAGCCACAGTCTTGCGGTGTCCGTGCACGGAGTCTGGGTTGAAGGTGCTGAACTCTGGATGCTCCGGGATTGCTGAGCCCTCGAACGAGTTCCTGTCCAGGTTGTTTCTTGAGTCACTTGGAATGCTGGGAGTGTAGGAGATGGGCCTCACAGGGACCTGAGGCGGGATGTCGGAGTAAATGTTCTTGTTGAGTTTGACGTCAAAGTATGGCCTCTGGAGAAAGGAGTGAGGCATGTTTGAAGCCCCCGGCTGCTTGTCGTCATCAGCTTTGGACTTGCTGCGACAGGCCTTCTTGCGGATGATGATGAAGAGAAGGACCAGGATGAAGATGCTGGACACAAAGACCACAATGCCAATCACCTCCTCCAGGCCGATGTTCCAGGAGGTGGAGATGAATTCATTGCGGACTTCAGCGCGGAGTTCACACTTCTGCCCGTTGAAACCAAGTGAACAGTTGCACTTGTAGGAGCCGTACGTGTTTTGGCACTGGCCTCCATTGGTGCAAGGGCTCTTGATGCACTCATCAACGTCACTCAGGCACCTGGACCCATACATCAATATTTAGTGAGGGGAGCTTCAGGGTTATATGCTAAATAGTACAAACTACTGCTGCAAGAGATCAGACTCGTCAAGCTGGGAATGTTAAATCATTTAGGGAGTTCACAGGATGGATTTGAACTCAAGTCTTACCTGTCTCCCTGGAAACCAGCTTCACACTCACATACTGGACCATCCAGACTGTCAATACACTTTCCACTGTTTTTACAGGGGTTGTCCCTGCAGTACGGCCCCAACTGGCACCTGAATTCAAAATAAGTTTGCGTGAGCATCCCAAAAAAGAAGAAGCATGTTTTTCAATTGTTAATATCTGGTATTCAGTGTAGTTTTATGTTGCTGCAGGATATACTATGGTGTAAAGTAATGGGTAGGAAATTATTCATAAATGCAAATTTATGGTCTACTAATTCCTCCAAACTTGAGAAGTGCAAGTTCAAAACTATGAATATAACTAATCATCATGTTTGTTTTAAGTGAAATGATAAATAATATTCACAAAGGCAAGCATGCAAAATCAACATGACATTACAAACATGGCACTGATGCTACATGCTTGTTTTCCTATATATAATCAAGACTTAAAGCACCATTACAATTGCATTACCTTTGTCCTGAGTACTGCCCTCTGCACTGGCAGTAGAAATCATCTGCACGAGGTACACAGGTGCCCCCATACAGGCAGGGGTTGGAGGCACAAGTGCTTATGCCAATCTCACAGTGTGTGCCCATAAAAGAGACAGGACATTTACAGAAGTAGCCTGTGGAATACAGACAAAAAAGATTTATAAAGGTTAAAGTGAACCACAAAAGAAAGGGGGGTAAAAAAAAAAACAAAAAACTTTTTCGTTAATGGCTCATTTAGTCACCTGCTATTTTACAAAGCACTGATGATACTAAAACTCAACACATCCTGCTACAAAAAAGCCTTCCAGGGATGGTGAGGGATTACGTCCCCTGAACCTCAGGTAGGTTTTTAATATTGAAGTAAGGATAAAGTGTTGAGTCTGCATTTACATCAAACTGCATCAACAGCAAAGATAGCACAGGAACAGGATTCTTACAAAAGTATGATAAAAGATAGCCTCTAATAGCTAGTGTACAATTAAACCTTCATCTCTTGATTTCATTGAATGTAGCAGAAATGAAGCTATACAGAATCAGCAAAAGAATTTAGGGCACACCTGATCTCCCCAGATCTGAGAAATATACAGGTACTCAAGGAACATGGTATGTATCTAGGTACAGCTTGAAAGTTAAGCCACTGCAGTAAAATAAAAGAGTGAGTGTAATGATCTGAACAAGGCATTATGTACCTCCATTAGGCAGCGAGGTGCAGCTCCCTCCGTTGGTGCAGGGATTGCTTGAACAACTCTCAGCAGGTGCGAGCGCACAGCCTGCAGCCACGTCCACGATGTCCTCCAGCACGGCGTGGGCACGATGAGACTGGGTGTTTAGAGGCAGCTCCTGGCCATTCAGGCTGATGGCCTCTATGCAGCCGCGGAGCCCGTTAGTGACAGGCAGGTTGCGTCCATGCCGAGTCGATGTGTGCTGGCGTACATGTCCACCAAAGTAAATACTGTTGTCTAGGTTGAGGGTTCGCAGGGTGCCCGGAGCCGTGCCTGAGGCGGCGTGAACCCGGTCAAGCACAAGCTTTGCATAATTACCGTCCACCTCCAGTGAGACAGTGTGCCACTCCCCGTCATTGACCTGAGCACTGTGGACTGACACAAGGCCGGGGCCACTGCCGCAGTCAAATTTGTACTGCAGTCGGCCATTCACAATCTGTTTTAAATAAGAAAAATACACAAACAAGGTAAACACTCAGGGTATACAATACATCTCATCAATTCTGCCCTTTGGGTCCCTTTTTAATTAAAACTTCCCAAGATTAAAATTATGATGGAGAAATCTTAATCAAATGATCAAGTCACAATAATAAATCAATGCCTGACAGTGACCTCAATCACTCCGTATCAGAAAATACAGCACATATCAATTTATTTCAACACTATGAAATAATATATCCTGATAAACAAATTCATCTTCTTAATATCGCACAATGCCTGCTGAGAACTTCTGTTTAGCAATCTAAATTAGACATGCAACAGTTTTGAGATATTAAAAACCTTACATGGCAGTCTAACAAACAACAACCGCGATTGACCAGACATGTTTGAGTTTGAAGTCTGGCATGACGACTGCAGTACCAGACCTACTCTAAAAGGAATGTGTGGAAAACTACTTTCTGTTTTCCTCCCAGTACTAAAATAGCTCTTGTGTATGATTTTTGTTTTTCAAGCCACTACCACGTTCCCATAGTCCCTCATGTGAAACTGGTTTTAAAAATGGCTTTTTGAACCCTTCGGCACGGTTGGTTAGGACATATGGCTGGATGGTCTCATGAGAAGGCCATTCAGTTATGTGTTTAATAAGTCCTTCTTATATGGAAATGGAGCTAAGATTTTTAGAAGGACAGTCAGTCTAGACTTAATTATGATAAGCTAGGTTATTATTTCTGTTATTAAAGAGGCTGGAGGAATAAATGCAATGTTATGAATGAGTAACGAGGGTGGTAAAAAACACACCTCAAGGATGCTGTAGTCGGTTCCTTTAGCGTACATGACAGTGGCATGGCTGGAGAAGGTCCTGAGCCTCAGAGACAGTTTCATCAACTCCTTGTTCTCATTCTCCATCAGATGGTATTTCACATAGCTGTTGCCGTTGAACGTCAGAGAGTTACCATCTGGAAGGAAGTAACGAACATGTATTTGGTGCTGGGAATTTTATCAATGTCTCTATATTGTTTACACGTAGAACACAGACTAGACGTAGGATAGTCTTACCTGAGCATTTGCCCTTTTGGCCCTCTGGACACACACAACTGTGAACATTATCTCTGGGATCTGCCACACAGTCCATGCCCTCAGGACAGGGGTTGTTCTCACACACGTTGTTCAAAATGGGACATTTGCCACCTAAACGCCAACGCATTTTTACTAAGAACAGGAGTTTCTTACAGTCAGTGTGTACATGTGTGTGTTTGATTTGTTTAGTGTACCTTCACACTGGCAGGTCGCAGTCCTCAAGTGTCGTGGGGTAACGAAGCTGAGGCGAGCTGTGCTGTGAGTGGACATGGCGGTCTTATCCAGGGAAATGACTTCATCGCAGAATTGCAAGGGGCACTCCAGACCTGCACAAAGCTTCTGCGCCACCAGCACGATCCGAACCCCCGTCATCTCCTCGATTACTGCTGCAGAGGTGTTGAGCTTACGGAAGACAACCTGACGGTGATTACACATGAACAAATAAAGCCTCAATAAAATGGGGTCAATGCTGAGAAGAGTTGATAAGTGAAAAGTTTCTGATAAGTGATTAAAGCTTCAGGTTATTTATTTTATGAAAAATATCTTTAAAATTGTGAATAAAGTGAGTACAAGGCATCAACATTGTATTTTTTATTTTTCATTAAAATGTTTTGCTGGTTCCAAAGGTGATATTTGGAAGTTTTTCTTCTGATATTTGACAATCGCATAAATGAACTGATGCTAAGATGAAACACAGGATTTAAGACAGCGCCCTGGGCTTTTAGACATTGTAATTAAATTTTTCACAATCACGTGCGGCCTTACATTTTATAGCCAAAAGTTAGTAGTAACTGAGAAACAAATCTGCAGATTAAGCAATAATAAAATGCATTAATTTATTCACAGCCCTCAAGCCCCAATCTTAAATATATGTATTGGCAGAAGTTTAATCAGGAAGACTGTCCTCACAGTAACTACATTGCTTATTTATTTTCTGACACAACCTCATGAACCAATGTTATCATTGCTGTCAAAACTACAACTTCCTCTCCTAGGATAATTTATCTTTTAACCTCTGCTAAACTTTTCCAGTTTTCACCACAATCCGCACCTATGGGTTTTTCCAGTGAGCTCAAATCCAGCCAATGCCGTTCACCCCTTCAGCACCACGACTAGCGGTGTCTACACACTTAAGATGGATGTCCCTGTACAGCTCATGACACCACTACTCCCTTTAAGTAATTATGTACTGATGGAGTCTAATTGCTATAGACTTCTCTCTCACAAAATCAATACATTTAATTGATTTCTCTTTAAACCACCCTCCTTTGGTAGACTGTTGGTAGAACATAATATGAAATATGAAGGTATCATGCTGGTTTTGGTGAAAATCATGAAGCCATTTGTATTAGTATATCAATCAAAGAAACATATTAATCAATAACATTAAAGCAACAAATAGACCCTAAACTATTACAAGTGATTATTTTCCTCATCTTTTCCCGTTTTTATATCTTAACAAACTGTATATATTCGCGTTTCAGACCGATGCTCAATGAGTAACTGAAAGACACTTCATAAACTCAGCATTTAATCGATTGACGATTGTTATTCAGGACACAAAACCAGAATAAAAGAGCTCAAAACAAAACAGACTCAAAAACACCATCATCAACAAATGAAAATCTAGAAACATAAAACAATCATAGCTGTTCTTACCTCCTGAGACTGGTAGGGGCTGCCAGATCTCTCTAGAGTCAACAGCACATCCAGATCTCCTTGCTCTGAAGGCTGCAGGCTCACTAACTGCACTTCACTCCTCCGAACTCCAGCAATGTTTCTCAACGCCCGCTGGAAGTTACGCCAGTAGTCACCAATAAACTCCTCAGGGGCAATGTTAGCAAAGCGCACTGCGATAGAATTATCTAGAGCCTGACTGGATGCTTGCCTAACGTGCACGGTGACGTCAGCAGCGGTGATGAAACGTCCGTCGGTCACTGTCACGTTTAGGGGGTAGTGGCCAACATCCAGTGGCCGCACGGCAATGACTTTACCATCAGAGGCAGAAACTGAGAACATGGCACCGCTTTCATCTGAGAGAGATGACGACGAAGGTGCAAGGCTGTAGGCGAGCGTGTCATAGATGTCTTGGTCAGTGGCATGGATCTTGCCCAGGACGCCTCCGGGGTACTCATCGCCGGTGGTGGTCACAAAGATGTCCAGCGGCAGGATTGCAGGAGGATAGACACTCTCCTCAATGATGCGTACACTGATAAAGGCAGTGGAAAAGAGCTGCGGTTTGCCACTGTCTGACACCTAAACATTGGAAACAACAGGGAGAAAATGAAAATGCACTGTCAAGTTTTGTCCGGAAGCATTATTTCTTCCAGCAGAGGGCAATCAAGCTCTTCAAATACAAAATTCTGAGTTGACATCACCTACACACTGTAGGATATTAAAGTTAACAAATATATCCAGCGATTCCTCCAAGGTGACACATCAACATGCAACAACACATGTGATCACGACAACTCGAAGCCAATGGCTTTGATTTATGATTCTCTTCTGAGATGCCTAATACTTATTGTGATTCAGCTTCTTATATACAGTTGTTAACAGGGTGAAAATCTTGGACATTGGCTGTAACATTTGCTGTCTGTTTTTTAAGTGTGACAGGAAAAAGGTACAGAGAGGGAAAAGAGGGACAACAAATAAATCAGGTTGATCTGAATTGACGGTTAAATCAATACAACCTCTCAACTCTGGCTTCTCATTGGTGCTGTGACTCACCTGTGCTTGAAGTAGGTAGTGTTCTGTACTTTTCCTATTCAGTGCCCCCACAGCCAACAGAGCTCCCTGTTGATTGATGTGGAAAGCATTGCCCTCATTCCCATCCACAATGGCAAATGTGAAAGGTGGGCCATTGTGCGAAGCGTCCCGGTCAGTAACTGTGAGTTGAAGAACACTTGTGCCTTTTGGCCGGTTCTCCTGTGGGAAACAAGAGAGGCATGTTTAATATGTATGGTGAGAGGAAGTGGCTCTCCTATGCACCCACATGAGGGAGGGAAACATAATTGTGATTTAATGGACATATTTTGCGAGCTGAAAACACTAATAAACAGTGATCACTTAATACTGTCTTAATTAAAAATACCTCAGCTGATTCTATATCCACTTGAGGGCAGTGAAAAACATAAAAGCAACACAACATTGATATATAATAACACTGTGAGTTGATGTTGTTAACCTTTAAGCAAACAAATGTCTATTTACACACCAGCAGTATTTACATATTATCAGTTGTTGGGAGTTTTTTTCAATACCTAATGAATTTAAGTCTAATTTTGTCTGTTTTTTTGAGCTCCTGAGAGCAATAAATCTTAGCTAAAAGCTTTAAGCAGATAGGTGCTGACGGGTCGAATTAAATATTTGGTAAGAATTTCAGTGTTCTCTTGTGGAAAAAGGTTGTCTGCTGCAGCTAAATGTGACTATTTGAGTACAGTTGTGATTGAACCAGAGATAAAGACAGGAAGCCAAAACAAAGAGCTGGAGGATGACTGATGATTATCTGACAGTTCATTCCTTCGAGTGACTCATGCATAGTCATTTGATCCACTGCTGATATAAGAAGACTTATTGTACTGATGCTGGCAAAGTTGTGGCTGACTTCATCTTCTTTTACTAAGTTTCAAAATGTTGTGGAAAGGCTTCTTACTTCTTTTATGTTCCTGAATGGGCTTGAAATCAGTCTTGTCTGTTGGACTAAGTGAAAACTAACCATGTTTCATCCTTAAATGTATGCACTTTCCACAAAGTACATCTACAGTATCCCTTGTTTTTAATCATTTTTCCAAATTGGCAGGAAAATTGGAAATGAATTATCTTCACTATTTTTCATTTTGGATCTTGCAAGTTACATATTTTCCCTTTACTCCAATCAACCATCCAATATCAGCTCAGTGTTTTGCATATTCCCACTCTCCATAAACCCTCTCTCTGTCTTTATTTTCCATCTCTTATCCCTGCATTCTATACTTAAGATGCAGCCTCTGTCGTTCAATTCCCTCACCCCCACCTTTTTTATCCCTCGTCCATACCTCTGTTCTCGCTCCATCCTAGAAATCGCTTCTTGACATTCTAGTTGCACACTCTCCCATTATTTCCCCTTCTTAATCCCTCTCTTAATGTCCACTCCAATTCCCAATGCACCTCCCTCACTTTCTCCCATCCCTTCTTCTTCCTTCTCATCCTCTTTTTTAATCAGCCCTGTATACTGATCCCTCCTCTTACCTGGATGATGAGGCTGTAGTTTGCCTGGGAGAAAAGTGGTGGGTTGTCATTGACATCTGAGATGTCAATGTTGATCATGCTGCTGCTGGAAAGAGAGGGTACCCCGTTGTCTGAGGCTACCACCATCAAGGTGTACCCTGAAGTCTGAAAAACAGTAAGAGAGAGAGAGACTTACCATACATAGACAAAGCTGCTTTTGTACGAATTAGTATAGAGCAGATCAGTAAACAAACTTCCCTATTTGGACAAAGTAATGACTCTGATTGAATTCAGCAGAGTGCAATTAGACGCTCAGTTGATTAAACTCTGTATATACAGTATGTACATTCAGCATTGGATCTGCCATTTCTCTTACTCTCTCTCGGTCCAGTTGGCGAGCAACTTTCAGCTCTCCTCTGATTGAATCGATGGTGAAAGGGCTGCCTTGGTTACCATCCACAATGGAGTACCGCACGTGATTGTAAGAAGGCCCATCAGAATCCTCAGCGATCACCTGTGAATCATCAAACAGTCAAAACAATAATCAATGAGCGCTCCTTAGTTTTTTCGACTTTGTTTTTGTCTGTGCTCTTCATTAGTTCAAAATGAAGAGTGACTTGAAGAAAACGTGATTTCATTTCAATGCACTAAACAATCCCAATTCTGCAACGCTCAAATAAGCAACTGAGGAGGCAAATTAACCAGGCTTACAAGAGTTAAACTTGCTTAGAAGCATTTAGAATCATTTTTAGGGTTTTTAATTTAGTGTAAGACTGAAACCATTAGTCACTCCATTTAAAATTCATCAGCAACATCTTAGACTTTCTCTATTTTGAATCATTTTTCAAACAAAATGTAAAACAATGCCAAGATGCCAAGTCTCTCCATGGTTTCATATTTTCTGTTTTTTTCTGTTCTTTATTCAATTAAACCAGATTTTGAAGACATTAACCCGTGTCAAACCAGAATTCATTATTTTGCACATAACAAAAAAAATGTGTAAAACAAATTGGTTTATCAAGGGAATGACGATCATTAGGTGTTGCCCCAGTATCATATAGATGCATATAAACGTTTCTTTTTTTAGTGTGCAATCCTCCAACATACAAACACACACAGTCTTAAAACCCACCAACCATCACAAACTGAGCGACAAAGAAGATTTACAAGCCTGACACAATGGCAGGTATTATAATCTAATTTTCTGAGGGACAAATTATATTCAGGTACATTTGACACTGAGGAAAAATTGCCGTAAGCAGAAGTTTTATGAGGATAGGAGTAAGAGGAGAGCAGACAGGCATAGATGGAGAAAAATGTGATATGCCAAAGGTAGAAAACACATTATCTTGGATATTGGTTTAATGAGTCAAACGCCTTTCAATTAAACTGTTTGAGCATGTGTGACAGATAATGCATAAGAACAGTGATGCAGTAAGGGTGAAAAGCTTTGGCACTAATTTAGCTGTGCCACCAGTTGGTGATTTTCCACAGGTGCAGATATGTGATAAGTGTAAGCAGTGAGTGATTGGAAGAGAGGAGAAAGACTTTGAGGGCAAAAATAATGACTGGGTGAAGGCGAACGAATCACAGTACAAACCAAGAAAAGTATGGTAAATGGATGAAAGTGTTATTTCCCCTGCATGCAGTAAAAACACAGCATGTATGATCCTACCATTATTACAGTCTTGCCCAGCTCTGCATCTTCGCTGATGACAGCTGTGTAGATGTCCTGGCCGAAGGTGGGACGGTTGTCATTGACATCAGTCAGGTTGATGTTCACAGTGGCCATGTCACTGAGTGGTGGTGAGCCACCATCTGTAGCCTCTATGGTGATGTAGTATTCATGGGAGACCTCGTAGTCCAACGGCTCAATTACAAAGATGTCGCCTAAGGACAGCAGAAAGTCAGAGCGGCAGAGAGTGCTAGTGCCATGTGGCTTTACATGACTTTTTTTTCTCTTTTGTATTGAATGTAGGGGTGTGACGATACACTCACGCCACAAGATGAGATATACAATAATGGGTTCATGAGAATTAAATGAGATATATAATATATAATATTATATATAAATAATAATAATAATATAATATTAATATTAAAATTTTATTTATGTAGCACTTTTTAAAACTTAGTTACAAAGTGCTAATAGTTTAAATAAAGCAAGTTGATGTTTCAACACCGAAACAAAAGTCAAACAATGGTTGTAAAAATGTTCACATAAATTGATTTTAACCAATTTCTTTGGAATTATCGTTTTTTTTATTGGCATTTTATCATATTTTGCTAATAAAATTATTTCAAAATATAATATATTTGCTTTGAAAGACTTTGAAAACATTTTTGCAATATCAATGTTGATTCACTTTGCAAAATTAAAACCAAATTGTGAATCAAACAATGGACATCTGCTTCGGAATCGTTACGTTTTTATGTTGCAAGGTCTTGCGGCACGAGATCTTGACGATGATGATTGACAGTTGTGCTATGCTTGCAATTGAGTGGTTTGGTGTATGGGTGGGACCTTGATATCACTGCTACTGCTATGCTGCCCAGTCACAACCTCACCAAATCGGAGTCCAAAGACTTCGAAGATTGAGATGCAAGATGGCAGCGCATCAATCCCAGATTTTTTAGCTTAATATTTTTACAATACCAGGAAATGGTAATTATGTCAATGGTCACAGTCCAAACGGCGAGGGAAATACTATATTTTAGAAAATTTAAGTTAAATTCAGTGACAGTTGCACAGTTTCATTTGTAGAAACTTACAAATTCAGACAAAAATATTACATTTTGAAGGATCCCCATGGGTATTTTTTTGTAAAAACAAAAAATAAACTGTGCTGTGTTTAACCTTAAAACTTAACAAACCTGATAAATGTGTTTACTTTCTTTAATAGTCTTACTTTGAATATTTTGGGTTGAACATTGTTCCATCTCATGTTTATTTGAATTTTTGTTGCCTTTGTTGTTGCCCTCCTTTGCTTCCTCAAAAGCACTGTCACATGCCAAAATGCCAAAGACAACCATTTTAGATTGGCAAACATTATAAAATAGTTTTTTGGGATTTAATTTGAAATAAAATTGGATTAGTAGTAAGTCTTCAATGTGACCACTTACCAGCACGTGGGTCCACACTGAACATGCCATGTTCATTCCCACTGATGATGCTATAGGAAATCTCTCCATTGGCCTCTGTGTCACGGCTAGCTGCATGCACTCTGAGCAACTGTGTGCCCACCGTCACATCCTCAGACACGGTTGCCGTGTATTCACGGTGCTCAAACACTGGTGGATTGTCGTTGATGTCCAGGACGGAGATCACCACCAAACATAGCGAGGACAGACGCGGCGAGCCCATGTCACTGACCAGAGCCTTCAACTCATACGTTGACTGCACCTCACGGTCCAGGGCACGCGCCAGGCTTATTACACCAGTGTGCTCGTCAATTGAGAAAAATCCATCCGCAGAATCGAGCAATGAGTACAGGATGTCACCGTTAAGACCTGGAATAACAAATAAAATTTTAAGATTTCTCCCTGAGTTGACGTGGAATGTTTTGACAATACTTCTTCTACATTTCAATATGATACTGTTCAGAATGTCAACTATCTGTCCTACTAGCCACATCTCAGCATTTAAGGTAAAAAGTAAAAAGGGTATGAGGATTCATATTGATTCTTGAATGATTAATGTTGTAAGCTTCTATTCATAGACCAAACCGTCCATCTTTTAAACAGCCTCTGATAAACACGTCCTGCAAACATCTAATCCATGCTGTCCTCATTACTCATGTGCTACCACTAGCAAGACGCTCGCAGCAACAAGACAGAGACGGATCACAATAATAATCATAATGCCTTTCTGCAGGTGGCCCCCATTTGGAATATGCCATTATACTCCCATTCATCAGGTAAGAGTCTCCATCCTCTATGGATCTCATTATCGTGTTGGAGAGACTACCATGGAAAGTCCTTCTCATGTGGTTTCTCCTCACTTTCATTTAGTCTGGTCATCCTTGAGACAATTGCTTAGGGGTGGTTAAGTAAATTGCACTAAATCCCGATACCTTCTCACACATATACAGTATAGTATGATTGTATGCTCTTTTTAAGTTTAAGATCATGCTGGAAGGATCAGTGAATTGAAAGACAATTAACCACCAACTTGTTTCTGAATAGTGGTTGTACTAAACAGGAAATCGGTATACATTATATTCAGCAGTAGGAAAGCATAATGGAAATTTGTACTACTTTCTAAAATTGTATTGACAAAACTGCAGGTAATTAATCAAGAAAATAATTTTCAAATTAATCTCAATATTTCTTTTTTTGTAGCCCTATATTAATAATAAAGTTGTACAACATCTTTATTAACCACACCGGTTAAAGCGACCATGCTATCTGCACATGCATCTTGAAAGCAACACCGGCAGATTCCATGTATCATTACAGTATTGAAGACAACACTATCAAAAACTTCATTTAATTTTCGCCAGCACCAAGGTGGATAAGGAAGGAGATGGCAAACATCTCCACAATGGAGCAACATGAAAAATTAAATGAAGAAAACAACAGTATAGAGGACGAATACAACACCCTGCTCCAGGCAGAGAGAAAAGAGGACAAAGGACAAAGCAGAACCAGAGAAGGAATGTGTAATCACGTAGCTTATAAAAGATCAATGCTAGCAGTTTGGGTCTGTTTGTCTTTCTCATGGGTCCCACACTGAAGAGTGCTGCTTTCTAGAGCAGATAACAGCAAGCTAAACTGAGTAGCAGCAGCGCAGGTCAGTATCAAGAAAAAATGCAAATAAGGATAGCATTCAGGCTGTGACACTTTGCAGCGAGTACCAAAATTGAGTGCTGGCAGAGATATGCAGTCAAATCTCAATAGAAGACAAGGCAACACTTTCGTCTTGTGAGAGGGTTACACTAGACAGCAGCTAAGAGACGTTGAATGAAGCCCCAGTGACCAGGGTCAAAACTGCAATGCCTAATTTTTTTTCTCAGTCTACATGCTGCTTGATACTTGCCAGATGTGCTTCAAGCTACAGCTTCACCTGAATCAGAAAAACTAGACAGACACACAAATAAGATGCCTGCCCATGTGAGAGTAATCTAAATCAAATGCCTCTCTGTTTTCACTCAGTGCAACTCTCAATAATTATTGATGAACTGCAGGGAGCTACTTTCTTTCTCCAGCCCCCCTTCAAGTGCCCTTATTTTTTTGATATTCAAGATTTAAAATAATTATTTTAAAATGCTTTGCCAGCAAAGTCTTTGGAAAGAAGTGTCTTCTTTAGCATTATTCTGTGAAGGACCAGACTTTACAATCCTTTTCATCCTGCCAAGCTGTCAGTCTAGTCAAAACAAGGAACTAAAATAGGAAAATAAATAGAGAGGGTATTTATTCTCTGATAGTTAACAGCTGTAATGGTTACTTAAGCAACAATGTCTTGTTTCACTAAAATAAAGGTTAGAATCTGTAATTGCAGGTCTGAACAAAGTCACAAGGAGCTTTAATGACTGTGTAACTGCAGGGTTTAAGTTTTATCCACGCCCGAGCCGCTCTGTTTGGCAATGCTTGCTAAAAGAAGAGGATGCCTCAAATAAATGTGTCCCAGCGGCTTCGCACCAGGCAAATGGAAAATTGCAATCAAGCCTTTTGAGAATTCAGCTTGAAGGGAGAAAAATTTCATTAGAGTGTAATGGAGCTTTTAATTTGAGGGGTTGATCATTTGTGAAATTTCACATTTGTTATGCTTCCGGCTAAGCATTTACTATAGTGCAGTTTCATAAAGATAAAAACAAATGATTGAATCAGAATTTACCAAAGGTACATATTTGTAATTTGTTCTGTGATGACCATTTAAAGGGGTATTCATGAAACACTGTTAGGGATGTTTATCTACAGGCAGTTTTAATATTCTGTTATTCATCCACTGCAATGTGGCAAAAATACTACAGCACATGCTGCTGAAAATTGGGGAAATTTTATATATTCATGTAAGAACCTTTTATACACTTTCAACTAACATACAATTAGGTCTAAAAGTATTTGGACAATGACACAATTTTTAATCATTTTTCCTTTATACACCACAACAATGGATTTGATAAATTCATTCATTCATTTTCTACCGCTTATCCCGTTAGGGGTCGCTGGAGCCTATCCCAGCATCTCGGGGCGAAGGCGGGGTACACCCTGGACAAGTCGCCAGTTCATCTCAGGGCTGACATATAGAGACAAACAACCATCCACACTCGCACCTATGGGCAATTTAGAGTGACCAATTAACCTTCCCCCAGTTTTTGCAAGTTTTTTGGAATGTGGGAGGAAGCCGGAGTACCCGGACAAAACCCACGCAGACACAGGGAGAGCCTGCAAACGCCAAGCCGAAACATCCTGACCCGGAATCGAACCCGGGACCTTCTTGCTGTGAGGCAACAGTGCTAAACACTGCACCATTGTACCACCTGGATTTGATAAAGATTTGATTTAATTAGATTTTTAATATTTGATAAATATTTTTTGCGATCATCTACTTTAGTTCTCACTTTCTTGTCAAGAATGTACTAAATTGTTGATTTGACCTCTCCTAAAGTTCTTGCTCTCTCTCTGATATATTTATTTTTGTTTTAAAGCCTAATGATGGCCTCCTTCACTTGCACTGATATCTCTTTGGACTTCATATTAATAGCTCCAGTCAAACAACTGCCAAATGTAGATTTAACACCTTAAATCACCTCAAGACCTTTAAACTGCTTCATTTGTCTTGAAATAACAAGGGAACAGATCACAACTGGCCATGGAAATGTTAAATGGCTACCTAGATTTAGCTAGCAAGTATAGTTATGAAGTGAGAGGAATGGCTTTGCTTACCACTGCCAAGAATTTTGAGCGCTAATTCTGCGTCCGTTATCTTTAATTAAATAAATTGATAAAGGTTTTATTTTGAAAATGACATACACAAACTCTAACAGAAAAGAAAAATTAACAATGCCTAATTCTGATACCAGCGGCTCATTGGCTACTTTGATTATTCACAAGTTGTGGATTATTTTTCAGTTTGAATTAATTCAAATGGAACACACAGGGCTTTTCAGTGCATATACCTTTCTAGCTCTATGCCAGGTTTTTTTTAGGTTGGCAACAAATTGCTTCTTTGGTACACAGTCATAGAAATATTACAAACTCACCAGTATCAATATCAGTTGCCAGCAGTTTTGCCACATAGGTGCCTATTTCTGTGTTCTCAAAGACTGTAAAGGTGTAGGGATCGGATAAAAACTGAGGCAGGTTGTCGTTGATGTCTTCCACAGTGATGTGAATGTCAGCTTCGCAGTATCGTCCTCCTCCATCCACTGCATGCATTTTGACTCTGTACTCATCCTGTTCCTCTCGGTCCAGGGGATGCAAAGTTTTCAACTCCCCTGAAAGTGGGACAAAACAAATTTTGAGCACAGACACACAGGAACGCATACACTTTGGTCATTTGCTATTTAAAAAAATATTACAGATAGATCTGTGTACAAAATAAGTAAAGCAGTTTATGTTTACTATCAACTATGACTGCCTAGAGCTTTTAAGACACATAAGAGAAGAATAAATAAATAACTGATGCACAAGTTGGATGGAGTAAGTTGCAAAGAGAGTAGACTGATAAGGGGACCCATCAGAGTTGGCAGCTAATAGCAGATTTTAAGTGCACTTGGATGTGAGGCAGCCAACAATACTACAACTTCTCTGTAAAACCTAATCCCACTTGTCTGGACTGAAAAATAAATTAAAAAAAAAAAGCATACCCTCACCGTATTAATAATATTAATATTAAGGGCTGACTAAAGACTGTTGGATAGTATTGCTGCCTGACCATCTGTCTAAGTGTCAGTATCTCAGCATATTAAGGCTGAATTTTGTCCTTACTCATGGATCCTTTGTGGCATCAGATTCGTTACATGGCTTTTTAAAACTACTCACTTGGTTTATTTTTCTTGTCATGTTTTTTCCTTTGCATTTATTTTTAAATTGAGTTCGGTTGTGATTAGCTGTCATTTTTCTGTTTTTGTCTTTGCTTTTTGTTTTTCTAGCAGCCAGATGGGCTGAAAAAAAAGTCTGATTTAAGATAGTCTCCCAGGAGAAATAATTTGCAGACAAGAACTATAGCAGTCATAAATTAAATTTAAGCGTGCAATTCTGTATTTTGGAAACACTGTGGGTCTTTCTGTTACCCTGCAGGGAAGTACTATTGGCTCTTTTAAAATTGAATACGTAAATAATAACTGGGCACAAGAAGACATGCTTGCCTCTTCCATCTCAGATAATGATTTACTCACACACACACAAAAACAGACAGGAATACAAATAAACAAAAAAATCTTTTGCAAATGGATCGCTTCCAACTTAAGATTCTAAAATCTTTAGAGTGCAGATTATAATACTGTTGCCATGCTGAGCTGACTTTTTAATTTTGTGCCTTGAAGCAGAATGCCAAGAGTGAGAGGTACTGGAATTTACTGCTACTGCGCGCTAACCTCAAACTTATACACAATCAATAGCCCTCTTTATGGACATATGCATTTGCATCGCACAGATACGTACCTGTGTCACTATCAATGATGAACAATTCAGAACCGACTCCCTGGAGCTCATAAGAAATATGAGCATTTGAGCGGATGTCAGCATCTGAAGCAGAGACCTGCAAGACGAGCCTGCCAGCAAGGGAGTTTTCAGGGACACTTTCACTGTATAGGGACTGAGCAATGGATGAAGTAAGAGAAAATGGAACAGTTAAAGAGTTAAAGAACATATTAAGAAACAAAGGGCTAAACAAAATTAACTTGCTAAAAGTACACTTTGAGAAAAAAACCCACTACCTTTTCACACACAGGGCTGTTGTCATTGGCATCCAGAACCTTGACCTCCACAGTGGCTTTTGCAGTGAAGATGCCATCACTAGCAGTAATGTTAAGAAGATAATTGTCCTTCTTTTCACGGTCTAAGGGCTTTCTGACAGAGACCTTCCATTCATTCTGAACATGTTCAATGGCAAACTGGCCAAGTGGGTCCCCTCCTGTTTAGTGTTAAAGGGAAATATACCTCTTCAGAATGATGAACAACTCAGAAGCTACAAAGCAAAACTGGAGGCAGTTTTGGTTACTCTAAAATATTTGCTCTGAATACTGAAATGCCTTCCACTAACTATCAGTAACAAATTAATTATCATTTAAGTAGTCATCACTATTTCACAAACAACCCCTTACTAGACAAGAAATCCTGCAAACCAAGAAACAAGAAAGTGGGCATGAACTAATGATAAAGCTGGTTTCTGATTCCTCCTGATATTTCCAGATTTTCACTTGCTAATTAGCGCCATAAGAAGTTTTTTTCCCTCTAGATTATTTCAGTTTGTGTTCAGCTAATTAAACATTCCTGTATTTTGATGACCTAAATATTTGCCTTGAGCTTCAGCAGATTAGGCGATAACTGAGACTCCTGACAAATAGGGCTGTGTAATGGTTTAAATATGAGATATTATCATATAAATGGATAATGCACCATAAAAGGATTTTAACAGTTACACAAAAGAGTTGGGAGTAACTCTGTAGGCTAACTAATGAGTGGTTTTGCAAAATAACAAACACCCACCTGTAATGAAGTAGTTCACTTGTTTATTGATGTCTTCAGAATCATCATCAGTGGTGCTGAGGATAGCAATCACCCCGCTGGGAGGAGGGTCGTCTTCACTCACTGTGCCTTTGTAGATTTCGGCAGTGAAGCGGGGCGGGTTGTCGTTTACATCAGCAACTGTTACTTCCACTCTGGTGCTAGTAACATGTTGGAGTCTGTCACCTTGGTCTGTGGCTAGCACAGCAATTGTGTATTGCTCCATTTTTTCACGGTCTAGCTCTTTCAAAGTGGTCACCCATCCTGTTTCACTATTAACAGCAAACAGCTCAGAGATGTCCTGTGTGCTCTGTTTGGGGTCGAGGCTGTAAACAACATGGCCATTAGTTCCAGAGTCTTGGTCGGTAGCTCTTACTTGGATCACTTGAGTCCCACTTGGAAGGTTTTCCAAAACGACAGCCTCATACGGGTCAGACTCAAAAACAGGTTTGTTGTCATTTACATCTTTTACTTGGATGTTTACATTCACAGATGCCACTATCTCATAGTTCTCATGTTTGGTTTGGGCAAGCAAAGTCAATTGGTACCATTTGGTTGTCTCATGGTCAAGGCTTTTCTGAAGCTTCAAGGCTCCACTGTCTCTGTCCACAACAAATACTTCATCTTTATTGCTCTCAGGAGTGCTTCCTTTCACAAGGCTGTAAATGACTGGTTGTTCACTCGCAGCCTGAATTACATCAATCTCTGTGGCAATAGGAAGGTCTTCACCAATTGGATAGCGGTAATGTGCTTCGGGAAATTTGGGAATTGTGGTCTCAGGTGCAACAATCCTGATGTAAACCTGTACAACAGAATGTTTGGATGGATTCCCAGTATCCTTTGCCCTAACAAAAAACGCATATAGCTCATTTTCCAATCCAATGAGACTCTCTTTGGTTACAATGACCCCAGATGTTGGATGGATTTCAAAGTTCTCTTCCACATTTTCAACATCTGCCTCAATTGAATACTCAATGTCAGCATTGGTGCCCTCATCCATGTCTGAAGCGGAAATTTTGACCACAGAGGTTCCCCTTGGGGCATTTGATGCAATAGTGGCTTTGTACTCAGCTGCCATAAATTGTGGGGCATTGTCATTGACATCTGTGAGAATTACATTGACTACACTAAAGCCTACTTTTCCACCACCGTCTTTGGCTATGAGAGAAATGGGAATTACCTTCTCAATGGTAATTTCACGATCAAGGATTTCTAGAGTGAAAATTTCTCCATTTTCATTGACAGAAAACTTGTCTTTTGCGAAGTCATTGACAATCCGGTATGTTATGTGTCCATAAATCCCTTCATCGTCATCAGTCGCCTTTGCTTCTGCTACCAAAGTACCAACAGGGGAGTTTTCAACAAGCTCAACCACATAGTCCAGCTGAGAGAAGGTGGGATTGTGAAAGTTGGCACCAATAACTGTCACTATGACAAGGGCTGAGCTTCTGAATACTCCATCTGATACTGACACATTGAGGTTGTATAAGGGCTGCATATGTGGCCTACGGTGGTTTGAAATTATAATGGCACCTGTGCGTTTGTCAATGGAAAATTTCATATCCTCATTGCCCGAGATGAAAGAGAATTGCAGGTTATCTGAGTCTGAACTATCAGCATCAGATGCTTGGACTTGAGTTATGAAATGTCCACGTGGAGCTAATTCACTAACAGTGGTTCTGTAAGTATGCTCCGTAAACACTGGAGCGTTGTCATTCAGGTCAGTTACATCAATCATCACAATGACATCACTAGAGAGGGCTGGAACTCCTCCATCCACAACACGGACTCTCAGCTTGTGCTGCTGGATCTCCTCGTGATCAAGAGCTTGAGCTGTAGAGATTACTCCAGTGTCACGGTCAATACTGAAAAAATCAGAACTCTTTCCTTTTTCCTCAATCAACTGAAAAAACACTGCCTGGTTATTACCAGTATCAGAATCTTTGGCACCAACTTGCAAAACAGATGTACCAATGACAGAGGCCTCTGAAATATTGGCATAGTAGGCTTTTGATAAGAACACAGGGGCATTGTCATTTATATCTTCCAGTATGATATCAACAAACACTTCTGAGTGTGCTCCAGTCAGAGAATCTGTGGCTCTAACATTTAACTTATAGGCAGGATGTGTCTCAAAGTCCAAAGGTTGAGTCACATGAATTACACCTGTGTTGAAATCAATTGAGAATTGTTTGAAAGGATCGCCTTCAGAGATTGTATACACAATGCGAGGGCCTTCAGAATCACTGGCCTGTACATGGAGTACGGGCGTGCGTAACTGAATGTTTTCAGGGATTTCAATGCTGTAAAAGGCCTTCTCAAACACAGGCATTGCTTTGTTCACTACTGTTACAGGCACTTCAACTTCTGCTGAGAGTGCTGGCTCTCCATTATCCTCTGCCATTACAATGATGACAAAGTCTGTGTTTAGTGACTCCTTCTCAAATTTCTTTTTGAGGGAAATTTTACCAGACAGGCTAATTTGAAAGTGTTCCTGATGTCCCTTCAGATGATAATGGATATCTGCATTTGGGCCAATGTCTTTGTCCACTGCTGTGACTTGTCGGATGACCTGGCCTTCCTCTGCATCTATCTGGACGAGTGCATGATATGGAAGGTTTACAAACATTGGCTTGTTGTCATTCACATCTTCTACAGTCACAGTTAGTAGAACATGAGCTCCATCTTCAGATTTATCCTCTCCAGTGACCTCAACAACTATACCAAATGTGTCCTGTGACTCGCGGTCAAATGGAATCCCAGTGGTTGAGACTACGCCAGATGTGCGGCTGATTTCAAACTTGCTGTCAGGATTCAAAATTTTGTAAAACAATGGTTCGTTTACTTGATTTCCAACAGCAGCAATGACTGCTAGTGTTTTTTTCTCAGAGGAGTTTTCTTGTACATAGGCTTTGTAGGACTCTCTGGTAAACTTCAGCTTACTCTCCTTATTTTCTTTCACATTTATCTTTACTGTGGCAACAGTGGCAAACCTACCATCAGAAACCCTAACCTTTAATTCATATCTGCTCCTAAACTGTGTGACATTCTGAACAGAGATTATTCCTGTGATTGGATCAATTCTAAATTTATCCCCAATATTTCCCTCAGAGATGGAGAAGAGAAGTTTGGAGTTAGGCCCAGAGTCTGAGTCTGTAGCATTGATCTGAATGACTTCCACTCCTTTGTATGTTGGTACTATGACAGTTGTCTCGTAAATTTTTTGGCTAAATACTGGAGAACAGTCATTAACGTCAATTACTTCAACGGTCACGTTGGCTGGAATCTCTGCAAAGAGGCGTGGCATTCCTAGATCATGGACTTGGACTGTGAAGCGAAAAACACTTCTCTGTTCATAATCCAAAGCTGTTGTGATTTGGATAGCTCCTGTATTTGAGTCAATAGCAAAATAGTTATGTGCAAAAGGTTCAACAATTTGATAGATGAGCATTGCATTCTGGTCGTAGTCAGCATCAGAGGCACGAATGACTAACGGAGTGTTTTCATGTGTCAGAACAACACTGTTGACTGGGGCTGACTCACTGATGACGCCTTTGAATTCCTTTTGTAGAAAGATTGGTGCATTGTCATTTTCATCCTTTAGATGAATCATAAGTGTTGCATTATTGCCAAGTCCAGCCATATTGGTGCCCTGTATGATGAGCATGTATTGTGATATTGTCTCATAATCCAAAGTTTTATGGGTCACAATCACTCCTGAGTGTGGGTTAATGTCAAATACATTGTCTATGTTGCCACCTTTTATTTGATAGAAAACAGAGGACTGGCTGCTGGCTGTTACCAAGCTGACAAAACTTCCCGGTTGGGCTGATTCACTTATCTCTGCAGAGAACTCCTTTTCAGTGAATCTGGGGGCGGCATTATCAGAAATTGTAACCACAATATGTACAGTGGTTGTAGTTGACAGTGGTGATATTCCATTATCAGATGCCTTCACAGTGAGTTCAAAAAGGGTCTTGCTGCTGCGATCAAGCTCTTTGGCTACTGTAATTGTCCCAAGAACATGGTCAATGGCAAATGTGTTTGCAAAATTTCCTGTAAGAAAGACAAAAAAAGGAAATACTTATGCAGCTGCAGCTATGTTAGTAAAGTTTTGTCACCTGTGATATGTACAAGGGAAATAACACATAACAAACTGTATATGGTAAACAAAAATCGTACAAGCCATAAAAAGTATAATTTTGTACCAAGAAAAGGTGGTTTATAAGCATTTTACAATGTCAATATTTTGTTTCTATCAACAATGGATAGTTCCATTTTCTACCACTTATCCTGTGCAGGCTCGCAGGGGGGGCTGACGCATATCCCAGTATTATTGGGCGAAGGCGGGGTACACCCTGGACAAGTTACCAGTTCATCGCAGAGACAAACAATTGACATCTCCGGGCAATTTAGAGCAATCTATCAACCTAACCCCCTTTTTGCATGCTTTTGGACTGTGGGAGGAAGCCAAAGTACCTGAAGAGAACCCATGAAGACATGGAGAACATGCAAACTCCACACAGAGAGGCTTGAACCCATGACCTTGCTGTGAGGCAACAGTGCTAACCACTGTGCCATATTCTCAGTCAAAAAGCTAACAGCAGCATGCTTCTTGTTTTCATGTGAAAGCTTATTATAGGATAAAGCCATCGTGGGAAATTCTGAGGAATCTCCTACATACTTAGGGATCTTCAACACAAAGTCTTCAATATTCTCCTGCTCATTGGAAAGTATTCCATTCATTATCAAGATCCAGTGGGCAGAGGGACTCAAGATGGCGAATTTTTATGAGTTGATGTAATTAGTATTATTTTAAAAAGCTTTTTTAAAAAAAGCTGAAAGTTTTCTACAGTAAGAAACGACCTGGTGGCACAACAAGAGGAAAAACAAGTTAGCGTGCATTTACCTGATTCAATGCTGTAGACAACCTCTGCATTTTGGCCCTTGTCTTTGTCAAGAGCTGTGACCTGGAGAACAGCTGATCCTATAGCTGCAGATTCAAAGACACGGCCAGAGTAAGGTGTGCCTATAAACCAGGGTGTGTTATCATTTGTGTCCTCCACATTAACAATAACACGCACAAGATTCCGCTTTACTGGAATGTCCTGGTCACGAACCTGCAGATGAAAAATTTGAGATTGATAGACAGACGAGGGAGAAAGAAAAACAGAGACACAGACGAAAATTAGAGTTCTGAAGGCATAATTGCTAACAAGTGCTAACATAATAAAACAGAAAACTATTCATACTTTGAGAAGCATAGAAATAAACAAGCTTATCTTAATTTCATGCATGTTTCCCTTTACTATGAAAGGAACAATTCTAAAATATACTCCGTTAAAGCTTAAGTGACTTATGTGTGTAGTTCTCATAAGCTATTATTAAAATGCCAGTATTAACTGATTCACACCATGACAGTGAGGATGTGACGATGCATAGTCTCATGATCCAGACTCTCAGCAGTGTACAAAGTGCCTGTTCCTGGTTCTAGTCGGAACTTCCTCAAGCTGAAGGGATCAGTGCTGCTCAGGAGTGTAAAGGTCAGTTTGTTCTTCTCATCTCTATCCATGGCGTTGATCTGCAGGACCTCAGTCCCTGGTGGTTTGTCTTCAGATACATTCACCTCGTACCACTTTTCAGAAAACTGTGGCCGGTGGTTGTTGGTGTCTATGACACGGATAAGCACCTTCAAAAGAAAAATACATTTTATAGCATTTACATGTTTTTAACACCCGACTTTAATGATACGTTACATCAAGTAAATTATTTATATAACTTCATCATGTTTCTATCATGCATTCAGGACTCTTGTTTATCAGAGTGGTCAAAAGATGTGCAAATATTTTTCTTTATTTAAACTTCTTCTCTTCTTTCTCGCCTCTAAACATCCATAAACACTAGAGCCCAATCAAAATATCAACCAATATTGGCCTATCACAGATGGGGTGATTTATATTTCCAGTGAAGGTCTCTGTTTCATTGTGATGCTGTCATTTAAGTCAGTAAGAGTTCATTGTCAAGTGGTAAAATATTCTGCATGTTTCATGTGTTTCTGTAAGATGAACTCATTTCAGGGATCAATGCAAAAACTTGTCTGTGTATATTGCCTGTTATTTTGATATTGGCACTTTTTTACTCCCTAATATATATCAGTATCAGCACCAAAAATTGCATATCGGTTAAACTCCAAATAACAAAGACACAAAAAAAAAAAACCTTTCAAAGCATGTTTTCCCACACTTTGCACTTTGATGAGCTGCCTTGTCTAGACATAGACCGTCTCAATACATATGATGGCAAAGCAATGTTTTCAGTAAAAGCCCACTTGATGCAGCTAAGAGTGAAAATAAGAGATCAATGCTGAATAACCACAATGCATCTCAATAAACATGTTAGCTATGCAAAAAGGCAGGTGATTAACTGAAAGTGTGTGTGTGTGCGCGCGTGTGTGTGTGTGTGATAAAGCATGTGAGCTGTGAGTTGTGGTGACTGAAATGGATTAGCAAGCAATATTAACATTTAGCACAAAAGTAACTAAAGTTTTATTATAATAAACATGTTTCCGTGTTACTGTTTTTCCCATTAAATATTCTGCTAATATATTTGAAAACAAATGCTTCATGCTGAAATCCATGAAACAAATTTGTATATATACCCTGTATGCGCTTCATTTGGACAGCAAAAAGTGCAGTCACTGTGCATTTTCCCCCATGCACACAACAAAGACAACATCCTCAAACTGTAAAATTCCACTGGGAGCATGTTTTATCAACATCAGCCACTTGTCTACTGGACTTCCGACAGAGGATTATGGAGAGCTGCTGGAATGCCATCTCTGCTTCCCAGACCAGTAAGGGACTTCTACTGTTGCCAAACATGGGGAACAAAGGGATCAGCTCAGATTAGACACCTGCATACCAAACACAAGGGGGTGATGTCCCATAAGGAAACGGATGATGCCTAGTTGTTTGGTGCAAGAACAGCCAAGGGGACTATAGTCACAAAACCTCTGACCAGTTGACAGCTCACTAGCTTACCAGGATTTGTCAGATATCTGGTCAATGTAACTGCCACTGTTTTTTGCCATAATACTGTTTGTTGAGCACTGTGAGCTTATATCAGAGACATATTTTACGCAACCTGACAGCACTGATAACATTTACAATCTGCTGTGTGCTGGGATATTGGCAATACTGCTGAGGCTCACAGATGTCATCTTGAAGGGGAGCACTGGGTTGCATGCTGTCTCTCAGTGCTGGAAGCTGGTTGTTTGCCACAGGTCATGTGTCACGAGCAACCCATGTTGCATAGCTAATCAGGATGTGTGATCTTAAATAACTATAATTTTCTAATCAGACATTAACCCTGGAAATTCTTAAGGAATAGTTCATAGTAAACTCTCTGCAGGCTGATAATATATCCAAGCATGTCTTCTCATGCCATGCCAGAAATCATATAGCAACAGATCACTTTTGACACATGCAGATGCACATGCAAGCACCAAGACACATCTGCGCACACACACGTGCACTTCCACATATAAAGTCACACAAAAGAGGGTGTCCAACTTGTCTCAATCTGGCCAGTGTCAGATAACATTTCTTGTGACTAGAGCAAAGGTGGTGAGAGCTGATAGTGCTGTGAAGTAGCAGAAAGAAATGGAACCTGTTCATGAGTATCCACATCCATATGCAAAGTTTTATTTCATATGGGTCAGAGAGCACACAAAGGCTATTCACCGCCCACATCCCCCATATGCAGACAAACTTGACTTTCCCTTTCCATAAAGCCTCTAGAACACTTCAAAAGAACTTTACCCCTAAGCATCACAAAACAGCATGATACAGACTTGACGGCAGCAGAAATGTTGGTGTGGAAGTAAACAGAAGTCTTTGTATATAAGTCGTTTCTTCTGGGAATGCTGGAAAGGAACAAGATTGGGACTGAGACACAGTCTTTGACAGATGGAGACACTTAAGTACCAAAAAAAGTGCAGTGAATGTGAGATGATAGAAAGAAAGAGAAGTGACAGTGAAAAGCCACTGACATCTAAGGTAAATGATCAGATTTAGAATACACAGGCTGTACGTGGGAATCAAAGGAGCACACAAACAAAATACGCAGCTAAGAATAATATGCAAAACAAAGTTCAAAATAAAAGGACTCTTGGATATAAAATTTAGGTTTCATACGGAAGGCAAGAAAGAATGTGAGTGAATAAGGGAAACCTTTCGAGTGAGACATAAAGGGCTTCTTTGTAATGTGGACTCAGATGACATGAGAAACAAGAGACCGGGAACAGATTGTGAGCCGAACAGCTTGAGGTAGTTGTGCACAGCCAAGGGAGGATGTCATATAGTTGGAAATGGTGGGGGTGGGGGGCTGGGCTGGGCTGCATGCCGAGGCTGCCTTCTTGGCTCAGGTCCTGGATATGAGGTGCCCAAGCTAGAATACGGCACCCCTTGTCTAAATCAGCTGATCCTTTGGAGACACTTTAATACAGCTACAATGGTCAAATGGAATTCACACAACAAAGACTATGAGCTTCATAGTGATATCCCCAGACCAGTCACAGGAAGGTTATAGATATACATATTTTTTTAATTTTCAACTAACACTGTGCCACTGTTATTAAAAAATATACTCAAAAATAAAAGTGACTCTAAGAGATGACTTAACTTAACAAACTAAGCATGTTAGAACCAGAACAACACAGAGGAGCTTAAATTGTGCCTATTGTCCTTCTGTCCAATGTGTAGGAAAGGATGCCCCCTACCAGGTGGCAGGTTCTGGGTAAAGGCAGGGCACTGGCAATGGGCACTCCAACATGTTCTCAAAACAGGATTAACATACAGTAACCCATCACCCACAGAGGTCCAGTGCTCTTGCTTGTGCTTTATTCTACACAAACAGAAAAGTCATCATATCTGCATACCTGCTTACCAATAAAGCTTTTTGGAAAATAAATCAGAGAAAAAGAGAGAGAGAGAGAGAGAGAGAGAGAGAGAGAGAGAGAGAGAGAGAGATACGAGGAAAATTGGAAATAAAGACAGGAGAGAAGAGGGGACAGAGAGAGTAAAAGGGGGAAAAAAACATTCCTCAGAAAGAGAAAATAGGCCAGCCTGTCTGGTAGCACAGCTTCCACATGACTTTGATTTGAGGAGCAGATAAATCTAACTATGAGCTTTCACGTGGTGCAGTGCATGTGGATGATGGAATTTTCAGTGAATATTTATGATATCCAAAGTTTAAAAGCATACTGTCCCCATAAAAAACAAATAATTCACTACTACTTTGCAAAATGCTCAAAGTTGCATTTTTTTTTTTTTGTTTCACTGGCTTCATTTGGATAAGTGATTATTAAACATTTGTTTTTGTTTTTTTGTTCATCCTATACCCTACAGATTTTTGGTTAATCCTAATACTGTATAATCTGTTAAATCGAATCATTTTTTTCATATTTCACCGTGGTTTAACCTCAGACATACTGGTTAATCACTACTAGAAAAAAAATCACCTCAAAGCAAACAGTCTTTACTTAAATCTATAATAAAAGAGCAAGTGCTGTCAATAATAATGTAATGTAATTAGATAAACACTCTGGTGGCTTTCCTGATAAATGGATCAGTAATCCAACATTTCAGGTAGAGCATTTTCAACCTAGCAGCATTATATCACATCTTTCACATTGAACAAAAAAACCCACTAACATCAGGATTTAGACTTCAGTGGAAAAGGATTCAATCAAAATTCATCACCTGGTCAAATGAACTTGCAGTTGTCAAAGGAGTATTTATCAATTTTACCTCCAGTTAGAAGTGATGGAAACACAATACCCCGGTAGACACGTTAATTTTCCCCTTTCGCTGCGTGAAGCAATGACGCACATTGAAGTTCCGGATGTTCACTAATAAGAAGTTTTCCATCTGTCTCCATTCACAGAGCACTACAACATTGTTGACTTTCGAGCGGTCAGTATCAAAGACATATAAAAGCATAGAATGTCTATCCTCCATACTGCTTTCTACTGTTGTTTTCCAGTGCACTTATGACAATGACCTTCACACATCAGGAGAAAATGAAAGGAGAAAAACCTCTAATAGCAGTGGGAAAAAGGATTCATTGCCTTTTTTTGTACAACCATATATGATCTAATTTTGGAAGAAAAATGGTATCTGATATATCAAACATACAATAAATTACTTCAATCACTTGAGCGTGCCCTAAAAAACCGTTTGGTTTATGGAGCACATACAATTTTGTAAATCCATTACCTCTACAGAAAAAAAGGACACTTTATGTGGCTAGCTGGAGTGTACAGGACTTTATGTTACATTCTTACTCATTTTCAAGAGATCAGAAATCTACAAATAAGATCAGCAGGCAGTGAAAAAGGGGAACTGTTCATGGGAATAAGCTTCATCTGATATACTTTACAGGTGATTATTGTTTGACCCATTTTGTTGTGTGAAACTGATGGCTCAGCAGATCATCCAGCCTCAAGTAAAACTTACATGAAAGACTGATGAGGTACTAGTTTAAGAAGCCAGCTAAAACTCCATCCACTAAACAGTGCTCGAGCCTTGAAGAGAAATATGTGCAATGTGTTAGGTATAAATGAAATTTAACACCATAGCATTACATAGCTCAACATATTACATAGCATTTGACTGATTCATTGTTTTGAGTGTACCCAATAGTGTATGCAATTGAAGGGTCGATAGGACAAGGGCCAAGATCCACTTAGAATAAGATCTTCTGAATAAGGTAACAACTGACTCATTAATTGACTTAAAATGTGACAGCATGCTGTGTTGCTAAGAGACTCTATATAAGTGTCTGTTACCAAGGTGAAATTTAAAAAAGTGCTTTAGAGAGAGAAAAACTTACGGAAATGAGGAAAAATGAACAGGCTTTAAGGTTCTGCACTAAACTAAAGAACATAAAGCTTCCTTGGATGAGCTGCAAAATGCCAGTGAAGGGAGCATTTCATCCATGGCTCAGTCGAGCACAGCAGCCAGATGATGAAAGGCTTTATTCATGCGGACTGACAACAAATAGATTCTTTTCCAGCTACAGTTCTCTGTAGCTCCCCTTTGAGGACAAAGGACAAAACATTTTGAATGCCACCATGCCATAAGACCCAAACTATCATGTAAAAACGTTCAAAATCTCATGGACAAGGCATGACAATCTAACAAAAACCAAAGACGTCTTTGATACTTAAAAGCTTTTATCACGGCAGTTAGGCTTTGGTATCAGCTGAGGAGCAAAATGTAGGCAAGTGGGAATAAATCAACATTAACATAACAGATTAAAATGCAAGTATGAAAGTGCTCTGGAAGATTTTTGAAAGCAATTTAGTTTTACCTCATCAAAACTGCCCACATAGGCTAATGTTGTTGACAAAATCTACTCCTTGTCTTTCTTTTTCTTCATAAATGCATCCTTTTATGTGGTTATGATGTTTCTGTACATGCAATCTATGATGAGAGTCCGGAAGAGATCGAGGCAAAATGTTCCTCTTCGAGAAAAGTTAAAGAAGGTTCAAAGGTTCAGTGAGACACAGCAGAGGGAATGAGCAGAGGGGGCTCAAGAATGTACATTAAAAAAATCTCTGGCTAGACTTCACCACCATTACAGCACCCCCACATCAGGAATGAGACAATAGAAGATTCCCAGTGTTCAACACTCAACTGAGAATCCTGAGAACAAAGGAGGAGAACAATGACTATCCATATCAAGATTTAAAGGAATATCCATTACGCCTGCCATAACATGTTTTTTCCTTCTTTCTTCATAACCGATCACTGCATTTGATTTAACTGCAGCCACAGCTTTGAAGAATCTGCTTATTTGCTTTCTTAGACTTGTTAAAGAGAAGACTGATACAACTCTTTAGTCTATACCATAAAAATGAATATACAAATGAGATGGTTAGTTTAGTTTAGCACAAAGTGCAGAAGCTGGGAAACATCTAGCCTAACCATGTCAAAAGGCCAAGAAATAACTGTGCTTCATTCTGCAATAATACGCCTATTTCCAAAATATCAAACTTTTAAAGATATGGCTCTTTATGTGGGGAGCTGATAAGTGAAAATGCAGCAGTGAATTGAGCATTTTGACACAATTCAACCACACCAGATATTACAAGATACAGCACAGCCTTACTGACATATTATTTGTATTATCTGTTTTCGAAGGAATCTTTATAGTGTTAAAGGTATAAACGGTCATTTTCCTGGTTCTGTTGAAAGCGATGATAGCATCACAACATAAACATACCCCAACAAAGAGAACGGTTTGGCCACTGCTTCCCTTATTACTACTCCCTTTCCTTTAGCTAGTTCTTACATGAAGCAAACAACCAGGACAACTCTCATCAGCTTCCCAACCTTTTCATTAGTGTTTCAATTACCTGGGTGCTGACAGTTCGTGTCCCATCTGTAGCTTCGACTGTCAGGTTGTAATTTGATTTCTGCTCTGCGTCCAGGCGCCGTGCAACAATCAAGGTTCCGCTGGCCTTGCCCACGTCAAAGCGGCTGTCATAATTGCCACCTGTGGAATCATTTTTGTTGGTGCCAACAAAAAGGAAGGACAAAGGATCAGTGACAAATCATCGCTTAGCTATTTGGGTGAAGCAAGGCTTGCACATACATTGAATGGGGGGCGTTTAGATGAACTGCAAACATCAATTTTTGCTGTGCTGATGTTGAAGATAATAATTATTACATACACTAATTTTGTCAGTAACTATCAGTAGAGTTGCTATTTAGCAAATGATCTACATAACAGTAATTTCATGCAAAGGGTGACAATACGAAAGCATATTATATCCTTTTATCTGCTGTTGAAAAGTTTGAGAAACTGTCAAGGAATAAACATACAACAGTAAATATAAAGTGGGTTTTAATTTAATAAAAGGAGAGAGGGAATTTCCTATTTCTCTTTCTACATCTCAAGGTCAGGGAATCAGGTCAGGTTTAAAAGGAAAATTGTGGCAGAACATCAATCCAGCTGCACAATACAAATCAACCACAGTCGACAGGCACCAACACAGCAAATACAGCAGAGCCTATTAGGAGATCCCAGCAGCTACCTTCTGCTGTACAGTTGTAGTCACAAGCCATTTGAAGGATGTAAAACATCTCAGAATCCTCTATGCCGTCTTGCAAAAATCCAACCACACAGAACATTCCAGCGAAAAAAGGAAAGCAGAAACAGAGCACAGAAAAGAGGAGAAAGATTTGTCAGTCAGACATTGATTAGACGGAGGACAGTGTGGGAAGAAGACAGAAGTGGTGAGAATGTTTTAAAGCAGTCAAATTAAGTTCTCTCATGCATGTCATGCCTATCACAAGTTCCTCAGAAAAGTTAAAATCAATTTTCAACACTCCGGAACAGCCTTGCTAATTAAAATTGTAAAGTAATATATAGCATTTTAGCTGGCTGTCACAGAAAAATTAAGAAAAGTGTAAATATTTGGCAAAGCTGACCTTTCAACCCATGATACATTTTTTGCTATCAAAATTTGTCTACAAAGATAGAGGAATAATCAGTGAAAAAAATCAGTGGTTTAATGTATTAAAGCTGTCTGACAAACTGTTCAGCAGTTAGATATGGGTTTGGCTTCACTTAATGCACGTTAAAGTTGATTAAAGATGTAAATAAACTGCCAAAAATCTACAAATGCAGCCTTTGGCCAATCTTCAGAGGTAATTACTAAAATATAATGTGTTCTTTTACATTTCCTCTATATTTGGAGAATAAATTTTCACATTTAATACAAAATAAATTAATAAACAATTTATTGCATCTAAATATGTGATTTAAAGTTGTCTTATCCAAAGTAATTCACATGATATCCACATGAGCCAATGTTGAAATTTTAGTTGCTGCCACTATGCTAAGCTAGTTAGCTTTCATGGGAGTTTGACTTTAGTTATGTGGAATTATAATTGCCAAGATGTTGATTCATCAAATGTTTTCATTAAGTTCCCATTATAGAATATAGCAGGACAAAGTCATGGCCATCCTAGTAACATTCATTTCATGTAGCACTTTGTCTGTAACAATATCATGTGGTTTTCATTAAAAACTTAACATTTACAGGACAAAATATTTCTATATACAGCAGAAAAATGTAGTTACTGTATTTTGTCTTTGTAAGGCCTATAGCTTGATAATAGCTCTTCAAATTTCACCTTTCAGTGTCATTTCAAGTTGAATGACAAACACAAAAACTTTAAAAAAAATCCCATTCTAAATTATCATATAAACATAACTGTATTTTAGTCCGACAGTATAAGAGATGTTTGACCTACAAAGAGGTTCTAGAGTTTGCATGCACACAGACAACAAAAAATACAGAGATGGATGAGCAGGAGTCAGTACCTGTGATTTCAAACCACACAGAGACATCAGAGGATTCAGTGGCGACAACGCCCACCATGTGCGCAACAGGGTCACTTTCCATGACAGAGAAACTGAAGGGGGACTCCTCAAAAAGCAGTGGAGCTGCATCAGTTGGCAATTCTGGTTTGGGAATCCATTCAATATGCAGACGACATGTGGAGGATTTCTGAGGACGTCCATTGTCGACAGCTTTAATCTGAGGGAGAAGAACAGACTGAGAGACTGCCACAAATAGTTCAGCAATATTTTGTGAGTTTTATGCATCGCCCTCTGGTGGATCTTTTGCCTGAAACTCTGCAGAACAAAATATGGGGGACTGGATTTGTATGTCCCCCAGTAATGCACACAGAAATAACAATAGTAAACAATATCAACGTTTATATACAGTGCCAACATAGTTAATGTAGGCCTTGGCTTTAAGGCCCAAACCCAGAGAATAGGTTGTGTTTCAATTGTACAAAGCTTTCCAGTACTCTGTGATGTTCAATCCAATACCAGACCGTCTGTGTGGTATTCCTTTGTGATTCAACCGTTTGTAGGGACTTGTATTACTGGAAAATGGCAAGCAATGCATTTTTAAAGGAGGAAACACAACTTCAGATGTGCAAGGACATCAAATCTTGAGTGAAATTCAATTTCAACTTGAAAAAAATTTAACTACCACCACAGTAGTTTTGACAGCCAACTCTGTGTTCACTAAACTGGATGTAGTTTCTCACTGCTTTTCTCACCAGTCTTTTGATAGACAAATGACACATTAACACATTCAATACTATTATTTCCTTGCTATCTGAGATAAAAAAATAAAAAAATCAGCAACCATGATGGGTAGGAAATTATTTTGCTGAGTTCTGTAGACTTTAACAGTCAATAAGAAGTGAAACATTGATAATTGTCAAACTTGGCTCTTGATGACCAAGACACAACACTAATAGGACCATGTTAATAAAGCAACATACTGCTCATCCTTGTAATAATTATGTAAGAATGTCCTAATTGGATATTATGGGCACGTATTTGGAAGATACATGATGCAAATAAACCAATTAGCTTTTAGTTTTGCATAATAAGACACTGTCGAGTTGGGGACAGGATAAAGCTCCAGATTTAAATACTCACTGTAAGAATGTCATACTCTCCAGCAGAAGAGAACTTCTTGGAAGAAACCAGGCCAGTCTTGGGCTCAATAAAGAACTTTCCATTTTCATCTCCCTCCTCAATGCTGTAGGAGATCTCAGCATTAGCTCCCTCATCACGGTCTGATGCGATAACACGATACACCGGGTCTCTTTTTGTAGCCCTTTCTCTCTCTGGCCTCTCGCGCTCTGGGAGCTTGATCTTGTAGATCTTCTCCAGGAACAACGGCCTGTTGTCATTCTCGTCAAGCACTTGGACGATCATACGTACAGTGGTGGATTTGGCAGGAACACCATGGTCAGTAACCGTAATCTGAGGAGAAGGAAAACTAAACTTCAGACCACGACATATGAAGACTTAATGGTTTGAGGGTGAACCCAATGAATAAATATTATCTGATGTACTGGAATTGAAATCACATTCAAAATCACTCATCATTTTCTTTTTTGACCATACATAGATACAGTCAAAACATGAACCCCTGATTTGGAACAAGTGGCAGTAAATAAACAAAAATAAGATTATATTTTTCAAGCAATATCTCTGAAACACTTCATGCTAACATACATTTGAAAATATCGAAACGGTTCTGCATGAAATTCATCATTAGGAATTAATTTAATCAGAGATAACATGAAAATGGAATCTGTGCCTTTTCCTTTCATTATGGTTGCATTAAATTTCTTTATTAACATAACTATCCTCATAAAAAAGAGATAATTCCCTCTGAGATTTACTGTCATGGACTCTTCAGACACACCAGTAACAGGCTAAAATACACACGTCCACCTGGAGACTAGACATCTGTATTTCTAAAATAGATTATCCTATCATCATCAACAGTTTAATAAAGAAATTCAATCAAAGTCCAAAGAGTTTTCTAAAGATCATGATTCTTTCCAGGCAAATAATCTCTTAATGTTGCAAAAAGATGCATTTTTCAACCAAATCAACCAACCAGGCTTTCAGTATCGGTTTTAATGGCAACGTAATGGTGTTTGCATCCCGATAAAGATCATTTGTTCCATCTCTGCACTAAAATGTTTTGTACGTGAAGTAACTTTTGAAATGCCTGTCCATGATCATTGCAAAAGTAGCCTGCTTGGCTGGCAAACGCACGACCCACCAGACTTAATCATTTTTAATTACTTGTACATCTTCATTCTGATAGCACCAGCTGCACTAACGGCATTAATGGTGTATGAAGGCCATGGGCTTTTTTAAACCTCAGATGAACTTGGTATAAAAGACAGCATCACACAATTCAATCAGCATTTGTAACTCCTTTATGTAAGTAATAACATGAAGTACTGGAAACTTGTGGAATTTGAAAGCTTTTTAATTTGTGAAATGATTGTATTCAGACATCTGACACCACAACACCACAATATGAGGGGTCAAATCAAAATCAAAGCGCAAACAGCTGACCTAATCAAACATATTTATTTCATTTTCAGTCTATTCCAAGAAAGATGTGTTCAAGAGTTTGTGCATCTGAGTGCTGTCAGAAATGTAAGTGTTTCTTGCTTTAAGTTGTAAAATACTGTAGAAGGGCAGAACAAATGACAGAGTCATTAAAAAATATCTGCTGAGTGCTTCAAAGAGAGAAGCCAGGAGCCCAGCCAAAGGCACACACCATTTGGTACCATAGTTAGAATTAGTAAAGTAAAGTGTTTTGTTTTTCTCTGTCTACAGCTGTCCTAGCTATTCACATGAGCAGAATTAGCTAGACTGGTTGACATGAGATCTGAGTGAGAATGTGTCTCAGGGACGATATGCTGGGACCAGTTCTGTGCTGTGTAATGAACATTTACATTATGATTACAAGAACTTTTCGACCTTGTATCTCTGATTTCATGAAATACATTGAGGCACTGCTTATAGAAATACTGAATTGAAAAATCCCATCATATTACCTCAGCAAAATCACAATGTGTGTAAGTGCTTGCGTGCACACCAAAGCGATCCAGTTATCCATTGCAATGTGCCTCTCATTGTGCCATTTTCATCAAAAGCATTTGTTTGAAAATTAGACAAATTAGACAAATTTGACAGATGTTACACCAAAGAGAGTATGTCTCGTTACACCAGTAGTTTAAATAGAGCAACTCATTCTTTTTTAATTATCAAACATACATTGCAGAGGAGATACCAATGCCTACAATAGTAATTATTACATTAAAAAAAGTACCTATTTAACCTATTTAACCTATTTAATTTTTACAAGGCTATTAATGTCCAAACTTTTCCCAGGGGACTAGGGACCTTTTGAGGATGTTGGCAAGGAGCTTGTAAAGCTTTTTAAGAGAGGAAACAAGAAAAGATTTCTCCCTTTTCCAAGGAAACGGGAACCTAGGGCATGAGTATAGCTCCGTCTCTGTGGCTTCTTTGTCCCTGGAAATTGTAAAGAAGGGCTATAAAGTGCCATTCAAAACGTAATCCAAAACAAATTATCATCTAAACTGTTTTTGTGTTACAGCTGTCGTTGAATATAAAAAACTGGCACCAATATAAATTTGGACGAAAAAAATGTAAAATATTCAATGGTTTAAGCTATTCATATGTGAGGATTTGCAAGCTTATATCACAGCTTTACTCTGCATATCACTGACTGCAAGCTGGGAAAGGCTCCAGACAACAGATGTGAAGAGCTCAATCACCTCTGTCTTTCCATTATTATGTTCCCTCTGCAGTCCCAAGCCTGAATGCTAAGCATGTCCTGGCATGCCCCACTTTAGCTTCCCCCCTGCGCGCCTTCCCGGGACAGCGGCTTCTCATCCAGCCGCTACAGCCCACACTCAGACCATCAGGAGCAGCACTGCCTGTTTCTCCAAAATTCCCCCACTGCCGCTCTGCGTTTAGCTCTCCCTCTTTTACAAACAGTCACCCAACTACAACTTACCAACCCCCATCCATCTTGTCATAAAAAGCTGAAGGCCCCCTGTGCTCCCTCCACCTCCTCTTGGCATTTGGCGCAAACAATGCTGACACAGACCCCACCCTAATTGCTCCACATGTTCCACATGGCCCCACATGTTTTGTTTTTTCTCCTACAACAAGCTCAAACAAAAACTTCCAACACTGGCTTGGACTTTTAATTTGATGTGCTCTGCCAGCACCCAGTTCCCTCACAAAGGCATGTGCACTCACATGTTTTCTCCTGAGTCATCATAACCCTCGATTAGCTGCCCTAAAGATACACCGAGGTGTTTGTGTGGAGGCTAAATTGTAGGGTTTAAGGGTCTGTGCTACCCCATGAATGTTTAGCCCTATAAAGAGCTCCCTGCTTGATACCAACAAACTTCTTATTTTGCCATGGTAACACAGCTTTTCCCAGAGGTTTTTCACTCAGTCCCTCTTTACTTATCTAGGTCAAAAGTTGCTTTAAATTATTCCGTCAGCTCATATACAACTTAAATAGGAATGTGCAAGAGAAACTTTCGTTCTTTGAGGAAAAATGCTGGTTCTGTGCACTAAATTTAAAATATATATTTTTTTAAACTTTAAAGAGAAAAACAAGACTATTAGCATGAAGACAAAAGATGCGTTCAATACACAATTTGAGCTGAGTGTTTAATGTGGTTATTAAATGTCTGTCTAGAGGCATTTATTAAAATGACACAAATAAACAGCTTTCATAAAAAAGCTTAGAGAACATTACTTTTAACACATAAAAGGCCTTGAATTAGACATCACTCTGAATTTAGTTAACAGTGTACAACACCATGTTATTTGACATCAACAGTAAGCTTTGACATTGCATAGGAAAGTACTGACTGACACCCAACATGATACATAAATGACATTGGTCAATTACAAATTCAATTGTACTGTTTATTTTATTGACTAACTTTTCATCAATTAATTTCTTCAAAGGAATGAAGCATTCCCTTATTCCTGAACTTCCTCCCTACCATTTAATCTCAAGTCTTGATATTGAATTAGTACAGTGTAATGCACAAAAAAAGAGTATAAAATATGACACTGTTCTGGCTACAGATACACCAGTATTAACTGTGGCCCAGTGATCAGTGAATTGTGTAACTTCTAACAATGATTAAAAGGCTTCCAATCTGCTCCCTGTCAACACCGGAAACACAATTAAACCAGCTATTATCAAGCTCAGGTCTGTGGTGAGAAAGAGGGAGGGAAGCATTAGCAGAAAACACAGCCCAGCTCAATTAAAACCCACAAGTTTAGACATCGGCCAGTTGGAATTGACAACAGTTTCCTGTCCCAGCTTGCTCCATTCACGAGATGGAACAGTGGGAAAGAACAAAGGAACAGTCACCAGGATCTTCCACACACCTCCCACCTCTTTCCCCCACCCCATCCGGAAACCAGGACAAGGAGAATTTTTTCCAAAAGGGCATTTCTTGCATGTACAAGACTTTTTTGTTGGCGATATAGAAATGCCAAACCACAGAGACAACGATCTCTTTTTGAGGATCTGAATGAGTTGACATAAAAGAGACTTAGTGTATGATTTATATTCAGCTTTTCTTACCTCAAGAATGTGCTCATCTTGTTGCTCCCTGTCTAGTTTTCTTGAAGTTGTTGTAACCAGACCTGTTAGAGACAATCAATGATAATAATATTACAAATAGTGATATAGAAGTATTATATGAAGAAAAAACAATGACAATTGTATTTTTTTTTTATATTGAGGAATCATAAATCATAAAACTAAATAACACACAAGGTGTTGGACTACAGGCCAACAGGCATATGGGCCACACAAATAAACGCACTGCAGGTAAGGAATTACAGAGTATGCATTTCAAAGATGTGACTGAGGTGAGGGAGAAAGTTTAATTTGTATCTGTAAAATGTCCCACAGAGCACAAGCTTTGGTCAAAACCCTGGAAAAAACTAAGTATGTAGCCTTTGCATAGCAACATTTGTATTAAAAAAATCTCATAACAGTAGGTGAGTAACTATATTTGCAACTTAAAAACTGAAGAGAAACTTTGTGAAAACCCTGGGATGGTAAAAAAAAAACAAAAAAAAAACCCCACAGCATTTGAAGAGTAAAACTCTAAACTAACAAACCCTCCAACTCACTGTTGGGTGACATAATCTGAACCCAGTAGGTCATCTCATCCGTCAACCATAAGTCAACCTGGTTGCTAGACAGCCCACCACACAGCTTTACTCATGTGAAATATAACAAAAGTCTGCAAAATAGTGCCCAAACAAGTGAACATCCACGACGCCCTGATTTAAATGCTTCCACAAGCTGAATAAATAAGACAGACAGGCAGACATGACCCGCAGTCTTTAACTCTTTTTTGACACTGACAAAAGAAAATTCAGAAAAGATCCTGCTGCTGGTGAAAGTGTTAAGTGTGTGTTTGAGGTCTTTCGCTCATGTCAAGCACGAGGATTTTGATTTTGTGGCATATTAATCACACTGATGGGACTTTGTTACATCAGGCTTTTAAGAAAAGTAAAAATAAGTAAACTCAACTATTGAGTTCCCCATAAATCAAATTTAAATGTAATTCACAAATGAAGAGAAGTAAAAGAGGAAAGGCTGGAGGTTCTTGCTACATAGTTATAAGCAGCTTTCTGTTCTCACAGCCAATGTAATTGCAACTTTGCAGAGACACTGAGTGTAGAGTAGACATGCCAACTTCAACCACACCAGAGCTGTCAGATGCCAACTGCGCCTGATTAGCATAAAGCAAAGGATTTCCGAAACCCAACCCCATCAATGGTACACAAGCCTGCAACGAGAATAGCAGGCCACAACTTATAGGTCCTGAAATGTAGCTCCCATTAGCACTGCAACTGAGACACATGAGAGAGGCAATTTTGCACCCTCCCAAATTTCATCCTTTCCTTCTTAAGCTTTATTTAATCTTCACTGTGAACTGCATTGATTTAGATCTTCTGATGATCAGCTGGAAAAATTGTTACCTGTACTATTTATTTTGCTCTGCTTATGCAACAAGGTTATATAGTGAGATGTAACACATTTAAATGTTAATTTTACATGAACATGAAATAGCATCAACAGGTGTTTCATAAATGATAGGACAATTTAACTTCAGTAAAGTTTGGGATTTGGGATCTGTGAACAAGCTAGCAAGGGTCAGATTACCATCAAAGCTAATAGTTTTGCTGTGCAACATCAAAACAGACAACGCTAACTGATTATTCATACGCTATAGCAAGGCTGCAGCTGATGGATGATAATGTTTTTAAGCTTCCCTGTGTGCTGTGTTAGGCAACTCTTTCTCTGTAACTGCATTACCAAGCAGAACACAGATGACAATATAAACCACATTGAGTCTACATCTCTAATTTATAATTCTCATGCAAATCGGCTGCCTAATCAGAGCTTGACTGGGTATCGTAACAAATACGTTGCCTGTAATGTAAACATATACTTTGAGTACAGAATCACACTGCAACAAACATTAGAAAAACTATTGAAATTAAAAAACTGGCTTTTATCCAAAGCCCACACATTTTCTACTGGATCTGCCTTGCAAAGGTGGCCAGGAGGTCATATTCCATATAGGAACAAACACAGTTTACACCAAGTAATGAGCTACAGACAAGGTAGCATATCAATGGAGGTGAGTGCTCATACTTGTTCACAAATCGTTCTTGTCTTTTGGTTCATTAGTTATCCTTCTCCACTCTGAATGGAAATAGGAGTGGGAAATTTAATTAAATGAGCTTGGAGGAGGGCAAATTAAAAATGATTTGTTCTTTATGGTTATTTGGTCGAGTAAAAATGGCAAAAAACAAAGGTAAAAAAGTGAGAATGCTAAGATTTCATGTATGATTCTCTGCTATTTTTTTTTTCAGAGAGGCATTACAATAGACAAGGTGCCATAAATAACAAGAGTGTTTGATAAATATGGTACTCTTTCCAGATACTTTTGTGCCTTTGGCAACAGCGTGGTGCTGACCTTCTCCCAGCAGGGTGGCAATGTTTTCTGCCAACCTCTGTATCCTCAAAATACAAATCTCAAACGCAATACAAAACTTTGTTTCATATAAAACACCTGACTTTAATCCTATAGTCTGTCCAAGGCTGTTTGTAATCATATGTGTTTTTCATAGGTGTACTTAGCAGTGTCAGACTACAAAAAATGTTTATTTTCATTACATATGAATATTGGGATTACTTTACTTATTGCTAGATTAACTACCTCTTAATTGTCAAAAACAGCAGAAAATATCTACCATCTACCTTTAAACTAGGGAATGGTTTGATCAGGAAGCTAAATAGTTTTCCATATTCATCTTAAGCTAAGAATTTCGATGGACCATGAAACCATCATTCATTCCAGGCCTAAGATGTCTGGACAGAGAATAATATCTGAAATACAAAAAATACTCTATACTGCATTTACTGTATATGAGCAAAGCTAATTGTGTTGTGGCTTGAAATTCTTTTTGTTTGCTTCTGTTCAATTTTTTTATGAAATGCTGCCAGATATCAGCCAGACAACAGGACTTGCCAACCACTCTAATTTCCAAGACATTACTTTCAGAGTCTAATTCACAACAACTTGTTTCCAAAAAACCCAAACCTCCAAAGATCCAAATATCTTAAACTCATCCTGCAAATGTGGTCACTGATACACGCTCACCAGGAACGGTGATCTCACTGGCTTTGCTCGCAATGGTGGTCCAGCCAGTAAAGGTGCATATCTCACTATTTGGACCCAAATGTTAAGGAAATTTTAAAATGATTGGTTGTCAAGCCAGAGCTCACCATAGAAGTCTACAATACAAACCCAGATTCTTTGTAACCACACACACACACACACACACACACACACACACACAAACACACACACACACACACACACACACACACTCACACACATTAAAAAAAACCATCCTCAGGCGTGGGCTGAGGCGGACCGAGAGTAATTATAGCCATGCTGTTTTGAGAAGGACAGAAAAACAACAGCAAAGTAGCAGTAGCACTTTCAACCATGTCCTTGAGCACTACAACTGCTGCTCCACAACGGAGGCCTGAAGGGAGTTAAGGAGTCCAGAACATGGTTCATACCCAGGCAATGCTACTGTGATGAGGAGTCCGCAACACACATATTTATGTGGCACACATTTAACCGCAACTCCAGACAATCAAGAATGTGCTGGATGTCTGCAGTGGCCGGACTTGTTGAGCAATTTCTTTCTCGATTAAGTGACATTATTCAATGAAAATTAGCTAACTAAAATCCAGTTAATTCTATCTGTGAGAAACAATTGTAACATTTCCACCACAGGAAACTACATCAATATTCTAAGCTTCATTATGAGTTACGTGCCGGCCAATCAAGGGTAAAACAACACTATGAAAAGTATCTGTTTTCAGTGCTCATGATGCCATCTATACTCTTATTTGGAGACAGTAGAATACCAAAGTCTAAAGGGCTGTGGGAGGTTAAGAGGGGACTGGAACATGGAAGTACACTGCAGGAGCTTTTTGATGCTTTCATTATAACCAAGTCCCAAAAATACATAGATAGAGAGATGTACTTTATTAATGTCACCATTGCAGCACTCAACATACTATACAAACATCTCTTAAAAAAAACTTAAAAAATATATACAAAAATGAAATAAATAAATACATACATACATACATACATACATACTTAAAAAATAAATAAATAAAATGCAATAAAATAAAATAAAATGTACAAACTAAATACGCCTGATAACATATAAAAAACAAAATTATTGCTACATATAGCTGGCTCTTCTTTTTATTAAGAAGGAAAGCACTGCTCAATGTGCCAATAAAAAGAATGTAGTGTAGACCAATGAAGGTCTAGATCTGATGTCCAAAAACATAAAAATCGACAAATGGAATAAAGATGGCCAATATACGATAATCAAACCATGTCAATGCTTGCAAGACAAATACAGCAAGGGTCTTGGGGAACATAAGTAAAAGTAATTCAATAGGGGAGCATCATTTACACTGGCACTGAGATATCTCAACACCTCGCAGTTGCATTGCTTCTTTGTACGAAAACACAGCTATGTCATGGAAGACATGAAAGAGTCGGGGGTATATAAATCTCAGGGGCTTGTGAAAGTGAATGTTGTGGGTAGTTGTGTAAATGTACTGAGAGTTAGTAAAGCAACTGAGGGAAGGCATTACAATATGAAATATTCTGACACTTCTGTCTGCACAAGTGAGACACTTACAATTGTTGAGATAGCAGGCAGATTATTTGGTTTTCATACATAGTGCTAGAAATACACGGTCTTGTTTCCCTCTCATAGACATCCCACTGGAGACAGAGCTAACAGCATGTTACCTTGGCCACAAAAATTTCCCTCTTCAATTACACATTTGAATGACCTGCTGTGCAATTCCAAGAACAAAAAACACCAGAGGAAGTAAATAATAAAGTAGAGAAAATAGAAAGAAGCTTGGAGACCTTTTTGTCACTGTTGCTAATACGAGATAACGTCCCCAGAATGGAGTCCAAAGGTATCAGCATACTAAGAATCAAGTTGAATGTCTACAAAATACATACAAAAGTTTTGTTGCCAACAAAGACACATGCTTCTTTACCCATTGTAGGTTTTATGTAGGACTCATCATGTAGGTTTAAATAGTTTTTATTTATTTTTCAAAGCATTAAAATTAAAGAGCTCACGTACATGTTTCATGTGAGTAGATAAGTCACACTAATGTGCCTTGCTTAATAGTTTGTCATTGATTTTAGCTCAGGTTTTTGTTGGTCAATGGTACAATCACCTTCTCCTGCTTTAAATAGCAATGTGCCAACAATGCCCCACACAAATTGGCAAAATTACATTTACTACTTGCCCCCAACATGTGGGTGTGAAAATGTCAAATGGGTGAAAAAGAAAACATTTGGTAAAGAAGACACTTGCAGTGTGCTGTGCACAGCTTTGCTCTTAACATAAGAGAGAGCCCTAGATGTGGTTTGTATGTTTTGTGATACATTACTTATAGAATAGGCAGGCCCTAAATGAATTTATTCAATACACAGAATAAAAAACAGTTCTCCTGCGGTGTTTATATAAAGTTTACAGATGAATAATGTTTACTGAGCCAACTTTTTTGTAAATCTAACTTCATCTCGATTTTTCCCAAATAATTTTCAGCCAAGGTTTAGAAGAATCAAGATTTAATGAAAAGACAGGATGCCAAGATGTGATATTCCTGGGCATACAGAGCCACAAACCAAACAGATAAATTCACAATGGTTCCAGGTTGGATTTGTTTCAAAGACATTATGGTTGAACTGATCTTTACCAACCAAGCAACCATGAAAATTCTTTGAAGTTAAAAAAGACAATCTACCATTATTCGTTTCCACATTTTCTTTTCAAAATCTCTTTGAGAACTGTGACAATCTTTTGGCCCTCAAATCACAGGAAACATCAGGAAGTTATTGGAAGTATCCATTTCCTATCTCACTTCTCCTGATAGTCATTGGGGGGGTTTGTAAACTACTGATAACACTGTTGTGTGTGTGTGTGTGTGTGTGTGTGTGTGTGTGTGTGAGTGTATAATTTCTTCCTAAAAATGAGAGGGTACCACTGAAAGTTGATTTGAGCAGCATGGAAAGTGGATGATTCATGACTGCAGTCCTAGCGGCTGTTTCCCTCATTTTTTCTTTCACTCCAGGGATGAAAAAATGCTGATAAAACCCTTCGAAGGTATCCAAACTTGTCAAAGCATTATCAACAGTATTCCTTTTCAATTGATGACAATGAGCTGATAGCTGCAGGCAAAGAAAAAGGATGGGCCAAAATTGTTTAGCAAGAGTCGAAGAATTCACCTGGGTGCATATTTCTTCATTTGGGTATGACCATTGGCATGAAAGGCGCCACTGAGGGGCAAACTCAATCAGGTACAGACAGCCAAATCCTCTGAAAGGCATGCTCATCTCAACAATAACTATGCCATTAACTGCCGTGGCAAATACAGTTAGGCGTCATCATAATAAGGTGATGTTTTCAACTGGTTTAGGCACTCAAATGATCCCAGGTTATGTCACTATTGTATAATGTTGTAGAAAAGGCAAACATGGAATGATTAGAGTAGAACATCCTAATAATACACATTCAAAGTAGACCAACAGCAAGATAAGATTGTCATTATGGTAACCTTTTTTCGTGCTTGCTCTCCTGGTCTTTTATATGAAAACTTCCTGTGTGTGTTCATACATAATCTGTCTGGTCGTCCTTTCCAAGTACATATACATGTATGTTCTTGCATAAAATCACAGTTTAATGTCCAGGGTGCCTCAGCAGAAGAGAAAAGGATTCAACATTAATGAACCCTGCTCACTCTCTACCAAACTACAACCTCAGATGAACTAGCTCTAGATGTGACAACTCCTTCCTTAAAGGGAAAATAAAACTCAGCCAGGTGGCTTGCTGTCTTAACCAGGGCTGCACAACATATCGTTTAAGGATTAATATTGTATTGTGCTCATATATAATAGTCACACAGCAGGATGAAAAGTGTAATTAACTCCAACTCTGTGCAGGCTTCATTTTTTTGTTGTGTGATACAAAAGTTAAACTCTTGAGGCTTTAATTTTTTCGATTAGTAAATTTTGTTTGATTTCCACAATGTAAATTAAACATTTTGAGATACAAATGGTAGATCACATGTACTCTATATTACACAACTGCAGTCGACTGTTAAGTTTACTAAGAAAGATGTTGCTTTCAGTTTTTTCCCCAGTTCATGCCATCAAAATCACATAAGTAAAACTGAAAGTGGAAAGGTGGCTGAGCCCACTGTGGTAGAATTAAGAGGGAAGATGTGTTTTGTTAGTAGAGGAGAGAGCTTGAAGTATACAAGACTGTGAAAATAAAAAACATCTGATAAAATTTCCTCCATATTTTCATATCACGATATATGTTGCTAACAGAAAAGATATAGAAATAGGCCCAAGTCAAAAACAATATTCGATTAATCTACAGTGCATCTAAATAACATTAATGCAGAGCACATACAACTATGTATCTGCTTATCTCATACAGCCCATATAATAACATGATCAGTTAACAACAAACCAATAGGTTTTTGGTTTTTTATTTTTCAAAAAATTCAATTTCAAACAGGGCTTTGGGAGTATGGAACAACTATGGTCATATCTCTGGGTGGGAAGAGATCTGTGCCACCAGACAACTGAGCACTGGTTCATCTTTTAAAATTTCACACCTGAACAGCATTATTTAAATTCACTGATTTCTTACTGATTTAGAATGCATGATTCACATCCGGCTGACTTTCAACCCACACAGCTTTGCTTCAGTTTTCTTTCCCCTCCCAGTTCCAATCCCTTCAAAAGGAAGGCTATATCAAACCATACTATGCTTTAAGACGTTGCAATAATGTCTGCTAGAGAAGAGCTGGTCTTGCACTTTAATGACAAACTCTAAGTCAGAAAACAGCCAAAACAGCAGGACTTGTTTACTTGGCAGTAACAAAGAAGGTCTAAGCCTTTCATCCTGGACTTCACTGAGCCAGTGTGAGTCTGTTGTGGGAAAGAGGGTAACCAACGCCACCCAACGCGTCATTTGAAGCCTTCATATGTGTCTGATGCTTTACAGGCTGCTTGGAAAGCTATACAAGGCTATAACCCATGAGAGAAGGCAAGGTAGTTAGCTAGAAACACATGACTATGAAGTTCCAAAACCCACAAACAAAACATAGGCCTTAACGTCTTTTCCTACTTCCCACCCCTGTCTAAAGCTTTGTAGATATGCCAAGACTGGGCCTATGCTTCCAACAGAATTGTAGAACATATAATTACAGAGACTTACATGTTGTAAATTTAAACATTTTCAAAAACCTGTAATATGCGGTGAGAACACCATATTGAGCTGATCATGTGGATAGATATCAGGTCTATGTTTCTCTCATTCAGTCCCGCAGAGGAAAAAAATAAGATATAGTTTAGAAGCATTTCTAAGGAGATTCAATCTGGTTCTCAGCTAAAAAAAATTGCTCTATGAACATGCTGTTGTCACTTTAATTGGCACTATGATATGTCAATGTGTTCTCTAAAAGTCAGCTGCATTTGAATCCTTGTGTTTTTCCTCTTTCTTTCCCGACCTACTGTTCTAGTTTCATTCTCTGCTGCAATCTTCAAAAAACAAATGAGAAAGACAATCAAAGCAATAGCAGTGATTTAATGAACTTCCTTTGTCCAGACCGCTCTTTGCTGAACCTGACGCAAGGGGCTGTGATATTCCAGTGATAAAACTTTTAACATGCTTTGATATGCATGAAAGGGTCTTATCCTTATGCTTCAGAGTCCTCCATTGTAACAAGTTTTTTTGTTTTTAAATCAAAGAGCTCTTTTAAACTTACAAATAGGAAATTCTACTGTACAAGAGTATTACATAATTGCCTAACATATCTGTGCTAAGGAACACAATTAAATAGCTGAAAAAAGTGCTGTAGCTTAAGTTTGCCATAGAGTTTTGTGTGACAAAATAAATGATAAAACAGCAACCCAGGTACTGCACCATGTTATAACAGGATCCATGAATCCATAGAAGGGGAAAAAAACTGCATATCACTTGACAAAAATGATTGCAAAGATATTTTCTCCACAGCTGAACATCTTTCTACGTTGTTAAAATAATATTATGTATCACTGCTTTGCTAGAAGATAAATATTCGATTTCCCAGCACTTTCATTTTTCAGCCTCCTAGACCTCTTATCAGCATAGAAAAGTTGATCTTTCATGCAGATAAACACCAACCTTATGTGTCCACATACCTAGGTTTTCTTTATCATTTTTTTTTTTTTTCTCTTCCTGTCTGCTAAGGAGTGCCTAGTCTTACTGTGGGGCTTGGTTGAAAGGCATGCTGCATGATCAATCCTTATTTGGGCAGAAAATTCACATTGCCACTTCCAATAAAAATAACTCCAGTTTGTTGATGTGACAACCTTAGGAAACAGGACCACACACATTAGTGAGGACAAACTGGAGCAACTGCTTTACTACACATTCCTCATTTCAGTTTAATGAGCACTTGCATTCAAAGCAATAAGATACCTTGGCGTATGCTTAAGAATAGCAAATTTTGTAATCTGAACGTTCAGAGATTTTAACAATCTCCATTTGCTTCTGTGATTTGTCTTAGGCTGATGACATTTAAATTTACACTATCCGTCTTTCATTTATGATGACTGAGTTAAACTTAATAGCTCTGACTGGGTATAAATGCACACGCACAACAAAATTTTTTTGCTGGAATTACATTTGGATTTTCGGTCTAATATAACAAGAAAAAATCTGTAAATTTACATAGTGACTCCGTGCGTACACAGAGTTTCACCTACTACAAGTAATTTCTCTTCTGTTCAACTAAGCATAACCTGCTCCTGAAACTTTAAAAGAACCCAATGAAATATTAATCATCACACCATTTCCAGGGTACATGTGAGAACACACTTTACAGTGTTATCGTGGAAAAAACCCTGTAGGCTCAACCCACTCCTGGCCTGGGTTAAAACACTGTTCACACAGCTATTCCCTTCGCAGAAAAGGGAACAAGAAGCTCACAAGATTGTCAGCCATGTACTTCAGTGTATCTCACAATCTTACCCAAGCAACAAAACATAATTTAGTATGCACAACTATTAAAATGTCTTTCATGTTCTTGACCTTTACAGTAGTTGATAGCTTTGATGATGAGGCATGTGTAACATATTTAATTATTCCAAATGATTCCTACTCACATGAAAAGAATAACCTTAACCAGGCAAAGCTGTACAACTATTGTTTTTAATATTTAACACTGAATAGATAAGATACACAAACTGTACACCAGAGAAAGAAGCCACCTTTCAATGTGCATGAAGTTTCTTGCTAATGTTGGCAATTTTGTTGATTTGTCACTGAACACAATATCAGGTACTGCCAGCTTTGAGGATGCAATTTATAGTGACATGAATTTCCATCAGAAGAAGAGCAATCTTACCTGTCTTGCCATTAATGGCAAAGAAGCCCTGGGGATTGCCGCTGGTGATCCTGTAGGTGAGTTTATCACTGGCCTTGGAATCTGGATCAACTGCATTTAGCTGGATGATTGACACATCTTTAGGAGAGTTCTCCATGACAGAGGGGTAGTAGACAGGTTCAGAGGTTTGCGGTGCATTGTCATTGACATCCTGAACTTCGATGTAGACCTCAACAAAGGAGGAGAGCGGCACCACACCACGGTCCATGGCATAGACTGTGAGCCAGTAGTGAGGTGTCGTCTCATGATCCAGTAGTTCTTGCGTTCGGATAACACCTACAAGATAAAGATAGATGTATAAGAACACATTTTTATGGACACTTCATTGCCTCACTGTCACATCATTGACTACACTAGCACTGATCTCTACAACCGTGACAAGCAACTGCCCCTGGACAGACAAGGTCAGTTGATGATGCCTCAACTGAAACATCTCAAGGTAGGTTATTAACAGCAACGACTCAGTGCTCTAGTGGTTACATCCACTAGCAGGGAAGGTTTTGTTTTACTGCCAAGTGGGGGCTGTAGCCTTCAGCTGAGCAAACATAAGAGCTTTCAGAGGCCTGCGAGTTGCAGAAGTCCACAATGGTTAAATGGAAGTGTGTAGGATGGGTAAGCTTTAAAAATACGGAACAGATTGAGTTTTAAAAAAACTCAAAATTCAGGATCCAACAAGATGAAATATCACAATGTCAGTATGCATCCATACTGTGAAGAAAAAAACTGTTATACTGTTGTAAATCATACAAATTGAGGTTCAAGTTTTATATCAATGATAACTTAATGAATGTATAGTGCAAGTGATTTCCTAAAACAATGGCTAGTTAACAATAGAGGCATTTTAGGGTAAAAACCTGAGCAGCAAGTTGAATCTTCTTTTTGAGAAAAAGCTGACAGCAAAGTTCACAGGAGTGAATTTACTTTAATGCCTCTTATCTCCACCGGACCCCACTTACAAACACTCACCAGGTGCTCAGTAGATACTTTTAGAGTGACTATAGAAAAGGGATACCTATGTGTGTGTAAGTCGCTGTTCAAATAGGTATAGGGGTGTTTCAGCTTGAGGGAAAGGGTTGCATAAAGGACTTCACTTGAATAAAGTGAACATTTGTTTACATTAGGAATGAACACTTTAAGTAATTTTTAAGCACTTGCATTAAATTAAGTACTCAATTATTTTCATGCTGTGACACTTTCTTTCTGTACAAAAACCCCTAAAAAAAAAAGTGGCCATACTGCGATCCTGATAATATTTCAATTAATTGTTCAGCCCTAACCTGATAATACAGCTGTATCTAGGACTTTGAAGCAAAGAAAAACATATATGATATGCATTCCTTTTGTTGATTTAACAAAGACATGGTACAAGGTCCACAGAGGGCAATGAAATGAGGAAGGAGCAGCTGATAATAAAACAATGCTCTATCATTTAGATGAATTACACATGTGGATTCCTATTTTCTTGAAAATGCACAAAATAATGGGCAGGGGAGAGCAACACACAAATATCTACCAGTTAACTGAAACCATGACAATGTTTATCATAACAGCCATTTCCATGACTGTGTTATTTGCAAACCTGTACAACCTTGACATGGACACTGAAAAGTTATATTGCTTTATTTGATTTTACTATTATTTGAAAGTAAAGAAAGGGAGTCACTATCATTACTGGGTATGGGTGTTGACCATTTTCTACAATGAGTCTCACTTCATAACACACTTCAATTACTGGTGCCCCAGTTAAGGGAACCTCTACAAACCATACACAGAGACGTTTCAAAGGGTCATGTAGTTTATGCAGACTATCTCTGCTGCTGCTGTTGCAACTGCCTTTGTTCACTCAGTGTAACTTGAAGAACAGCTATAAAGAAGTGTAACTGATAGCAGCCAAAGAGCTTGCCTTAGGTAAGACATATTTCTCGGAAGATACTGCACACCAACAGACTTGTTACAAAATTCGTAAATTTAACACGGCAAGAGAGTTTGGAGGTACAGCTCATTTATTCTCTTACCCTGCTTTACTTTACCACCCTTTTCATTTTGGACCTGTAATCCTCTCTTGTCATTAGTCATCATTATAGTTTTCTCAACTTAGCCTGAGGCTTGTAACAAAAAGGATAGTCAGGCAAGGAAAAATAGGTATCTCCCCATTTCCAAAAGCAAAAATCCCATGGAAAAAACAGTGACCAAGAATGCAAATTAGATAACTGTGTAATGATGCTAAAAGCTAAAAGCTGACAAAACACACAGAAACACAACAAAACAGAGGTCATAAAATAATAGTAGAAGGTCCTGACGAATTGCTCGATATTACTGAGGCTGATTTCTTGCAGTGGATAATAAAGATAGCTTCTAGGGGGAAAAATGTACAGGAAATTGTATATGTTAAACGTAAATTTAAAATTCAGTTGCTTATGTCAGCAATTCTGATCACACAGAAAGGGATTAGAAAGTAAAATGTTTCAGAAACTTGCTGAGAGGGAATTAGAGGGAAAGGGAATGCTAAAATGTTCACTGAATGAGAAGGGGTGTCATGGTGGTGGAAAAATTCAACATTTTCAGGCTACTCTCATAATAATCTCAGGACACTTTCATAGTGTCACATTTCTCATGATTAATCAACCCTGTTACTATAATTTCACAAAATATAAGTTCTTTAAGACATATAGTCTTTAAAGTGTCAGCAATTATAATATTGCAATATAATTTTATATATATATAATTGTAAGCAATTATACATGGTAAAATAATGATAAAATTTTATAAGGAGTAAATTCTCTGAAGCCTTAAGTGCAGTTGCATACCAGTTGTATTGTCATAGCAAGAAGGTTCTGGGTTTGAACTTTTAGGGCATTCTTGTGTAGTATTCCAAGTTTCCTCTCAAAGTCCAAAGATGTGCAGGTTGTTTGGTAACTAGATTGCCCATAGGTGTGAATGTGAGCTTGACAGGCTGTTGGCAAATATGTCTTAGCTCTATGATGTACTCTATATGTTAATGTAAGAATAAATGAGAAGGTGAAAATGGTCAGAGGGGTTTCTGAGAGAAGAGGAGGGACAGTAAAGCAGAGGTGACCATGTATGCACAGGCACATGTGTTATAAAGACAAGCAAAAGAGAAAAAATTACGTTAAAGTATGAGCCATCGTTTGTGGTTCTTTCAAGTGGGTGGCTATGCTTGAGTGCTCCTGAGTATGACTGACGAACACCAGCATAGCAGAACAATTCTTCTTTCCTTGGGGTCGTGTATTTGCTCACAACTCTTTGCCTATATCTATCAGCTGAAATGATGTATCTTCACATTTTACAGTTAAAAACCCTGAACACAAATCAATGCAGCTACAATAGGATTGTTACTGGCCACACTTTGGTGTTTTTTTTCTAGCTAAATGCAAAAGTTACTTGCATGCGTTTCTTCATAATTATCTCTGAAAAGATTTGAAAACACACCAACTTTACCCTCAAATGTATAAAACCAAACAAAATACAAATGTTACATGATATGGGCTTTTGCTGCATATATAACGACAAAAAAAAATATGAATAGTAAATCTAAAGAATTTAGTTGCCACACCCACCCCGTATACCTAACCTACCAAGTAACACAACTGCAAAACCTGCCCTTAGGCCACAAGAAAAAAACGATTTTGCACCGGCCTCTGCCAAATTTTCTTTCTGTTTTTTTCTTCCCTTGCTTTTTCTCCCCCTCTGGCTTTGTTCTTCAAAGGTACTTAAGCACAGAGGCAGTTTGTTGGAGTCGTGCAACAGTCAACATATTTCTACTTGTCAAGGTGCCCCCCATTTTAGATATGAGTTTACTTGCGGTGACACTCTGCATACATACATGTGTTCATTCTCAACAACCTCACCTTCACAGGGAGGGCACAGTTTGAAAGAGCAACATTTGATTTAAAAGGCATCTTTAAACTATTCACTGAATGTCACAAGTTGCTGAATGAAAGACAATACTGAATATAGAACCTACAATCTTGTCTACTGACATACAATTGCAGATAGTCTCTTGTACTGATTTTCATATTTCTGCCCTTACTCTTGAGACTTTAACCATTAATAATTCGCCAACAATGTTTTGATTATGTGCAGCCAGTTCAAGGATTTCCTTGTTCATTCTGCAGTTTGAATGTTGGGCTTGCTTTGAAGTCTCTCGACCCTACTCCACATTCCTCAGCCATCTCAGGCCTCTGGCTCACATGCTTACATAAACTATCTCAGTGCTTTGTATCCCCACTCTTTTTCCATAGCCCTGGCAAAGTGCTTGAAATTCCACAACCAGATTGTAGGGCCAATTTTAATAGAAAAGGTCCTAAACTAAACTTTGTATTACCTAGCAACTTAATATCATACCATCCTAAAGTCCCCATACATCTGTAACTGTGCTGCAAAGACATTAAGCGTGTTGGTATTAGTATAATGTCTGAACCCTTTAAAACCTCAAAGATCTAAAGCAAAGATATGTTTTTAAAAAAGCATCAATTTAATCATTTCTCTACTACATTATTTGTTATTCCAATGTAAGCCAGAGTTAAAACCTTAAATGTTCTTTTGTTATGGAATTCAAAGATTTTCGAGCATGCCATTAGAAAGAGATGCACTGGATTACACAGGTTAGTTTTAAACTAGTGACTTACTGAATCATGATAATGATAAATGGTAACGATAGATTCAAATGTTTATGTCACCTTGATTTTTAATATTTTCAGTGAAAATTTCCAGTAATTGTAATCATCTCAAAATGTCTGTCAAAAAATTATAACTAATTTGTTGACCATGCAGTCTTGCCCGATTTTAAATAATCTGAAGTGATCGTTGTTAGAGTTTACGTAATAAAGCTTTTATAGTACAGTACCGCATGTATAGAATCAGTCTTACAATAAGAATCAAAGTTCTCTATTCATTTTTGTTTTGTTGGAAGGGCAGAGTAAATTAGGATACGTTTTAGCTACAATGATAATGATGATGTAGCATCACAAGACAACATGTTTATCTCATATCTTTCAATATCCCTCCCTAGTGAGCCAGTGAGCCATTACCACTTAATGCATCACTGTGCAGGCTGCATACTGTCAGTACTCAAAGAGAAATGCCTGTCAACAGCTGGCTTATGCGAAATGGTGCTTTGGACAAGCTCTGTCATTTCACCAACCAAACAATGGAGAATACTGATAATCATGAAGTTATTCCTGTTCTTTAGTTGGCTTGTATCTTTGTTTGTATTTTAGTGGGATAGAAAATAATTTCACAGTACTAATAATAAATTAAGATTTCTTTCGGTATAATGTATGTTTAACATTTAAATGAAAACAAAAATATTTTGTTTGTCCAAGGACTGGGAGTAGGCTACAGAAAGAGACTGAAAAATCTTTAAATATACTTGTTATATCTGCGGTGCATGACTGAGTGTGCATTTCTTTCCTTTTTACTTTAGTATTTTCTATTAATTCCAGTTGAGATAGCTTTTGGGACTGACCATACAAAAGTTCCATTGTTGCCCCCTAGCCCAGTGGAGCTCTCTGACCATGATAACAATGAGGCAAGGTCTTCATTGATTTCTATACCCCTACCCCTCTGAATATGTTTTACCTTTCTAGACTGTAGCTCTCTCTTTTTGCACTCTGTTGTATATGTCAAACCTGACTGTTCAAACAGCATATTGACTTTTAGCTGCCGGCAAACAATTTCCCCAAGAGAGCATAATATGAGGTTCATACTGTCTCCTCAGCTAACTCTCTAGACGTAGTAAGAATGATGAAGCGAATCAAAAAACTGTAGTGCATGACTACAGATCAATATCGCTTTGGCAGTTACAACTAAGATTTTGAACAAGAAAACTCAACACAGAAAAAAATGAAAAACTGTATTGTTTAATGTAATAATTTGAGATATATGTCTATGTAGATTCATGTTTTTAAATATCTAGCATGTAAAATATTAAGAGGTTTCTTAAAATCAAAGGACTATTAAAGAAAAAAATCGATAATTTATTTCAAAATTTGATTTAAGCACCACTATCATTACTTTCACATATATTAAGTCCTAATAAATATGTGTATTTCTTTGTTGGTGAAAGCTAAAGTGAGGACTGATAATATTACCATGAAATTGCAGCCAGTTAAATTAGCTTAGCATAAAGAGTGGGAACATAGTAAGCCTCTTCTCTGTATCCCCCACATTTCCTATCCAAAATCTCCAAAAAAAACAGACCAATAGAAATAAGGGCTTTTTACACCACCACATGGCA